>JAWHQI010000619.1:0-460076 GCA_033032865.1 Dactylorhiza incarnata | reverse complement strand
AAGTTCTGTCTGTTTGAAGTTTATGTGTCATTTGGAGCCAAATCACACATTACCACTACAACCCACTGTAGATCAACCACTAAACGAACTAGAATGGGTAAACCTTGGTGTCCATTGGATGCAGGGCTCCGATCACATTGTGAAAAGGTGTTGTGGGCAAAAATCTGACAACCAGATCAAATTTATGGATGTTTTAAGTTTAGGTGTCAATTGGAGCAAAATCCCTCATTTCCACTGAAATCCACTATCCACTGACCTCTAAATGAACTCAATCGAGTAAATCCTATTCTCCATAGGATGTATGGCTCTGAGCTCATTGCGAAAAGGTGTTTTGGGCAAAATCCGGACAACCGGATCAAAGTTATAGCTGTTTGAAGTTTAGGTGCCAGTTGGAGCTAAATCCCACATTACCACTACAACTCAATGTATATCGACCACTAAATGAACTAGATTGGGTAATACTTGCTCTACATTGAATGTATGGCTCGGAGCTCATTTCGAAGAGGTTTTGTGAGCAAAAATCAGACAACCTCATCAAAAGTTATGGCTGTTTCAAGTTTAGGTGACATTTCGAGCTAAAATTTGCTTTACCAGTGCAACCCGCTATATATCGACAACTAAATGTGCTGCAATGGGTAAAACTTGTACTTCAATGAATGTAGGGATCCGATCTCATTCCTAAAAGGTGTTGTGGGGGTAAAATCAGACAACCCGATCAAAAGTTATTGATGTTTAAAGTTTGAGTGTCATTTGTAGCTAAATCTCTTACTTTCACTACAAACCGCATCTAAAATTCTTTCATTTTGAAATTTATTTAGAGCTAAATCTAGTATTAGCAGTACATCTCATTGTATATCAACATCTAAACGAGCTTGAATGGGTTAAAATTGTTCTCCATTGGATTTTGGGCTCTGATCTCATTCTGAAAAGGTATTGTGGGAGAAAATCGGACAACCAGATAAAAAGTTACGGATATTTGAAGATTAGGTCTCCCAAGCTAAATACCTTATTACCAACCCGCATAACCACTGGAACCCAATGTATATCGAACAATAAATGAACTTGAATGGTTATATCCTACTCTCCACTAGATGTAGGCCTCCGAGCTCATTCTAAAAGGTATTATTGTTGGCAAAAATTGGGCAACTGGATCAAGAGTTATGTCTGTTTGAAGTTTATGTGTCATTTGGAGCAAAATCCCACATTACCACTGCAACCCACCGTAGATCAACCACTAAACGAACTAGAATGGGTAAAACATGGTGTCCATTGGATGCAGGGCTCCGATCTCATTCTGAAAAGGTGTTGTGGGCAAAAATCTGACAACCGGATCAAATTTATGGATGATTTAAGTTTAGGTGTCAATTGGAGCAAAATCCCTCATTTCCACTGCAATCCACTATCCACCGACCTCTAAATGAACTCGATCGAGTAAATCCTATTCTCCATAGGATGTATGGCTCTGAGCTCATTGCGAAAAGGTGTTTTGGGCAAAATCCGGACAACCTGATCAAAAGTTATAGTTGTTTTAAGTTTAGGTGTCAGTTGGAGCTAAATCCCACATTACCACTACAACTCAATATATATCGACCACTAAATGAACTAGATTGGGTAAAACTTGCTCTCCATTGAATGTATGGCTCGGAGCTCATTTCGAAGAGGTTTTGTGAGCAAAAATCAGACAACCTCATCAAAAGTTATGGATGTTTCAAGTTTAGGTGTCATTTGGAGCTAAAATTTGCATTACCAGTGCAACCCGCTATATATTGACAACTAAATGAGCTGCAATGGGTAAAACTTGTGCTTCAATGAATTTAGGGATCCGGGCTCAATCCTAAAAGGTGTTGTGGGGGTAAAATCAGACAACCCGATCAAAAGTTATTGATGTTTAAAGTTTGAGTGTCATTTGTAGCTAAATCTCTTACTTTCACTACAAACCGCATCTAAAATTATTTCATTTTGAAATTTATGTGTCATTTGGAGCTAAATCAAGTATTAGCAGTACATCCCATTGTATATCAACCTCTAAACAAGCTTGAATGCGTTAAAATTGTTCTCCATTGGATTTTGGGCTCCGATCTCATTATGAAAAGGTATTGTGGTAGAAAATCGGACAACCGGATCAAAAGTTACGGATATTTGAAGATTAGGTCTCCTTTCAAGCTAAATACCTTATTACCAACCCGGATAACCACTGGAAACCCACTGTATATCGCACAATAAATGAACTTGAATGGTTATATCCTACTCTCCACTGGATGTAGGCATCCGAGCTCATTCTAAAAGGTATTGTGGGGAAAAATTGGGCAACTGGATCAAGAGTTATGTCTGTTTGAAGTTTATGTGTCATTTGAAGCTAAATCCCACATTACCACTGCAACACACCATAGATCAACCACTAAACGAACTAGAATGGGTAAGACTTGGTGCCATTGGATGCAGGGATCCGATCTTATTCCGAAAAGGTGTTGTGGGAAAAAATCTGACAACTAGATCAAATTTATGGATGATTCAAGTTTAGGTGTCAATTGGAGCAAAATCCCTCATTTCCACTGCAATCCACTATCCACCGACCTCTAAATGAACTCGATCGAGTAAATCATATTCTCCATAGGATGTATGGCTCTGAGCTCATTGCGAAAATGTGTTTTGGGCAAAATCCGGACAACCAGATCAAAAGTTATAGTTGTTTGAAGTTTAGGTGCCAGTTGGAGCGAAATCCCACATTACCACTACAACTCAATGTATATCGACCACTAAATGAACTAGATTGGGTAAAACTTGCTCTACATTGAATGTATGGCTCGGAGCTCATTTCGAAGAGGTTTTGTGAGCAAAAATCAGACAACCTCATCAAAAGTTATGGCTGTTTCAAGTTTAGGTGACATTTGGAGCTAAAATTTGCATTACCAGTGCAACCCGTTATATATCGACAACTAAATGAGCTGCAATGGGTAAAACTTGTCCTTCAATGAATGTAGGGATCCGAGCTCATTCCTAAAAGGTGTTGTGGGGGTAAAATCAGACAATCCGATCAAAAGTTATTGATGTTTAAAGTTTGAGTGTCATTTGTAGCTAAATCTCTTACATTCACTACAAACCGCATCTAAAATTCTTTCATTTTGAGATTTATGTGTCATTTGGAGCTAAATCTAGTATTAGCAGTACATCCCATTGTATATCAACCTCTAAATGAGCTTGAATGAGATAAAATTGTTCTCCATTGGATTTTGTTCTCCGATCTCATTCAGAAAAGGTATTGTGGGCGAAAATCGGACAACCGGATCAAAAGTTACGTATATTTGAAGATTAGGTCTCCTTTCAAGCTAAATACCTTATTACCAACCCGCATAACCACTGGAACCCACTGTATATCGAACAATAAATGAACTTGAATGGTTATATCCTACTCTCCACTGGATGTAGGCCTCCGAGCTCATTCTAAAAGGTATTGTGGGCAAAAATTGGGCAACTGGATCAAGAGTTATGTCTGTTTGAAGTTTATGTGTCATTTGGAGCTAAATCCCACATTACCACTGCAACCCACCGTAGATCAACCACTAAACGAACTAGAATGGGTAAAACTTGGTGTCCATTGGATGCAGGGCTCCGATCTCATTCTGAAAAGGTGTTGTGGGCAAAAATCTGACAACCAGATCAAATTTATGGATGTTTTAAGTTTAGGTGTCAATTGGAGCAAAATCCCTCATTTCCACTACAATCCACTATCCACTGACCTCTAAATGAACTCGATCGAGTAAATCCTATTCTTCATAGGATGTATGGCTTTGAGCTCATTGCAAAAAGGTGTTTTGGGCAAAATCCAGACAACCGGATCAAAAGTTATAGCTGTTTGAAGTTTAGGTGCCAGTTGGAGCTAAATCCCACATTACCACTACAAATCAATGTATATCGACCACTAAATGAACTAGATTGGGTAATACTTGCTCTCCATTGAATGTATGGCTCGGAGCTCATTTCGAAGAGGTTTTGTGAGCAAAAATCAGACAACCTCATCAAAAGTTATGGTTGTTTCAAATTTAGGTGACATTTGGAGCTAAAATTTGCATTACCAGTGCAACCCGCTATATATGGACAACTAAATGAGCTGCAATGTCTAAAACTTGTACTTCAATGAATGTAGGGATCCGAGCTCATTCCTAAAATGTGTTGTGGGGGAAAATCAGACAACCCGATCAAAAGTTATTGATGTTTAAAGATTGAGTGTCATTTGTAGCTAAATCTCTTACTTTCACTACAAACCGAATCAAAAATTCTTTCATTTTGAAATTTATTTAGAGCTAAATCTAGTTTTAGCAGTACATCCCATTGTATATCAACCTCTAAATGAGCTTGAATGGGTTAAAATTGTTCTCCATTGGATTTTGGGCTCCGATCTCATTATGAAAAGGTATGGTAGAAAATCGGACAACCGGATCAAAAGTTACGGATATTTGAAGATTAGGTCTCCTTTCAAGCTAAATACCTTATTACCAACCCGCATCACCACTGGAACCCACTGTATATCGAACAATAAATGAACTTGAATGGTTATATCCTACTCTCCACTGGATGTAGGCCTCCGAGCTCATTCTAAAAGGTATTGTGAGCAAAAATTGGGCAACTGGATCAAGAGTTATGTCTGTTTGAAGTTTATGTGTCATTTGGATCTAAATCCCACATTACCACTGCAACCCACCATAGATCAACCACTAAATGAACTAGAATGAATAAAACTTGGTGTCCATTGGATGTAGGGCTCCGATCTCATTCTTAAAAGGTGTTGTGGGCAAAAATCTGACAACCAGATCTAATTTATGGATGTTTTAAGTTTAGGTGTCAATTGGAGCAAAATCCCTCATTTCCACTGCAATCCACTATCCACCGACCTATAAATGAACTCGATCGAGTAAATCCTATTCTCCATAGGATGTATGGCTCTGAGCTCATTACGAAAAGGTGTTTTGGGCAAAATCCGGACAACCGGATCAAAAGTTATAGTTGTTTGAAGTTAAGGTGCCAGTTGGAGCTAAATCCCACATTACCACTACAACTCAATGTATATCGACCGCTAAATGAACTAGATTGGGTAAAACTTGCTCTCCATTGAATGTATGGCTCGGAGCTCATTTCGAAGAGGTTTTGTGAGCAAAAATCAGACAACTTCATCAAAAGTTATGATTGTTTCAAGTTTAGGTGTCATTTGGAGCTAAAATTTGCATTACCAGTGCAACCCGCTATATATCGACAACTAAATGAGCTGCAATGGGTAAAACTTGTCCTTCAATGAATGTAGGGATCCGAGCTCATTCCTAAAAGGTGTTGTGGGGGTAAAATCAGACAACCCGATCAAAAGTTATTGATGTTTAAAGTTTGAGTGTCATTTGTAGCTAAATCTCTTACTTTCACTACAAACCGACTACAAACCGCATCTAAAATTCTTTCATTTTGAAATTTATGTGTCATTTGGAGCTAAATCTAGTATTAGCAGTACATCCCATTGTATATCAACCTCTAAACGAGCTTGAATGAGTAAAAATTGTTCTCCATTGGATTTTGTTCTCCGATCTCATTCAGAAAAGGTATTGTGGGCGAAAATCGGACAACCGGATCAAAAGTTACGTATATTTGAAGATTAGGTCTCCTTTCAAGCTAAATACCTTATTACCAACCCGCATAACCACTGGAACCCACTGTATATCGAACAATAAATGAACTTGAATGGTTATATCCTACTCTCCACTGGATGTAGGCCTCCGAGATCATTCTAAAAGGTATTGTGGGCAAAAATTGGGCAACTGGATCAAGAGTTATGTCTGTTTGAAGTTTATGTGTCATTTGGAGCTAAATCCCACATTACCACTGCAACCCACCGTAGATCAACCACTAAACGAACTAGAATGGGTAAAACTTGGTGTCCATTGGATGCAGGGCTCCGATCTCATTCTGAAAAGGTGTTGTGGGCAAAAATCTGACAACCAGATCAAATTTATGGATGTTTTAAGTTTAGGTGTCAATTGGAGCAAAATCCCTCATTTCCACTGCAATCCACTATCCACTGACCTCTAAATGAACTCGATCGAGTAAATCCTATTCTCAATAGGATGTATGGCTCTGAGCTCATTGCGAAAAGGTGTTTTGGGCAAAATCCGGACAACCGGATCAAAAGTTATAGCTGTTTGAAGTTTAGGTGCCAGTTGGAGCTAAATCCCACATTACCACTACAAATCAATGTATATTGACCACTAAATGAACTAGATTGGGTAATACTTGCTCTCCATTGAATGTATGGCTCGGAGCTCATTTCGAAGAGGTTTTGTGAGCAAAAATCAGACAACCTCATCAAAAGTTATGGCTGTTTCAAGTTTAGGTGACATTTGGAGCTAAAATTTGCATTACCAGTGCAACCCGCTATATATGGACAACTAAATGAGCTGCAATGTGTAAAACTTGTACTTCAATGAATGTAGGGATCCGAGCTCATTCCTAAAAGGTATTGTGGGGGTAAAATCAGACAACCCGATCAAAAGTTATTGATTTTTAAAGTTTGAGTGTCATTTGTAGCTAAATCTCTTACTTTCACTACAAACCGCATCTAAAATTCTTTCATTTTGAAATTTATTTAGAGCTAAATCTAGTTTTAGCAGTACATCCCATTGTATATCAACCTCTAAATGAGCTTGAATGGGTTAAAATTGTTCTCCATTGGATTTTGGGCTCCGATCTCATTATGAAAAGGTATTGTGGTAGAAAATCGGACAACCAGATCAAAAGTTACGGATATTTGAAGATTAGGTCTCCTTTCAAGATAAATACCTTATTACCAACCCGCATAACCACTAGAACCCACTGTATATCGAACAATAAATGAACTTGAATGGTTATATCCTACTCTCCACTGGATGTAGGCCTCCGAGCTCATTCTAAAAGGTATTGTGAGCAAAAATTGGGCAACTGGATCAAGAGTTATGTCTGTTTGAAGTTTATGTGTCATTTGGATCTAAATCCCACATTACCACAGCAACCCACCATAGATCAACCACTAAATGAACTAGAATGAATAAAACTTGGTGTCCATTGGATGCAGGGCTCCGATCTCATTCCTAAAAGGTGTTGTGGGCAAAAATCTGACAACCAGATCTAATTTATGGATGTTTTAAGTTTAGGTGTCAATTGGAGAAAAATCCCTCATTTCCACTGCAATCCACTATCCACCGACCTCTAAATGAACTCGATCGAGTAAATCCTATTCTCCATAGGATGTATGGCTCTGAGCTCATTGCGAAAAGGTGTTTTGGGCAAAATCCGGACAACCGGATCAAAAGTTATAGCTGTTTGAAGTTTAGGTGCCAGTTGGAGCTAAATCCCACATTACCACTACAAATCAATGTATATTGACCACTAAATGAACTAGATTGGGTAATACTTGCTCTCCATTGAATGTATGGCTCGGAGCTCATTTCGAAGAGGTTTTGTGAGCAAAAATCAGACAACCTCATCAAAAGTTATGGCTGTTTCAAGTTTAGGTGACATTTGGAGCTAAAATTTGCATTACCAGTGCAACCCGCTATATATGGACAACTAAATGAGCTGCAATGTGTAAAACTTGTACTTCAATGAATGTAGGGATCCGAGCTCATTCCTAAAAGGTATTGTGGGGGTAAAATCAGACAACCCGATCAAAAGTTATTGATTTTTAAAGTTTGAGTGTCATTTGTAGCTAAATCTCTTACTTTCACTACAAACCGCATCTAAAATTCTTTCATTTTGAAATTTATTTAGAGCTAAATCTAGTTTTAGCAGTACATCCCATTGTATATCAACCTCTAAATGAGCTTGAATGGGTTAAAATTGTTCTCCATTGGATTTTGGGCTCCGATCTCATTATGAAAAGGTATTGTGGTAGAAAATCGGACAACCAGATCAAAAGTTACGGATATTTGAAGATTAGGTCTCCTTTCAAGATAAATACCTTATTACCAACCCGCATAACCACTAGAACCCACTGTATATCGAACAATAAATGAACTTGAATGGTTATATCCTACTCTCCACTGGATGTAGGCCTCCGAGCTCATTCTAAAAGGTATTGTGAGCAAAAATTGGGCAACTGGATCAAGAGTTATGTCTATTTGAAGTTTATGTGTCATTTGGATCTAAATCCCACATTACCACTGCAACCCACCATAGATCAACCACTAAATGAACTAGAATGAATAAAACTTGGTGTCCATTGGATGCAGGGCTCCGATCTCATTCCTAAAAGGTGTTGTGGGCAAAAATCTGACAACCAGATCTAATTTATGGATGTTTTAAGTTTTGGTGTCAATTGGAGCAAAATCCCTCATTTCCACTGCAATCCACTATCCACCGACCTCTAAATGAACTCGATCGAGTAAATCCTATTCTCCATAGGATGTATGGCTCTGAGCTCATTACGAAAAGGTGTTTTAGGCAAAATCCGGACAACTAGATCAAAAGTTATAGTTGTTTGAAGTTAAGGTGCCAGTTGGAGCTAAATCCCACATTACCACTACAACTCAATGTATATCGACCGCTAAATGAACTAGATTGGGTAAAACTTGCTCTCCATTGAATGTATGGCTCGGAGCTCATTTCGAAGAGGTTTTGTGAGCAAAAATCAGACAACTTCATCAAAAGTTATGATTGTTTCAAGTTTAGGTGTCATTTGGAGCTAAAATTTGCATTACCAGTGCAACCCGCTATATATCGACAACTAAATGAGCTGCAATGGCTAAAACTTGTGCTTCAATGAATGTAGGGATCCAGGCTTATTCCTAAAAGGTGTTGTGGGGGTAAAATCAGACAACCCGATCAAAAGTTATTGATGTTTAAAGTTTGAGTGTCATTTGTAGCTAAATCTCTTACTTTCACTACAAACCGCATCTAAAATTCTTTCATTTTGAAATTTATGTGTCATTTGGAGCTAAATCTAGTATTAGCAGTACATCCCATTGTATATCAACCTCTAAACGAGCTTGAATGAGTTAAAATTGTTCTCCATTGGATTTTGTTCTCCTATCTCATTCAGAAAAGGTATTGTGGGCGAAAATCGGACAACCGGATCAAAAGTTACGGATATTTGAAGATTAGGTCTCCTTTCATGCTAAATACCTTATTACCAACCCGCATAACCACTGGAACCCACTGTATATCGAACAATAAATGAACTTGAATGGTTATATCCTACTCTCCACTGGATGTAGGCCTCCGAGCTCATTCTAAAAGGTATTGTGGGCAAAAATTGGGCAACTGGATCAAGAGTTATGTTTGTTTGAAGTTTATGTGTCATTTGGAGCTAAATCCCACATTACCACTACAACCCACCGTAGATCAACCACTACACAAACTAGAATGGGTAAAACTTGGTGTCCATTGGATGCAGGGCTCCGATCTCATTCTGAAAAGGTGTTGTGGGCAAAAATCTGACAACCAGATAAAATTTATGGATGTTTTAAGTTTAGGTGTCAATTGGAGCAAAATCACTCATTTCCACTGCAATCCACTATCCACTAACCTCTAAATGAACTCGATCGAGTAAATCCTACTCTTCATAGGATGTATGGCTTTGAGCTCATTGCGAAAAGGTGTTTTGGGCAAAATCCGGACAACCGGATCAAAAGTTATAGTTGTTTGAAGTTTAGGTGCCAGTTGGAGCTAAATCCCACATTACCACTACAAATCAATGTATATCGACCACTAAATGAACTAGATTGGGTAATACTTGCTCTCCATTGAATGTATGGCTCGGAGCTCATTTCGAAGAGGTTTTGTGAGCAAAAATCAGACAACCTCATCAAAAGTTATGGCTGTTTCAAGTTTAGGTGACATTTGGAGCTAAAATTTGCATTACCAGTGCAACCCGCTATATATGGACAACTAAATGAGCTGCAATGTGTAAAACTTGTACTTCAATGAATGTAGGGATCCGAGCTCATTCCTAAAATGTGTTGTGGGGGAAAATCAGACAACCCGATCAAAAGTTATTGATGTTTAAAGTTTGAGTGTCATTTGTAGCTAAATCTCTTACTTTCACTACAAACCGAATCAAAAATTCTTTCATTTTGAAATTTATTTAGAGCTAAATCTAGTTTTAGCAGTACATCCCATTGTATATCAACCTCTAAATGAGCTTGAATGCGTTAAAATTGTTCTCCATTGGATTTTGGGCTCCGATCTCATTATGAAAAGGTATTGTGGTAGAAAATCGGACAACCGGATCAAAAGTTACGGATATTTGAAGATTAGGTCTCCTTTCAAGCTAAATACCTTATTAACAACCCGCATAACCACTGGAACCCACTGTATATCGAACAATAAATGAACTTGAATTGTTATATCCTACTCTCCACTGGATGTAGGCCTCCGAGCTCATTCTAAAAGGTATTGTGAGCAAAAATTGGGCAACTGGATCAAGAGTTATGTCTGTTTGAAGTTTATGTGTCATTTGGATCTAAATCCCACATTACCACAGCAACCCACCATAGATCAACCACTAAATGAACTAGAATGAATAAAACTTGGTGTCCATTGGATGCAGGGCTCCGATCTCATTCCTAAAAGGTGTTGTGGGCAAAAATCTGACAACCAGATCTAATTTATGGATGTTTTAAGTTTAGGTGTCAATTGGAGAAAAATCCCTCATTTCCACTGCAATCCACTATCCACCGACCTCTAAATGAACTGGATCGAGTAAATCCTATTCTCCATAGGATGTATGGCTCTGAGCTCATTACGAAAAGGTGTTTTGGGCAAAATCCGGACAACCGGATCAAAAGTTATAGTTGTTTGAAGTTAAGGTGCCAGTTGGAGCTAAATCCCACATTACCACTACAACTCAATGTATATCGACCGCTAAATGAACTAGATTGGGTAAAACTTTCTGTCCATTGAATGTATGGCTCGGAGCTCATTTCGAAGAGGTTTTGTGAGCAAAAATCAGACAACTTCATCAAAAGTTATGATTGTTTCAAGTTTAGGTGTCATTTGGAGCTAAAATTTGCATTACCAGTGCAACCCGCTATATATCGACAACTAAATGAGCTGCAATGGGTAAAACTTGTCCTTCAATGAATGTAGGGATCCGAGCTCATTCCAAAAAGGTGTTGTGGGGGTAAAATCAGACAACCCGATCAAAAGTTATTGATGTTTAAAGTTTGAGTGTCATTTGTAGCTAAATCTCTTACTTTCACTACAAACCGCATCTAAAATTCTTTCATTTTGAAATTTATGTGTCATTTGAAGCTAAATCTAGTATTAGCAGTACATCCCATTGTATATCAACCTCTAAACGAGCTTGAATGAGTAAAAATTGTTCTCCATTGGATTTTGTTCTCCGATCTCATTCAGAATAGGTATTGTGGGAGAAAATCGGACAACCGGATCAAAAGTTACGGATATTGAAGATTAGGTCTCCTTTCAAGCTAAATACCTTATTACCAACCCGCATAACCACTGGAACCCACTGTATATCGAACAATAAATGAACTTGAATGGTCATATCCTACTCTCCACTGGATGTAGGCCTCCGAGCTCATTCTAAAAGGTATTGTGGGCAAAAATTGGGCAACTGGATCAAGAGTTATGTCTGTTTGAAGTTTATGTGTCATTTGGAGCTAAATCGCACATTACCACTGCAACCCACCGTAGATCAACCACTAAACAAACTAGAATGGGTAAAACTTGGTGTCCATTGGATGCAGGGCTTCGATCTTATTCGGAAAAGGTGTTGTGGGTAAAATTCTTACAACCAGATCAAATTTATGGATGATTTAAGTTTAGGTGTCAATTGGAGCAAAATCCCTCATTTCCACTACAATCCACTATCCACCGACCTCTAAATGAACTCGATCGAGTAAATCCTATTATCCATAGGATGTATGGCTCTGAGCTCATTGCGAAAAGGTGTTTTGGGCAAAATCCGGACAACCGGATCAAAAGTTATAGCTGTTTGAAGTTTAGGTGTCAGTTGGAGCTAAATCCCACATTACCACTACAACTCAATATATATCGACCACTAAATGAACTAGATTGGGTAAAGCTTGCTCTCCATTGAATGTATGGCTCGGAGCTCATTTCGAAGAGGTTTTGTGAGCAAAAATCAGACAACCTCATCAAAAGTTATGGATGTTTCAAGTTTAGGTGTCATTTGGAGCTAAAATTTGCATTACCAGTGCAACCCGCTATATATTGACAACTAAATGAGCTGCAATTGGTAAAACTTGTGCTTCAATGAATTTAGGGATCCGGGCTCAATCCTAAAAGGTGTTGTGGGGGTAAAATCAGACAACCCGATCAAAAGTTATTGATGTTTAAAGTTTGAGTGTCATTTGTAGCTAAATCTCTTACTTTCACTACAAACCGCATCAAAAATTCTTTTATTTTGAAATTTATGTGTCATTTGGAGCTAAATCAAGTATTAGCAGTACATCCCATTGTATATCAACCTCTAAACGAGCTTGAATGGGTTAAAATTGTTCTCCATTGGATTTTGGGCTCCGATCTCATTCCGAAAAGGTATTGTGGGAGAAAATCGGACAACCAGATCAAAAGTTACAGATATTTGAAGATTAGGTCTCCTTTCAAGCTAAATACCTTATTACCAACCCGCATAACCACTAGAACCCACTGTATATCGAACAATAAATGAACTTGAATGGTTATATCCTACTCTCCACTGTATGTAGGCATCCGAGCTCATTCTAAAAGGTATTGTGGGGAAAAATTGGGCAACTGGATCAAGAGTTATGTCTGTTTGAAGTTTATGTGTCATTTGAAGCTAAATCCCACATTACCACTGCAACACACCATAGATCAACCACTAAACGAACTAGAATGGGTAAGACTTGGTGCCATTGGATGCAGGGATCCGATCTTATTCCGAAAAGGTGTTGTGGGAAAAAATCTGACAACCAGATCAAATTTATGGATGATTCAAGTTTAGGTGTCAATTAGAGCAAAATCCCTCATTTCCACTGCAATCCACTATCCACCGACCTCTAAATGAACTCGATCGAGTAAATCATATTCTCCATAGGATGTATGGCTCTGAGCTCATTGCGAAAATGTGTTTTGGGCAAAATCCGGACAACCAGATCAAAAGTTATAGCTGTTTGAAGTTTAGGTGCCAGTTGGAGCGAAATCCCACATTACCACTACAACTCAATGTATATCGACCAATAAATGAACTAGATTGGGTAAAACTTGCTCTACATTGAATGTATGGCTCGGAGCTCATTTCGAAGAGGTTTTGTGAGCAAAAATCAGACAACCTCATCAAAAGTTATGGCTGTTTCAAGTTTAGGTGACATTTGGAGCTAAAATTTGCATTACCAGTGCAACCCGTTATATATCGACAACTAAATGAGCTGCAATGGGTAAAACTTGTCCTTCAATGAATGTAGGGATCCGAGCTGATTCCTAAAAGGTGTTGTGGGGGTAAAATCAGACAACCCGATCAAAAGTTATTGATGTTTAAAGTTTGAGTGTCATTTGTAGCTAAATCTCTTACTTTCACTACAAACTGCATCTAAAATTCTTTCATTTTGAAATTTATGTGTCATTTGGAGCTAAATCTAGTATTAGCAGTACATCCCATTGTATATCAACCTCTAAACGAGCTTGAATGAGTTAAAATTGTTCTCCATTGGATTTTGTTCTCCGATCTCATTCAGAAAAGGTATTGTGGGCGAAAATCGGACAACCGGATCAAAAGTTACGGATATTTGAAGATTAGGTCTCCTTTCAAGCTAAATACCTTATTACCAACCCGCATAACCACTAGAACCCACTGTATATCGAACAATAAATGAACTTGAATGTTTATATCCTACTCTCCACTGGATGTAGGCCTCCGAGCTCATTCTAAAAGGTATTGTGGGCAAAAATTGGGCAACTGGATCAAGAGTTATGTCTGTTTGAAGTTTATGTGTCATTTGGAGCTAAATCCCACATTACCACTGCAACCCACCGTAGATCAACCACAAAACGAACTAGAATGGGTAAAACTTGGTGTCCATTGGATGCAGGGCTCCGATCTCATTCTGAAAAGGTGTTGTGGGCAAAAAACTGACAACCAGATCAAATTTATGGATGTTTTAAGTTTAGGTATCAATTGGAGCAAAATCCCTCATTTCCAATGCAATCCACTATCCACTGACCTCTAAATGAACTCGATCGAATAAATCCTATTCTTCATAGGATGTATGGCTTTGAGCTCATTGCGAAAAGGTGTTTTGGGCAAAATCCGGACAACCGGATCAAAAGTTATAGCTGTTTGAAGTTTAGGTGCCAGTTGGAGCTAAATCCCACATTACCACTACAAATCAATGTATATCGACCACTAAATGAACTAGATTGGGTCATACTTGCTCTCCATTGAATGTATGGCTCGGAGCTCATTTCGAAGAGGTTTTGTGAGCAAAAATCAGACAACCTCATCAAAAGTTATGGCTGTTTCAAGTTTAGGTGACATTTGGAGCTAAAATTTGCATTACCAGTGCAACCCGCTATATATGGACAACTAAATGAGCTGCAATGTGTAAAACTTGTACTTCAATGAATGTAGGGATCCGAGCTCATTCCTAAAATGTGTTGTGGGGGAAAATCAGACAACCCGATCAAAAGTTATTGATGTTTAAAGATTGAGTGTCATTTGTAGCTAAATCTCTTACTTTCACTACAAACCGAATCAAAAATTCTTTCATTTTGAAATTTATTTAGAGATAAATCTAGTTTTAGCAGTACATCCCATTGTATATCAACCTCTAAATGAGCTTGAATGGGTTAAAATTGTTCTCCATTGGATTTTGGGCTCCGATCTCATTATGAAAAGGTATGGAAGAAAATCGGACAACCGGATCAAAAGTTACGGATATTTGTAGATTAGGTCTCCTTTCAAGCTAAATACCTTATTACCAACCCACATAACCACTGGAACCCACTGTATATCGAACAATAAATGAACTTGAATGGTTATATCCTACTCTCCACTGGATGTAGGCCTCCGAGCTCATTCTAAAAGGTATTGTGAGCAAAAATTGGGCAACTGGATCAAGAGTTATGTCTGTTTGAAGTTTATGTGTCATTTGGATCTAAATCCCACATTACCACTGCAACCCACCATAGATCAACCACTAAATGAACTAGAATGAATAAAACTTGGTGTCCATTGGATGCAGGGCTCCGATCTCATTCCTAAAAGGTGTTGTGGGCAAAAATCTGACAACCAGATCTAATTTATGGATGTTTTAAGTTTAGGTGTCAATTGGAGCAAAATCCCTCATTTCCACTGCAATCCACTATCCACCGACCTCTAAATGAACTCGATCGAGTAAATCCTATTCTCCATTGGATGTATGGCTCTGAGCTCATTACGAAAAGGTGTTTTGGGCAAAATCCGGACAACCGGATGAAAAGTTATAGTTGTTTGAAGTTAAGGTGCCAGTTGGAGCTAAATCCCACATTACCACTACAACTCAATGTATATCGACCGCTAAATGAACTAGATTGGGTAAAACTTGCTCTCCATTGAATGTATGGCTCGGAGCTCATTTCGAAGAGGTTTTGTGAGCAAAAATCAGACAACTTCATCAAAAGTTATGATTGTTTCAAGTTTAGGTGTCATTTGGAGCTAAAATTTGCATTACCAGTGCAACCCGCTATATATCGACAACTAAATGAGATGCAATGGGTAAAACTTGTCCTTCAATGAATGTAGGGATCCGAGCTCATTCCAAAAAGGTGTTGTGTGGGTAAAATCAGACAACCCGATCAAAAGTTATTGATGTTTAAAGTTTGAGTGTCATTTGTAGCTAAATCTCTTACTTTCACTACAAACCACATCTAAAATTCTTTCATTTTGAAATTTATGTGTCATTTGGAGCTAAATCTAGTATTAGCAGTACATCCCATTGTATATCAACCTCTAAACGAGCTTGAATGAGTAAAAATTGTTCTCCATTGGATTTTGTTCTCCGATCTCATTCAGAAAAGGTATTGTGGGCGAAAATCGGACAACCGGATCAAAAGTTACGGATATTTGAAGATTAGGTCTCCTTTCAAGCTAAATACCTTATTACCAACCCGCATAACCACTGGAACCCACTGTATATCGAACAATAAATGAACTTGAATGGTTATATCCTACTCTCCACTGGATGTAGGCCTCCGAGCTCATTCTAAAAGGTATTGTGGGCAAAAATTGGGCAACTGGATCAAGAGTTATGTGTGTTTGAAGTTTATGTGTCATTTGGAGCTAAATCCCACATTACCACTGCAACCCACCGTAGATCAACCACTAAACAAACTAGAATGGGTAAAACTTTGTGTCCATTGGATGCAGGGCTCCGATCTCATTATGAAAAGGTGTTGTGGGCAAAAATCTGACAACCAGATAAAATTTATGGATGTTTTAAGTTTGGTGTCAATTGGAGCAAAATCCCTCATTTCCACTGCAATCCACTATCCACTAACCTCTAAATGAACTCGATCGAGTAAATCCTATTCTCCATAGGATGTATGGCTCTGAGCTCATTGCGAAAAGGTGTTTTGGGCAAAATCCGGACAACCGGATCAAAAGTTATAGCTGTTTGAAGTTTAGGTGCCAGTTGGAGCTAAATCCCACATTACCACTACAAATCAATGTATATCGACCACTAAATGAACTAGATTGGGTAATACTTGCTCTCCATTGAATGTATGGCTCGGAGCTCATTTCGAAGAGGTTTTGTGAGCAAAAATCAGACAACCTCATCAAAAGTTATGGTTGTTTCAAGTTTAGGTGACATTTGGAGCTAAAATTTGCATTACCAGTGCAACCCGCTATATATGGACAACTAAATGAGCTGCAATGTGTAAAACTTGTACTTCAATGAATGTAGGGATCCGAGCTCATTCCTAAAAGGTGTTGTGGGGGTAAAATCAGACAACCCGATCAAAAGTTATTGATTTTTAAAGTTTGAGTGTCATTTGTAGCTAAATCTCTTACTTTCACTACAAACCGCATCTAAAATTCTTTCATTTTGAAATTTATTTAGAGCTAAATCTAGTTTTAGCAGTACATCCCATTGTATATCAACCTCTAAATGAGCTTGAATGGGTTAAAATTGTTCTCCATTGGATTTTGGGCTCCGATCTCATTATGAAAAGGTATTGTGGTAGAAAATCGGACAACCGGATCAAAAGTTACGGATATTTGAAGATTAGGTCTCCTTTCAAGATAAATACCTTATTACCAACCCGCATAACCACTAGAACCCACTGTATATCGAACAATAAATGAACTTGAATGGTTACATCCTACTCTCCACTGGATGTAGGCCTCCGAGCTCATTCTAAAAGGTATTGTGGGCAAAAATTGGGCAATTGGATCAAGAGTTATGTCTGTTTGAAGTTTATGTGTCATTTGGAGCTAAATCCCACATTACCACTGCAACCAACCGTAGATCAACCACTAAACGAACTAGAATGGATAAAACTTGGTGTCCATTGGATGCAGGGCTCCGATCTCATTCCGAAAAGGTGTTGTGGGCAAAAATCTGACGACCAGATCAAATTTATGGATGTTTTAAGTTTAGGTGTCAATTGGAGCAAAATCCCTCATTTCCACTGCAATCCACTATCCACCGACCTTTAAATGAACTCGATCGAGTAAATCCTATTCTCCATAGGATGTATGGCTCTGAGCTCATTGCGAAAAGGTGTTTTGGGCAAAATCCGGACAACCGGATCAAAAGTTATAGTTGTTTGAAGTTTAGGTGCCAGTTGGAGCTAAATCCCACATTACCACTACAACTCAATGTATATCGACCGCTAAATGAACTAGATTGGGTAAAACTTGCTCTCCATTGAATGTATGGCTCGGAGCTCATTTCGAAGAGGTTTTGTGAGCAAAAATCAGACAACTTCATCAAAAGTTATGATTGTTTCAAGTTTAGGTGTCATTTGGAGCTAAAATTTGCATTACCAGTGCAACCCGCTATATATCGACAACTAAATGAGCTGCAATGGCTAAAACTTGTGCTTCAATGAATGTAGGGATCCAGGCTCATTCCTAAAAGGTGTTGTGGGGGTAAAATCAGACAACCCCATCAAAAGTTATTGATGTTTAAAGTTTGAGTGTCATTTGTAGCTAAATCTCTTACTTTCACTACAAACCGCATCTAAAATTCTTTCATTTTGAAATTTATGTGTCATTTGGAGCTAAATCTAGTATTAGCAGTACATCCCATTGTATATCAACCTCTAAACGAGCTTGAATGAGTTAAAATTGTTCTCCATTGGATTTTGTTCTCCTATCTCATTCCGAAAAGGTATTGTGGGCGAAAATCGGACAACCGGATCAAAAGTTACGGATATTTGAAGATTAGGTCTCCTTTCAAGCTAAATACCTTATTACAAACCCGCATAACCACTGGAATCCACTGTATATCGAACAATAAATGAACTTGAATGGTTACATCCTACTCTCCACTAGATGTAGGCCTCCGAGCTCATTCTAAAAGGTATTGTGGGCAAAAATTGGGCAATTGGATCAAGAGTTATGTCTGTTTGAAGTTTATGTGTCATTTGGAGCTAAATCCCACATTACCACTGCAACCCACCGTAGATCAACCACTAAACCAACTAGAATGGGTAAAACTTGGTGTCCATTGGATGCAGGGCTCCGATCTCATTCTGAAAAGGTGTTGTGGGCAAAAATCCGACAACCAGATCAAATATATGGATGTTTTAAGTTTAGGTGTCAATTGGAGCAAAATCCCTCATTTCCACTGCAATCCACTATCCACAGACCTCTAAATGAACTCGATCGAGTAAATCCTATTCTCCATAGGATGTATGGCTCTGAGCTCATTGCGAAAAGGTGTTTTAGGCGAAATCCGGACAACCGGATCAAGAGTTATAGCTGTTTGAAGTTTAGGTGCCAGTTGGAGCTAAATCCCATATTACCACTACAACTCAATGTATATCGACCACTAAATGAACTAGATTGGGTAAAACTTGCTCTCCGTTGAATGTATGGCTCGGAGATCATTTTGAAGAGGTTTTGTGAGCAAAAATCAGACAACCTCATCAAAAGTAATGGTTGTTTCAAGTTTAGATGTCATTTGGAGCTAAATTTTGCATTACCAGTGCAACCCGCTATATATCGACAACTAAATGAGCTACAATGGGTAAAACTTGTGCTTCAATGAATGTAGGGATCCGAGCTCATTCCTAAAAGGTGTTGTGGGGGTAAAATCAGACAACCGGATCAAAGTTATTGATGTTTAAATTTTGAGTGTCATTTGTAGCTAAATCTCTTACTTTCACTACAAACCGAATCTAAAATTCTTTCATTTTGAAATTTATGTGTCATTTGGAGCTAAATCTAGTATTAGCAGTACATCCCATTGTATATCAACCCCTAAATGAGCTTGAATGGGTTAAAATTGTTCTCCATTGGATTTTGGGCTCCGATCTCATTCCGAAAAGGTATTGGGGGCGAAAATTGGACAAGCGGATCAAAAGTTACGGATATTTGAAGATTAGGTCTCCTTTCAAGCTAAATACCTTATTACCAACCCGCATAACCACTAGAACCCACTGTATATCGAACAATAAATGAACTTGAATGGTTATATCCTACTCACCACTAGATGTAGGCCTCCGAGCTCATTCTAAAAGGTATTATGGGTAAAAATTGGGCAACTGGATCAAGAGTTATGCCTGTTTGAAGTTTGTGTCATTTGGAGCTAAATCACGCATTACCACTGCAAACCACCATAGATCAACCACTAAACAAACTATAATAGGTAAAACTTGGTGTCCATTGGATGCAGGGCTCCGATCTCATTCCGAAAAGGTGTTGTGGGCATAAATCTGACAACCAGATCAAATTTATGGATGTTTTAAGTTTAGGTGTCAATTGGAGCAAAATCCCTCATTTCCACTGCAATCCACTATCCACCGACCTCTAAATGAACTCGATCGAGTAAATCCTATTCTCTATAGGATGTATGGCTCTGAGCTCATTGCGAAAAGATGTTTTGGGCAAAATCCGGACAACCAGATCAAAAGTTATAGCTGTTTGAAGTTTAGGTGCCAGTTGGAGCTAAATCTCACATTACCACTACAACTTAATGTATATCGACCACTAAATGAACTAGATTGGGTAAAACTTGCTCTCCATTGAATGTATGGCTCGGAGCTCATTTTGAAGATGTTTTGTGAGCAAAAATCAGACAACCTCATCAAAAGTTATGGCTGTTTCAAGTTTGGGTGTCATTTGAAGCTAGATTTTGCATTACCAGAGCAACCCGCTATATATCGACAACTAAATGAGCTGCAATGGGTAAAACTTGTGCTTCAATGAATGTAGGGATCTGAGCTCATTCCTAAAAGGTGTTGTGGGGGTAAAATCAGACAACCGGATCAAAAGTTATTGATGTTTAATGTTTGAGTGTTATTTATAGCTAAATCTCTTACTTTCACTACAAACCGCAACTAAAATTCTTTCATTTTGAAATATATGTGTCATTTGGATCTAAATCTAGTATTAGTAGTACATACCATTGTATATCAACCTCTAAACGAGCTTGAATGTGTTAAAATTGTTCTCAATTGGATTTTGAGCTCTGATCTCATTCCGAAAAGGTATTGTGGGCGAAAATCGGACAACCGGATCAAAAGTTACGGATATTTGAAGATTAGGTCTCCTTTCAAGCTAAATACCTTATTACCAACCCGCATAACCATTGGAACCCACTGTATATCGAATAATAAATGAACTTGAATGGTTATATCCTACTCTCCACTGGATGTAGGCCTCCGAGCTCATTCTAAAAGGTATTGTGGGCAAAATTTGGGCAACTGGATCAAGAGTTATGTCTGTTTGAACTTTATGTGTCATTTGGAGCTAAATCCCACATTACCACTGCAACCCACCGTAGATCAACCACTAAACGAACTAAAATGGGTAAAACTTGTTGTCCATTGGATGCAGGGCTCCGATCTCATTCCGAAAAGGTGTTGTGGGCTAAAAATCTGACGACCAGATCAAATTTATGGATGTTGTAGGTTTAGGTGTCAATTGGAGCAAAATGCCTCATTTCCACTGCAATCCACTATCCACCGACCTCTAAATGAACTCGATCGAGTAAATCCTATTCTCCATAGGATGTATGGCTCTGAGCTCATTGCGAAAAGGTGTTTTGGGCGAAATCTGGACAACCGGATCAAAAGTTATAGCTGTTTGAAGTTTAGGTGCCAGTTGGAGCTAAATCCCATATTACCACTACAACTCAATGAATATCGACCACTAAATGAGCTAGATTTGGTAAAACTTGCTCTCCACTGAATGTATGGCTCGGAGCTCATTTCGAAGAGGTTTTGTGAGCAAAAATCAGACAACCTCATCAAAAGTTATGGCTGTTTCAAGTTTAGGTGTCATTTGGAGCTAATTTTTGCATTACCAGTGCAACCCGCTATATATCGACCACTAAATGAGCTGCAATGGGTAAAACTTGTGCTTCAATGAATGTACGGATCCGAGCTCATTCCTAAAAGGTGTTGTGGGGGTAAAATCAGACAACCGGATCAAAAGTTATTGATGTTTAAAGTTTGAGTGTCATTTGTAGCTAAATCTCTTATTTTCACTACAAACCGCATCTAAAATTCTTTCATTTTGAAATTTATGTGTCATTTGGAGCTAAATCTAGTATTAGCAGTACATCCCATTGTATATCAACCTCTAAACGAGCTTGAATGGGTTAAAATTGTTCTCCATTGGATTTTGGGCTCCGATCTCATTCCGAAAAGGTATTGTGGGCGAAAATCGGACAACCGGATCAAAAGTTACGGATATTTGAAGATTTGGTCTCCTTTCAAGCTAAATACCTTATTACCAACCCGCATAACCACTGGAACCCACTGTATATCGAACAATAAATGAACTTGAATGGTTATATCCTACTCACCGCTGGATGTAGGCCTCCGAGCTCAATCTAAAAGGTATTGTGGGTAAAAATTGGGCAACTGGATCAAGAGTTATGTCTGTTTGAAGTTTGTGTCATTTGGAGATAAATCACACATTACCACTGCAACCCACCGTAGATCAACCACTAAATGAACTAGAATGGGTAAAACTTGGTGTCCATTGGATGCAGGGCTCCGATCTCATTCTGAAAAGGTGTTGTGGGCAAAAATTTAACAACCAGATCAAATTTATGGATGTTTTAAGTTTAGGTGTCAATTGGAGCAAAATCCCTCATTTACACTGCAATCCACTATCCAACGACCTCTAAATGAACTTGATCCAGTAAATCCTATTCTCCATAGGATGTATGGCTCTGAGCTCATTGCAAAAAGGTGTTTTGGGCAAAATCCGGACAACCGAATCAAAAGTTATAGCTGTTTGAAGTTTAGGTGCCAGTTGGACCTAAATCCCACATTACCACTACAACTCAATGTATATCGACCACTGAATGAACTAGATTGGGTAAAACTTGCTCTCCATTGAATGTATGGCTCAAAGCTCATTTTGAAGAGGTTTTGTTAGCAAAAATCAAACAACCTCATCAAAAGTTATGGCTGTTTCAAATTTAGGTGTCATTTGGAGCTAAATTTTGCATTACTAGTGCAACCCGCTATATATCGACAACTAAATGAGCTACAATGGGTAAAACTTGTGCTTCAATGAATGTATGGATCCGAGCTCATTCCTAAAAGTGTTGTGGGGGTAAAATCAGACAACCAGATCAAAAGTTATTGATGTTTAAAGTTTGAGTGTCATTTGTAGCTAAATCTCTTACTTTCACTACAAACCGCATCTAAAATTCTTTCATTTTAAATTTATGTGTCATTTGGATCTAAATCTAGTATTAGCAGTACATCCCCTTGTATATCAACCTCTAAACGAGCTTGAATGGGTTAAAATTGTTCTCCATGGGATTTTGGGCTCCGATCTTATTTCGAAATGGTATTGTGGGCGACAATCGGACAACCAGATCAAAAGTTACGGATATTTGAAGACTAGGTCTCCTTTCAAGCTAAATACCTTATTACCAACCCGCATAACCACTGGAACCCACTGTATATCGAACAATAAATGAACTTGAATGGTTATATCCTACTCTCCAATGGATGTAGGCCTCCGAGCTCATTCTAAAAGGTATTGTGGTCAAAAATTGGGCAACTGGATCAACAGTTATGTCTGTTTGAAGTTTATGTGTTATTTGGAGCTAAATCCCACATTACCACTGGAACCCACCGTAGATCAACCACTAAACGAACTAGAATGGGTAAAACTTGTTGTCCATTGGATGTAGGGCTCCGATCTCATTCCGAAAAGGTGTTGTGGGCAAAAATCTGACGACCAGATCAAATTTATGGAGGTTTTAAGTTTAGGTGTCAATTGGAGCAAAATTCCTCATTTCCACTGCAATCCACTATCCACCGACCTCTAAATGAACTCGATCGAGTAAATCCTATTCTCCATAGGATGTATAACTCTGAGCCCATTGCGAAAAGGTGTTTTGGTCAAAATCCGAACAACCGGATCAAAAGTTATAGTTGTTTGAAGTTTAGGTGCCAGTTGGAGCTAAATCCCACATTACCACTACAACTCAATGTATATCGACCACTAAATGAACTAGATTGGGTAAAATTTGCTCTCTATTGAATGTATGGCTCGGAGCTCATTTCGAAGAGATTTTGTGAGCAAAAATCAGACAACCTCATCAAAAGTTATGGCTGTTTCATGTTTAGGTGTCATTTGGAGCTAAAATTTGCATTACCAATGCAACCCGCTATATATCGACAACTAAATGAGCTGCAATGGATAAAACTTGTGCTTCAATGAATGTAGGGATCTGAGCTCATTCCTAAAAGGTGTTGTAGGGGTAAAATCAGACAACCGGATCAAAAGTTATTGATGTTTAAAGTTTGAGTGTCATTTGTAGCTAAATCTCTTACTTTCACTACAAACCGCATCTAAAATTCTTTCATTTTGAAATTTATGTGTCATTTGGAGCTAAATCTAGTATTAACAGTACATCCCATTGTATATCAACATCTAAATGAGCTTGAATGGGTTAAAATTGTTCTCCATTGGATTTTGGGCTCCGATCTCATTCCGAAAAGGTATTGTGGGCGAAAATCGGACAACCGGATCAAAAGTTACGGATATTTGAAGATTAGGTCTCCTTTCAAGCTAAATACCTTATTACCAACCCGCATAACCACTGGAACCCACTGTATATCGAACAATAAATGAACTTGAATGGTTATATCCTACTCTCCACTGGATGTAGGCCTCCGAGCTCATTCTAAAAGGTATTGTGGGCACAAATTGGGCAACTGGATCAAGAGTTATGTCTGTTTGAAGTTTATGTGTCATTTGGAGCTAAATCTCACATTACTACTGCAACCCACCGTAGATCAACCACTAAACGAACTAGAATGGGTAAAACTTGGTGTCCATTGGATGCAGGGCTCCGATCTCATTCTGAAAAGGTGTTGTGGGCAAAAATCTGACGACCAGAACAAATTTATGGATGTTTTAAGTTTAGGTGTAAATTAGATCAAAATCCCTCATTTCCACTGCAATCCACTATCCACCGACCTCTAAATGAACTCGATCGAGTAAATCCTATTCTCCATAGGATGTATGGCTCTGAGCTCATTGCGAAAAGGTGTTTTGGGCAAAATCTGGACAACTGGATCAAAAGTTATAGCTGTTTGAAGTTTAGGTGCTAGTTGGAGCTAAATCCCACATTACCACTACAGCTCAATGTATATCGACCACTAAATGAACTAGATTGGGTAAAACTTGCTCTCCATTGAATGTATGGCTCGGAGCTCATTTCGAAGAGGTTTTGTGAGTAAAAATCAGACAACCTCATCCAAAGTTATGGTTGTTTCAAGTTTATGTGTCATTTGGAGCTAAAATTTGCATTACCAGTGCAACCCGCTATATATCGACAACTAAATGAGCTGCAATGGGTAAAACTTGTGCTTCAATTAATGTAGGGATCCGAGCTCATTCCTAAAAGGTGTTGTGAGGGTAAAATCATACAACCCGATCAAAAGTTATTGATGTTTAAAGTTTGAGTGTCATTTGTAGCTAAATCTCTTACTTTCACTACAAATCGCATCTAAAATTCTTTCATTTTAAAATTTATGTGTCATTTGGAGCTAAATCTAGTATTAGCAGTACATCCCATTGTATATCAACCTCTAAACGAGCTTGAATGGGATAAAATTGTTCTCCATTGGATTTTGGGCTCCGATCTCATTCCGAAAAGGTATTGTGGGCGAAAATCGGACAACCGGATCAAAAGTTACGGATATTTGAAGATTAGGTCTCCTTTCAAGCTAAATACCTTATTTTTAACCCGCATAACCAATGGAACCCACTGTATATCGAACAATAAATGAACTTGAATGGTTATATCCTACTCTCCACTGGCTGTATGCCTCCGAGCTCATTCTAAAAGGTATTGTGGGCAAAAAATGGGCAACTGGATCAAGAGTTATGTCTGTTTGAAGTTTATGTGTCATTTGGAACTATATCCCACATTACTACTGCAACCCACCATAGATCAACCACTAAACGAACTGGAATGGGTAAAACTTGGTGTCCATTGGATGCCGGGCTCCGATCTCATTCTGAAAAGGTGTTGTGGGCAAAAATCTGACAACCAGATCAAATTTATGGTTGTTTTATGTTTAGGTGCCAATTGGAGCAAAATCCCTCATTTCCACTGCAATCCACTATCCACCGACCTCTAAATGAACTCGATCGAGTATATCCTATTCTCCATAGGATGTATGGCTCTGAGCTCATTGCGAAAAGGTGTTTTGGGCAAAATCCGGACAACCGGATCAAAAGTTATAGCTGTTTGAAGTTTAGGTGCCAGTTGGAGCTAAATCCCACATTACCACTACAACTCAATGTATATCGACCACTAAATGTACTAGATTGGGTAAAACTTGTTCTCCATTGAATGTATGGCTCGGAGCTCATTTCGAAGAGGTTTTGTGAGAAAAAATCAGAAAGCCTCATCAAAAGTTATGGCTGTTTCAAGTTTAGTGTCATTTGGAGCTAAAATTTGCATTACCAGTGCAACCCGCTATATATCGACAACTAAATGAGCTGCAATGGGTAAAACTTGTGCTTCAATGAATGTAGGGATCCGAGCTCATCTCTAAAAGGTGTTGTGGGGGTAAAATCAGACAACCCGATCAAAAGTTATTGATGTTTACAGTTTGAGTGTCATTTGTAGCTAAATCTCTTACTTTCACTACAAACCGCATCTAAAATTCTTTCATTTTGAAATTTATGTGTCATTTGGAGCTAAATCTAGTATTAGCAGTACATCCCATTGTATATCAACCTCTAAACAAGCTTGAATGGGTTAAATTTATTCTCCATTGGATTTTGGGCACCGATCTCATTCCGAAAAGGTATTGTGGACGAAAATCGGACAACCGGATCAAAAGTTATGGATATTTGAAGATTAGGTCTCCTTTCAAGCTAAATACCTTATTACTAACCCGCATAACCACTGGAACCCACTGTATATCGAACAATAAATGAACTTGAATGGTTATATCCTACTCTCCATTGGATGTAGGCCTCCGAGCTCATTCTAAAAGGTATTGTGGGCACAAATTGGGCAACTGGATCAAGAGTTATGTCTGTTTGAAGTTTATGTGTCATTTGGAGCTAAATCTCACATTACAACAGCAACCCACCGTAGATCAACCACTGTTGACCCAGAAATCGGTGATCCTCCACTAGGAGGCCTCTTTTGCTACATTTTTGCAGATTATGCGCCCGGGAAGGATTAGACCTCACGCAAAGGCTCTTTTTACACCCAAAGTGGTAAGAAGGGGTAGCCTCCTCCTTCAAACCACCCAAGTGGGGCGGCCTCTCCCTTCAAACCGCCCAAGTTGGGCGGCCTCTCCCTTCAAACCGCCCAAGTGGGGCGGCCTCTCCATTCAAACCACCCAAGTGGAGGCGGCCTCTCCCTTCAAGTCGCCCAAGTGGGTGCGGCCTCTCCCTTCAAGTCGCCCAGGTGGGGCGGCTTCTCCCTTCAAGTCGCCCAGGTGGGGCGGCTTCTCCCTTCAAACCGTGCGGGTAGGCGGCCTCCTCCTTCTGACCGCGCGGGTAGGCGGCCTCCTCCTTCAGACCGTGCGGGTAGGCGGCCTCCTCCTTCAGACTGCGCGGGTAGGCGGCCTCCTCCTTCAGACCGCGCGGGTAGGCGGCCTCCTCCTCCAGACCGCGCGGGTAGAATTCCAGTCACCGGCTCACCGGACGTGACGACATCGACCTAGAGCCTATAAATAGGACCCTCGACCATGAAGACGGGACAGGCAAGTGGGGGGACAAAACCGGCGGCTATAAATAGTCAGCCCGCACCAAGTTGCGACCTGTCCGGGCGACCTATCCGGGCGACCTGTCCGGGCGAACTGTCTGGGTGACCTCTGCGAACAGGTCGGGCGACCTGTCCGTGCGACCTCTGCGAATAGGCCTCGGCGACTAATCCAGGCGACCTTGCCAAACAGTTGTGATGGTTATGGGGACAATTTCAGATTCAACAGAAACACGCGACCTTCAGATAGCGAGTGGTTGATGAACAACAGTTGCGATGAAGACGCGAGATTTGGCCTAAAATACACTCAATCTTAAAACGGCCATAACTTTTGATCCGGGTGTCGGAATTCAGAAATTCAAAGCCCGACGCGACCGGATCGAGCCGAACTATCCAAAAATTGACCAGGGTTCCCCATTGAGGCACTTTTTAGCCCTCAGATTTCAAAAATTCAGCTCCGTTTGAAAGTTATTTCAGTTTTTCTCTTTCAACATTTCCTATTTTCATGGATCATCCGTCCAATGGACTCGGGCATCCCTCCGATCATCCAGAAATGCGCAGGAACACAACGAAATCCATCATCTATTAGCAGAGAACGTTCCACTCAAAGGACAAGTGGATTCTCAACCTCATACTGCAACAACTACTAATGACAAGCTTTTCAGCAATCATATAGAATATTTGGCGCAACCTGAAGCAGAAGAGCCCTCTACTCCTCACCATGAGTTCTATAAGGTGTGTATGAGTAATTCTCCATATCATGTTGATGGGCTAACTTTTCTTGCAGGATAATACCAAGATCCTTCCCATTATTAAACTTCCGAGTTGAACCGAGGCTACCTGTCTATTCTGGGATAAGTGATCCAGTTTTTCATCTACAAGCGTTTGAGGCGGCTACTTCACTAAGAACCTCAGTTCAAGATGAAGCAACTATCAGACTAATACGGTGGTCTTCAAAACGGTTCTATCCTTAATGATAATGCTCTCATTTGTTTGCATTTTGAAATCGAATGAAGTGGATACAATACTGACACTCTTCCTTGTGACTTGTCTGTTCCTTATTATCAAACTCACTTAACCATGGAGACATCGCCAAGTTCTGCTTGAACCCCCTCGGATTGTAGTCATTAGCGTAAAACCACGAAGATCATGTGTAGCGGGGAGTTTTCGCACACGTGTAGTGGTAGCTTGCCAATTCCCGTGCGGTGGTCTTCGGAACCTTGGATCCCGGCTGATATCCGACACACCCCAGCATCAAGGGAAGTCTAGGTGAATGTTGGCTCTATCATGCCCCGAGAGGGATATAGTTACAGCTTTGATGATCTTTCTGAGGAAAGCAATGTCGGTATAGCCTCCGCGGCATAACCACACCTGCCAAACTGATCATCTTAGTCTGTGACCATCAAATACTCCAAGGTACTCTCAAGCGATGCCTAAGCGGGACCCACAACTAAGTTGATCTCTCTGAGGAAAGCAATGTTTGCCGCCTAGGCCCACCTGCCCAATTGATCAACTCAGCTTGTAGCCCTAGGCAAGAGAGCAGTTGAGTCGTTTACAGCCCTTATGACCACTTGAGGAA
The DNA here is from genome assembly GCA_033032865.1 of Dactylorhiza incarnata. Taxonomy (NCBI): domain Eukaryota; kingdom Viridiplantae; phylum Streptophyta; class Magnoliopsida; order Asparagales; family Orchidaceae; genus Dactylorhiza; species Dactylorhiza incarnata. The sequence goes on along the minus strand of JAWHQI010000619.1, from coordinate 431,120 downwards.
AGCAATGTTCGCCGCCTAGGCCCACCTGCCCACTTGGTCATCTGGGTCTGTACTTCATTTTTCTTTATTTCTACAGCTCTTATGACAACTTGAGGAAAGCAATGTTCGCCGTCTAGGCCCACCTGCCCACTTGGTCATCTGAGTCTGTAGCCATTCCTTTTTCCTTACAGGGAAATTATCTCTCTTATGATCCTCGATCATTTGGAGAAAGTGGTATCTAACAGGTATAGATATTGGCCCACTTGGTCATTTAAAAGTTGAAAAACTTTTAGACCAGGCGGTTTTATCTATCAAGCCGGTCGGTTGAAAGAGTACTACAGGTTATGAAAAATGGCTGCATAATATGCTAGCCAAGTGGGTAAAATGTATCTGGCTTTAAAGCTAGAAAGCGGGCTACAACAGGAAGCCAAAAGGCAATATTTCCGACTCGAGATAATCAAGTCAAGGCTTTCATTCTAATAGTCGGGAAATGGACTTATTGATCCTCTGGGTTGCATTCTAACTACACGACTCGTTGCTCACGATCAGAGCTTATGAAGATATAATCTCTGGCAGTTTCAGGCCGCGATTCATCTTCACTGAGGCAATTATTCTTTTGGAGATATCTTTTCCCTGGAAGTTTTTCAGAAAGGATTTGAAGTTTATAAAAAATAACGCTAAAAGCAAAAGATCGCATATGAATATCCGCAAGTAAGTAAAATAGAAAAGACTAACAGTTATGAATTCATTTATACCTGCTCTTGAGTTCTCTTTTGCAGAGATTAGCAGGTGTTCGCGAGTTCTTTTCAGGTACTCGCGTTATAGATTGTTTTATACCTGCTCTTGAGTTCTCTTTTGCAGAGATTAGCAGGTGTTTGCGAGTTCTTTTCAGGTACTCGCGTTATAGATTGTTTTATACCTGCTCTTGAGTTCTCTTTTGCAGAGATTAGCAGGTGTTCGCGAGTCCTCTTCAGTTACTCGCATTATAGATTGTTTTATACCTGCTCTTGAGTTCTCTTTTGCATAGATTAGCAGGTATTCGCGAGTCCTCTTCAGGTACTCGCGTTATAGATTGTTTTATACCTGCTCTTGAGTTCTCTTATGCAGAGATTTGCAGGTATTCACGAGGTCTCTTCAGGTACTCGCGTTATGTTTTATACCTGCTTTGAGTTCTCTTTTGTAGAGATTAGCAGGAGTTCGCGAGTTCTCTTCAGGTACTCGCGTTATGTTTTATACCTGCTGTGAGTTCTCTTTTGCAGAGATTAGCAGGTGCTCGCGAGGTGTCTTCAGGTACTCGCGTTATATTATATTTCATACCTGCTTTGAGTTCTCTTGTGCAGAGATTAGCAGGTATTCGCGAGGTCTCTTCTGGTACTCGCGTTATGTTTTATACCTCCTTTGAGTTCTCTTTTGCAGAGATTAGCAGGAGTTCGTGAGTTCTCTTCAGGTACTCGCGTTATGTTTTATACCTGCTGTGAGTTCTCTTTTGCAGAGATTAGCAGGTACTCGCGAGGTCTCTTCAGGTACTCGCGTTATGTTTTATACCTGTTGTGAGTTCTCTTTTGCAGAGATTTGCAGGTATTCGCGAGTTTTCTTCAGGAACTCGCGTTATTTTATATTTTATACCTGCTTTGAGTTCTCTTTTGCAGAGATTAGCAGGTATTCGCGAGGTCTCTTTAGGTACTCGCGTTATGTTTTATACCTGCTTTGAGTTCTCTTTTGCAGAGATTAGCAGGTGTTCGCGAGGTCTCTTCAGGTACTCGCGTTATGTTTTATACCTGCTTGGAATTCTCTTTTGCAGAAATTAGCAGGTGCTCGCGAGGTCTCTTCAGGTACTCGCGTTATGTTTTATACCTGCTTTAAGTTCTCTTTTTGCAGAGATTAACAGGTGTTCGCGAGTTCTCTTCAGGTACTCGCGTTATATTATATTTCATACCTGCTTTGAGTTCTCCTTTGCAGAAATTAGCAGGTGATCGCGAGTTCTCTTCAGGTACTCGCGTTATAGATTCTTTTGCCTTCTTTGAGTTCTCTTTTGTAGAGATTAGCAGGTATTCGCGAGGTCTCTTCAGGTACTCGCGTTATGTTTTATACCTGCTTTGAGTTCTCTTTTGCAGAAATTAGCAGGAGTTCGCGAGTTCTCTTCAGGTACTCGCGTTATGTTTTATACCTGCTGTGAGTTCTCTTTTGCAGAGATTAGCAGGTATTCGCGAGGTTTCTTCAGGTATTCGCGTTATGTTTTATACCTGCTTTGAGTTCTCTTTTGTAGAGATTAGCAGGTGTTCGTGAGGTCTCTTCAGGTACTCGCGTTATGTTTTATACATGTTGTGAGTTCTCTTTTGCAGAGATTTGCAGGTATTCGCGAGTTCTCTTCAGGTACTCGCGTTATTTTATATTTCATACCTGCTTTGAGTTCTCTTTTGCAGAGATTAGCAGGTATTCGCGAGGTCTCTTCAGGGACTCACGTTATGTTTTATACCTTCTTTGAGTTCTCTTTTGCAGAGATTAGCAGGTGTTCGCGAGGTCTCTTCAAGTAATCGCGTTATGTTTTATACCTGCTTGGAATTCTCTTTTGCAGAAATTAGCAGGTGCTCGCGAGGTCTTTTCAGGTACTCGCGTTATGTTTTATACCAGCTTTGAGTTCTCTTTTGCAGAGATTAGCAGGTGTCCGCGAGTTCTCTTAAGGTACTCGCGTTATATTATATTTCATACCTGCTTTGAGTTCTCCTTTGCAGAAATTAGCAGGTGATCGCGAGTTCTCTTCAGGTACTCACGTTATAGATTCTTTTGTCTGCTTTAAGTTCTCTTTTGTAGAGATTTGCAGGTATTCGCGAGTTCTCTTCAGGTACTTGCGTTATATTTTATACCTGCTGTGAGTTCTCTTTCGCATAGATTAGCAGGTATTCGCGAGGTTTCTTCAGGTACTCGCGTTATGTTTTATACCTTCTTTGAGTTCTCTTTTGGAGAGATTAGCAGGTGTTCGCGAGGTCTCTTCAGGTACTCGCATTATATTTTATACCTGCTGTGAGCTCTCTTTTGCAGAAATTAGCAGGTGATCGCGAGTTCTCTTCATTTACTCGCGTTATAGATTCTTTTGTCTGCTTTAAGTTCTCTGTTGTAGAGATTTGCAGGAATTCGCGAGTTCTCTTCAGGTACTCGCGTTATTTTATATTTCATACCTGCTTTGAGTTCTCTTTTGCAGAGATTAGCAGGTATTCACGAGGTCTCTTCAGGTACTCGCGTTATGTTTTATACCTGCTTGGAATTCTCTTTTGCAGAAATTAGCAGGTGCTCGCGAGGTCTCTTCAGGTACTCGCGTTATGTTTTATACCTGCTTTGAGTTCTCTTTTGCAGAGATTAGCAGGTGTTCGCGAGTTCTCTTCAGGTACTCGCGTTATATTATTTTTCATACCTGCTTTGAGTTCTCCTTTGCAGAAATTAGCAGGTGATCGCGAGTTGTCTTCAGGTACTCGCGCTATAGATTCTTTTGTCTGCTTTAAGTTCTCTTATGTAGAGATTTGCAGGTATTCGCGAGTTCTCTTCAGGTACTTGCGTTATATTTTATACCTGCTGTGAGTTCTCTTTCGCAGAGATTAGCAGGTATTCGCGAGGTTTCTTCAGGTACTCGCGTTATGTTTTATACCTGCTTTGAGTTCTCTTTTGCAGAGATTAGCAGGTGTTCGCGAGGTCTCTTCAGGTACTCGCGTTATATTTTATACCTGCTGTGAGCTCTCTTTTGCAGAAATTAGCAGGTGATCGCGAGTTCTCTTCAGGTACTCGCGTTATAGATTCCTTTGTCTGCTTTAAGTTCTCTTTTGTAGTGATTTGCAGGTATTCGCGAGTTCTCTTCAGGTACTTGCGTTATATTTTATACCTGCTGTGAGTTCTCTTTCGCAGAGATTAGCAGGTATTCGCGAGGTTTCTTCAGGTACTCGCGTTATGTTTTATACCTGCTTTGAGTTCTCTTTTGCAGAGATTAGCAGGTGTTCACGAGGTCTCTTCAGGTACTCGCGTTATGGTTTATACCTGTTTTGAGTTCTCTTTTGGAGAGATTAGTAGGAGGTCGCGAGTTCTCTTCAGGTACTCGCGTTATGTTTTATACCTGCTGTGAGTTCTCTTTTGTAGAGATTAGCATGTGCTCGCGAGGTCTCTTCAGGTACTCGCGCTATGTTTTATACCTGTTGTGAGTTCTATTTTGCAGAGATTTGCAGGTATTCGCGAGTTCTCTTCAGGTACTCGCGTTATTTTATATTTCATACCTGCTTTGAGTTCTCTTTTGCAAAGATTAGCAGGTATTCGCGAGGTCTATTCAGGTACTCGCGTTATGTTTTATACCTGCTTTGAGTTCTCTTTTGCAGAGATTAGCAGGTGCTCGCGAGGTCTTTTCAGGTACTCGCGTTATGTTTTATACCTGCTTGGAATTCTCTTTTGCAGAAATTAGCAGGTGCTCGCGAGGTCTCTTCAGGTACTCGCGTTATGTTTTATACCTGATTTGAGTTTTCTCTTTTGTAGAGGTTAGCAGGTATTCGCGAGTTCTCTTCAGGTACTCGCGACATTCTTTCTTTACTTATCGAGTTCTCCTCAGAGACTAGTAGATGATTACTAGTCAACCTCAGAGGACAAAGTGAGCCCATGTTCGCAAGTTCCCTTCAGGTACTTGTGAATTTTGTTTTATATTTGTTATGACTCTCCTCCCTCACAGTAGAAAGAATATGCGTTCACTAGTTCCTTTGTGGAGAGGCATCAGGTACTTGTTCCCTCTTTGTCTCTCCCACTCTTTTGATAGTTTACCAGTAGCGGATCACGATTTTTGTGGGTCAATACCTACTTTTTCGAAGTTTCATGGAAATTTGAAAATGTGCAGGGATTATGTTGACCCAGAAATCGGTGATCCTCCACTAGGAGGCCTCTTTTGCTACATTTTTGCAGATTATGCGCCCGGGAAGTATTAGACCTCACGCAAAGGCTTTTTTTACACCCAAAGTGGTAAGAAGGGGTAGCCTCCTCCTTCAAACCGCCCAAGTGGGGCGGCCTCTCCCTTCAAACCGCCCAAGTGGGGCGGCCTCTCCCTTCAAACCGCCCAAGTGGGGCGGCCTCTCCATCAAACCGCCCAAGTGGGGGCGGCCTCTCCCTTCAAGTCACCCAAGTGGGGGCAGCCTCTCCCTTCAAGTCGCCCAGGTGGGGCGGCTTCTCCCTTCAAGTCGCCCAGGTGGAGCGGCTTCTCCCTTCAAACTGCGCGGGTAGGCGGACTCCTCCTTCAGACCGCGCAGGTAGGAGGCCTCCTCCTTCAGACCACGCGGGTTGGAGGCCTCCTCCTTCAGACCGCGCGGGTAGGCGGCCTCCTCCTTCAGACCGCGCTGGTAGGCGGCCTCCTCCTTCAGACCGCGCGGGTAGGCGGCCTCCTCCTTCAGACCGCGCGGGAGGTGGCCTCCTCCTTCAGACCACGCGGGCAGGCGGCCTCCTCCTTCAGACCGCGCTGGTAGAACTCCAGTCACCGGCTCACCGGAGGTGACTACATCGACCCAGAGCCTATAAATAGGACCCTCGACCATGAAGACGGGACAGGCAAGTGGGGGGAAAAAACCGGCGGCTAGAAATAGTCAGCCCGCACCAAGCTGCGACCTGTCCGGGTGACCTCTGCGAACAGACCGGGCGACCTATCCGGGCGACCTGTCCGGGCGACCTCTGCGAACAGGCCTCGGCGACTAGTCCAGGCGACCTCGGCAAACAGCCCGCGCGTCTTACTCTTTTCTTTCCCGCAACTCTCTTGTATTTTCTCTTATTTCCATGTACTAAGCACAACAAGCTGTAATACAGATTATTAAATAAAGGGAAAGACCGTCGCAGGAGTGGCATTTGCCGCGGCGGGCGAAGTCTGGCCTCGCCGCAAGCTAGCGGCCCTCTCTTCTTCTCGCTCACTCAGCTCTTCATTTGCGACTCAAGTAACCAGCTGCTCGACCGCTACCCCCTCTCTTTCCTCTGGGATTGAGCGTCGAGGGAGTGGGGTCAATTTTGGATTCAACAACTACAACCCAATGTATATCGACCACTAAATGAACTAGATTGGGTAAAACTTGCTCTCCATTGAATGTATGGCTCGGAGCTCATTTCGAAGAGGTTTTGTGAGAAAAAATCAGACAGCCTCATCAAAAGTTATGGCTGTTTCAAGTTTAGGTGTCATTTGGAGCTAAAATTTGCATTACCAGTGCCACCCGCTATATTTCGACAACTAAATGAGCTGCAATGGGTAAAATTGTGCTTCAATGAATGTAGGGATCCGAGCTCATTCCTAAAAGGTGTTGTGGGGGTAAAATCAGACAACCCGATCAAAATTTATTGATGTTTAAAGTTTGAGTGTCATTTGTAGCTAAATCTCTTACTTTCACTACAAACCGCATCTAAAATTCTTTCATTTTGAAATTTATGTGTCATTTGGAGCTAAATCTAGTATTAGCAGTACATCCCATTGTATATCAACCTCTAAACGAGCTTGAATGGGTTAAAATTGTTCTCCATTGGATTTTGGGCTCCGATCTCATTCCGAAAAGGTATTGTGGGGAAAAATCGGACAACCGGATTAGAAGTTACGGATATTTGAAGATTAGGTCTCCTTTCAAGCTAAATACCTTATTACCAACCAGCATAACCACTGGAACCCACTGTATATCGAACAATAAATGAACTTGAATGGTTATATCCTACTCTCCACTGGATGTAGGCCTCTGAGATCATTTTAAAAGGTATTGTGGGCAAAAATTGGGCAACTGGATCAAGAGTTATGTCTGTTTGAAGTTTATGTGTCATTTGGAGCTAAATCCCACATTACCACTGCAACCCACCGTAGATCAACCACTAAACTAACTAGAATGGGTAAAACTTGGTGTCCATTGGATGCAGGGCTCTGATCTCATTCCGAAAAGGTGTTTTGGGCAAAAATCTGACAACCAGATCAAATTTATGGATGTTTTAAGTTTAGGTGTCAATTGGAGCAAAATCCCTCATTTCCACTGCAATCCACTATCCACCGACCTCTAAATGAACTCGATCAAGTAAATCCTATTCTCCATAGGATGTATGGCTCTGAGCTCATTGCGAAAAGGAGTTTTGGGCAAAATCCGGACAACCGAATCAAAAGTTATAACTGTTTGAAGTTTAGGTGCCAGTTGGAGCTAAATCCCACATTACCACTACAACTCAATGTATATCGACCACTAAATGAACTATATTGGGTAAAACTTGCTCTCCATTGAATGTATGGCTCAGAGCTCATTTCGAAGAGGTTTTGTGAGCAAAAATCAGACAACCTCATCAAAAGTTATGGCTGTTTCAAGTTTAGGTGTCATTTGGAGCTAAAATTTGCATTACCAGTGCAACCCGCTATATATCGACAACTAAATGAGCTGCAACGGGTAAAACTTGTGCTTCAATGAATGTAGGGATCCGAGCTCATTCCTAAAAGTTGTTGTGGGGGTAAAATCAGACAACCTGATCAAAAGTTATTGATGTTTAAAGTTTGAGTGTCATTTGTAGCTAAATCTCTTACTTTCACTACAAACCGCTTCAAAAATTCTTTCATTTTGAAATTTATGTGTCATTTGGAGCTAAATCTAGTATTAGCAGTACATCCCATTGTATATCAACCTCTAAACGAGCTTGAATGGGTTAAATTGTTCTCCATTGGATTTTGGGCTCCGATCTCATTCCGTAAAGGTATTGTGGGCAAAAATCGGACAACCGGATCAAAAGTTAAAGATATTTGAAGATTAGGTCTCCTTTCAAGCTAAATACCTTATTACCAACCCGCATAACCACTGCAACCCACTGTATATCGAACAATAAATGAACTTGAATGGTTATATCCTACTCTCCACTAGATGTAAGCCTCCGAGCTCATTCTAAAAGGTATTATGGGCAAAAATTGGGCAACTGGATCAAGAGTTATGTCTGTTTGAAGTTTATGTGTCATTTGGAGCTTAATCCCACATTACCAGTACAACCCACCGTAGATCAACCACTAAACGAACTAGAATGGGTAAAACTTGGTGTCCATTGGATGCAGGGCTCTGATCTCATTCCGAAAAGGTGTTGTGGGCAAAAATCTGACAACCAGATCAAATTTTTGGAGGTTTTAAGTTTAGGTGTCAATTGGAGCAAAATCCCTCATTTCCACTGCATTCCACTATCCTCCGACCTCTAAATGAACTCGATCGAGTAAATCCTATTCTCCATTGGATGAATGGCTCCGAGCTCATTGCGAAAAGGTGTTTTGGGCAAAATCCGGACAACCGGATCAAAAGTTATAACTGTTTGAAGTTTAGGTGCCAGTTGGAGCTAAATCCCACATTACCACTACAACTCAATGTATACCGACCACTAAATGAACTAGATTGGGTAAAATTTGCTCTCCATTGAATGTATGGCTCGGAGCTCATTTCGAATGTCGAGTCCAAAATCGCACCTCCAAAGGAAATCGGAGGCTGCGGGTTGCCAGTTACTTTTTAGGTGGAGAAAACGAGACAGCTAGCAACGGTCAGGGCCAGACTTTGCCCATCACGGCGAATGCCACTCCTGTGACAGGCTTTCCTTTGATTAAAAAGAAACGGTTACAGCGGTTACAAGTGCAGGAAAGAAGAAGCCGGCCGGTCAGACAGTCCGCAAGACGGGAAACTCGAGACCGCAGCTCAAACAAGTGAGCTCCTGGATTCGAGTGTGCGTGTCTTATGAACAGTGCCGCCCCCTATTTATAGGCTCGGGGGCTTGCCCGAACGGGCATGGATAAAATAACCTCCTGCCCGGTTACAGGAGAGTCGGGCATGCGGTGACGGGATACAGAAAGGAGAAAATAAAGAAGTCGCGCGGCTTGGCGGCTTGCGCTTGCGGTCTGTCTCACAGAAGGGCTGAAGATGCCAAGACCAAGGCGACGATGCAACCCAGGCGGTCTCCGACTTGAGACCGCGGCTTGCCCTTGGGACTTGGACTTGCTGCAAGGTCTTTGTGGCCTGCGATTTCCGATCTGTCTTGGCCGGAGATTGAAGATGCGGTGATCAAGGTAGTAATGTAATCCGGGCGGTCTCCGTCTTGAGACCGCGGCTTGTCCTCCGGGCTTGAACCATGAGTCTCTATGGCACAACCCGGGCGGTCTCCTCCTTGAGACCGCGGATCGGCTTCTTGCCTTGGGTTTTGACAATCTTCAATCTTGGGGGCGGTCAGAAGTGACATCAGACCGTCCGGCTTGGTTTATTCTGGACTGAGAGCCGTCGATCCTAGAACCCAGCGGCTTGATTTAGAAGCCCGCCCGGTCTAAGAATGATTCAACCCGAGAAGCGGTTTTCCGGGTAAACAGAATCCCCGCATATTTTCAAATCTCAAGAAAATTTCGAAAATATTAGCTTTAGCCGGGAGGCCGCATCCGACTTGTTCTGAACTCTATAAGAGAGCCCGAGAACTCATTCTGCAGAATTTCTTCTGAAATCACGGGATACTACTCGCCAGTTGCGGTTAGAGTTCTTAAGACCAGTGAATCAATAATGGACTTCCTAGCGACTGATATAGACCGCGTAGTCCCTGTTGGAGATAAAAAGAAATGGGAGGAACGCAAAAAGCGCGAAATAGTGGAGAAGCCGAAGAAGGTGGGAGAAGGAGAACGGAAAAGGAAGAAAGAAAAGGAGAAGCAGCACAAGAGAGACTGAAAAAGGGGGGAGCGGTCTGAGAAGCCCGCAACGGATAATTCAAAGTCCGTTGTGGACTTAACTACCCCCAAGACTCCTGCAGAGCCCGCAGCGGACAGCTCCGGGCTTCCTCCCAACGACTCACCGGTTCCTTCAGGCGACCCAGGCCTACACATCGTCATCCCGCTAAATAAAGGGGAGGCCGCCCCGTCTAGTAAAGTGGATTCTGCCAGCCTTTTAAAGAAAGCCGACGAGATCGACTCGTTTGGCATAAAAATCACCCCATCCGGGAATCTTCATTTGTTGGTCAAGGATATGGGGGAGGAGGCGGTTAACTCTCCGAAGCCAGGCGACCTGACTACAACTCTATCCGTGGACGACTATCCCAGCCCCTCCATAGAAATTATTCCGGCTTTGGGTATGAAAGGGAAGAAAAGAAAAAAGACCAGGTCAGTGGCCGATCGAATAACCAAGAAGGCCAAGATGCTAGTATCCAAGAAAAGGCGGCTTTCAAGAAACAATCGAGTCCCGCCTCCAAACTAATCCGCGACTGAAAGAGGAGCCTAGCTTGGCGGTCACCCCATCCGCTAAGGTGAATGACTCGCTGGCTACCCATGATGTGAAATCGGGCGGCCTGCTTCCGGACTCGGCGAGCAGTCTATCATTTAGCAGAATTTTTAAGGGAATGGATGAGCTGGAGAGCCGAGATAAGCTTCTTGACAGCCCGGTGACTTCAAAACGAACTGACTCCCCTATTGATAATACAACCCGACCTGAGGAGCCCGCTCAGAAGGAGGTCGAAGAGCGAGAAGCTGCTACTCGGGCCGCCCTAGAGGCCGAGCAGAAGGCGAAGGAACTTGAGGAGGTGCTGAAGGCGCGGGAGGAGGTTTCCCCGACGATGACTGGGAAGGAGATAATAATGGCGAAGAAGGAGGGGGCGAGACGGGCCTTAAACAAGCCGCTGCGGCCTGATCCTTTTGCGCCAGGTAAGCGCCCCGCGGGTTATAAAGTGTCCGTTTCTTCATTCGGCGGACACGTCAAAATAAATTACTGAACCCACCGCCGAGCTTTTTCCTTTTAGCGGCCTGGTCCTCTTCCGCTAGGCAGAGTAAAGAGAGACTCTGGCGTGAACAACAACGGAGGATGGACCCGGAACAGTCTAGGCGGCCTGTGCGCCCAGGCATTGATCTTATATATATACATATATTTATATATATATATAACGTTGCATGCTCTTGCTTTACATAACCGCGCGGCTTCTTGTAGATAGCGAAAATCAAACCGTGAAGACGGGCGACATTGTGGCCAGCTTGCCTCCATTAGTCCCCCGGTGTTGACCTATACAGCGGCTTCGCGAGAAGGGCAGCCATTGTTTGATCATCTCGAGGAAGACTTAGCAAATCTGAGGGTCCGCTTGAAGGAGGTGGAAGACCGAGAAGCCGTTACTCAAGCCACCCTGGAGGCCGAGCAATAGGCGAGGAAAAAGGCTGAAGAGGCGCTGAAGGCACAGATGGAGACCGACAAGAAATCCTGGACAGAGAGGGAGAAAGGCCTGGAGATGCAGCTAGAGGCCGCCCGAGCTGCAGTGGAGACTGAGAAGAAGGCCAAGATTGCACAAGTCGCCATTCTGACCGCTCAGTTTGAGAAGGAGAAGAAGATGTCTGCCAAGTTTGAGGATGACTCAAAGTATTATCAAGATAAATTTTTGCGGTTAACTAGAGAAGTCGCTAGAGGCCGGCGAAGTATGAATGATGGGATGCAGGTTTCTAGCCGCCCGACTGTTGGGGCGGGCTCGAATCCTCCCCCGGTTAGAGCGGCTGACCCAATGATCGATGAGGCCGCCGGAACCCCTCGTATGATTACTGTTACGCGGGTTGAGAGGGATGTCGGGCGGCTTCATAGCACGATCAACCACATCCATTATCATACCAGCCAGATTTACTCTCTTCAGAACCATACAAGCGACCAGGTCGCGCGGCTTCATAGAGAGGACGTCTCCCCCGAACATCGCTAGCCGTGAACGGCTTTCTAGAACAATATGTATCATGGGCGCGGTTTATCGATTTGACATCTATTGGACAATGCTTCTCTCTGCTTCATATCTTTTATTTGAATAACCCGTGTGGGTTCTTGTTTAATCGCTGTACTTTGTGTTATGTTCAAATTCTCTATATTTTATCCGAACTGATTACAGGTCGTGCGATCTGTGATGTATGCTTGCATCTGATTCCCTGAATGCCTTTGGTTCATTTATTTTTCTGGTAAATCTGACCATGCAGGATGTTGACCGTGCGGTTAAAATGTGTAGCCGCGATATAATTTTGCTATTCGCAGATCGTCAAAATCTATAAGTAGGGACCTTTCGAAGTCATTTTTACGATTTCAAATGGCGCGATCTAAGACCAAGTCACAGTGACCCGTCAAGGTTAAAGCCGTCCGAACAGATGCGGCCTTGGCCTTTCACTCGGCGGACCACCCGGAGTGTCGCCTCACCCAAACCGAGGTAGACGAATTCATTGCGAGACATATGATAGGGAGTGATCTGCTCGTGCGGCTTCCTTTGCGCGATGAGCGGATTAACTCTTCCAACCCGCATCAGATAGCCGTTCCTGTCGACCATTTTGAATATGGCTTCAAGTTTCCGTTGCCACTTGAAGTCATCGCCATTTTTGACCACTATGGGGTTGTACCCGACCAGCTTCCACCGAACTCCATAGCATCCATATATAGCTTTATTTCGTATCTGCGGTTCGAGCGGACCAGATTTTCCATTGATCTATTTAGGAAATTCTTTTCGGTGCGGGCTGTCCCCTACGTGGGGACTTCAACTTTCAGGGGGCATCTCTACTTCAGTTGTCACGGACTGAAGGTCGTCAATTTGGCGAACAAGGTCTCGAACTTGTCGGAGCGGTTTGTAATGTTCGAAGGCAACTTCGGACTATTGCAAGTCGACCAGCAAGTTCGGGGGGAAGAAGCTTTCTGTTTACCCAAGAGACCGCTTCCGAGTGGTACTACTCCCAGACTAGGCGGTCTAAAGCTCAAGATCGCCCGGACCAGTCTCAGTAAAGGACATCCAGCACCAACCAACGCAGACCGGGCGGTCTGAGCCCTCAAGTCGTCTCCAAAGAATGAAGATCAGCCAAGGACAAGTCCCAAAGGGAAATCGCGGTCTCTGGTATGAGACCGCCCGGGTTGGAACGTCGCCTTGGTCACTACACCTCCAGGCCAAGCCAAAGGAAGACCGGGAGCCCAAGCCGTTGAGCCGCGCGGCTTCTCTTCTCTTTCCCTTTTGAATCCCGTCATCGCCTGCCCGTTTCTCCTGTACCCGGGCAGGCGGTTATTTTATCCCTGCCTATTCGGGCGGGCCCTCAAGCCTATAAATAGGGGGCGGCAACGTTCCCAAGAGACGGACATTCGAATCTAGGAGCTCGCTTGTTTGATCTGCAGACTCGAGTTCCCTGTCTTGCGACCTGTTTGACCGGCCGGCTTGCACTTGCAACCCGTTGTAACCCTCTTACTTTAATCAAAGGAAAGCCCGTCACAGGAGTGGCATTTGCCGTGACGGGCGAAGTTCGGCCTCGACCGCTGCTAGCGGTCTCATTCTCTTCTTTCTAAGTAACCAACAATCCGCAACCTCTATTTTTCTAGTCGCAAACCACGGGGGTACATCTTTGGTTTCAACAATGAGGACAGTTTATCCTCTGGAACAACCAGCTCCCCGAGTAAGACCGGGAGGTCTAGTGATAGCGGCTCATCAGGTTCTTCCTCGACAAGCGAAGGCTATTCGCCTGAAGTCGACATTGATGGTGAGGGCTCGAATTCCCCTGTCAAGAAGAAGAAAAAGAAGTCGACAGACTAGTGCCTTTGTTTAAATTTACATTTGTGTAACTGCCGGTTTTGATTTTAGCCGAGCGGTTAATATTTTGTTAACATATATTTTGAAGAATAAATGGAAATTTTACCTGTCTAATTGTCCATCTATTGTTACTTACTTGTGGTTGCTATCTTGTCTCTCTCTCTTTTTTTTTTCTTTACCTTCTGCTCTTTATGATTGAACCGTGCGGCTGCCCTGATCCGAGTATAAGTGATAATTGATGATCTCGGACGGTCTATATACAAACCGCGTGATTACTCATTTAAATCTCAGGATATCCGATTTCTGATAGTATAAACAATAAATGATAGGCTCGTGCGATTATAATTCAAAACCGGGCGGCTTCTTATCTGAATTCAGAGATATCTCATCCTTGCTGATATAAGTAATGAATAATAAATTTGCGCGGTTATAACACAATCCTGGCGAGTAATCCATTGAATCCAGAGATAACTTCTTGCTAAGAGATAGATCAACCCGCTCGGTTAGAACATAATCCTGGCGAGTAATCCATTGAATCCAGAGATAACTTCTTGCTAAGAGATAGATCAACCCGCTCGGTTAGAACATAATCCGGGCGATCATATATTTAGATCCAGAGATATCCAGACTTGGTTAATATGAGAGACAGATAAACCCGCTCGGTTAGAATGCAACCCGGGCGACCATATGTTTAGATCCAGAAATATCCAAACTTAATTAATATAAGAGATAGATAGACCCGCTCGGTCTTAATATCACAACCCCTTATTAAGGTAGACGAACACCTGCACCTGTTCTAATAATATCTTTCTCGAATGGTTTATATAATATTAGCTGATAATCTGCACGGACTGCATATAACTTGTGCGGTCAGTAGTTTTGATACTTGTAATGAGAATCATAATTGCTTGATTGAAAAGAGCCTGTTATTAGCCGAACGGATCGAATTGAAACCCATAAAGACAGATTTACGATCCGAATGACGAGGTCGACCGGTCATGACTATGCTCGATCCCCCGATACTTGCCTTGTGATATTTTAATGGTGTGTTGTTTATTTCAAACCGTCCGATCTGAAAATCAGACTGCATGACATCTTTGGGACCTGTTTATTTTAAACCGTCCGGTTTAATAATCAGACAGCCCGATAATCCTGATACCTGCATATTTCAAACCACCCGGTTTGCGTATCAAGTCGGCCGGTTTGTGATGTACATAAGAGTCCTACTTTTTTTTCTCCAAATGGTCTATAATGACCATATAAGATGAGATAATTCCCTGTAACGTAATAAAAGATGACTACAGACTCAGATGACCAAGTGGGCAGGTGGGCCTAGGCGGCGAACATTGCTTTCCTCAAGTGGTCATAAGAGCTGTAGATATAAAGAAAAAAGACAAGTACAGACCCAGATGACCAAGTGGGCAGGTGGGCCTAAGCGGCGAACATTGCTTTCCTCAAGTGGTCATAAGGGCTGTAAGCGACTCGACTGCTCTCTTGCCTAGGGCTACAAGCCGAGTTGATCAATTGGGCAGGTGGGCCTAGGCGGCGAACATTGCTTTCCTCAGAGAGATCAACTCAGTTGTGGGTCCCGCTTAGGCATCGCTTGAGAGTACCTAGGAGTATTCGATGGTCACAGACTAAGATGATCAGTTGGGCAAGTGTGGTTGTGCCGCGGGGGCTATACCGACATTGCTTTCCTCAGAAAGATCATCAAAGCTGTAACTATATCCCTCTCGGGGCATGATATAGCCAACATTCACCTAGACCTCCCTTGATGCAGGGGTGTGTTGGATATCAGCCGGGATCCAAGGTTCTGAAGACCACCGCACGGGAATTGGCAAGCTACCCCAACACGTGTGCGAAAACTCCCCTCTACACATGATCTACATGGTTTTATGCTAATGACTACAATCCGAGGGGATTCGAGCAGAACTTGGCGATGTCTCCGCGGTTCAGTGAGGTTGATATATAAGAAAAATGTAAAAAGGAAACATCAGACATGGAGAAGCGTCAGTATGGGGCTTCTTATTGAAATATCTAAAAAATTGCAGGAAAGTAAAGAAGACATTTTAAGGATAGAACCGTTTGAGATCGTCACCGCTCTAGGTGCGTGAGATGTCTTCTCCTTCGCTTGTTTGGAGGCGGTAAGCCCCACTTTTTAGTACCTCCTTGACGATGAAAGGTCCAGCCCAATTATGATTTAACTTCCCGACATTGCCTGTTCTGGCTGCTGCATCAACTTTCTTTAGCACAACGTCCCCGACCGCAAAATGCTTCACCCTGACATTTTTGTCAAAGTACTTTTCCATCCTCCTTTTGACTTCTTCCTGTCTGATTGTTGCCTCGTCCTGAAGTTCTTCGATCAGATCCAGACTATACTTGATAGCCTCATCATTGTCTTCTATCCATGCTTCTCCTCCCTCTTTTGCATACACAACTCTTGGAGTGACCACCTCAAATTCTACAGGAACAACAGCTTCCGAGCCATGAGATAATTTGAATGGTGTCTCCCCTGTAGCTGAAGACGGGGTAGTACGAAGAGTCCAAAGGATGGAGGGAACCTGGTCTGCCCAATTTCCTCTTTGATTCAAAACTTTTTTCATCAGAAGCTGCTGGATTTGTCTGTTTGCTGCTTCTACTTGACCATTGGTCCTTGGATGATGTACCGAGGCAAACCGAAGATCATTTCCTACCTGATCACAAAAGTTTATCATCTCTGGATTATTGAACTGTGGACCATTATCAGTGATAATTGCCAACGGAATTCCATGCCGGCAGAATATTTCTCCCCAGATGAAGTTTCTGATAATTTGGGTTGTAGTTTTTGCCAATGCTTTTGCCTCAATCCACTTGCTAAAGTAGTCGATCATCACAATGATAAAACGATGCTGACCACTGGCTATTGGGAAGGGTCCGATAAGATCCATCCCCCATACTGCGAAGGGCCACGACGCAGTTATTGATCTGAGTGACTGAGCAGGCAAATGCTGAAGAGGAGCGAACTTTTGACACTGAACACACCGCTTGGCAAATGCTTCAGCATCCTTTCTCATGGTTGGCCAAAAATACCCCTGCCTTAAGATTCTTTTCTCCAGAGTCTTCGCTCCTGAATGGCTACCACACTCTCCGGAATGAACTTCCTGATGTATGGTTGGGATTTCATCCTCCGAAACACATCGTGCTGAGGGAGAGATCAAAGTCTTTCTGTAGAGAACTCCCGCTATCAGATAATAGTACGCCGCCTTCCTTTTGAATCTTCTCCGATCTTTGATGGAATGATGGAACTCCCTTTTTGATAGAAATAGCTCGTAAGGATCCTTCCACGAAGGATTATGATCAATTTGCATGAGTTCTGCCTCATCTGTTGCCTGATGAAAAAGTTCAGAGGTCACTCACCCGGATGGAAGACCGAACTTTGACAAATTATCTGCCTCCTCATTTTGTGTCCTTGGAATATGCTCGATGATGAATGACTTGTATCATAATTCCCCAAGACCTGGGAGGCCATCACCAGTGAATCAGTTCTAACATGTACATATTCTATGCCCAGCTCTCTCGCAAGCCTCAGCCCAGCCAGAAGTGCTTCATATTCTGCCTGGTTATTTGTAACTGGAAAGAAGAACTTGATAGCTTGCTCCAGCTTGATGCCATTTGGACTGATCAACACTACTCCGGCTCCCACGGAGTTTCTGCCAGAAGCCCCATCTACATAAATGACCCAAGCCAGAGGAGATTGCACCACCTGCTCAGGACTAGGTTCTGTTGTATCTACCAAGAAGTCTGCCAAGATTTGTGCTTTGATTGCTGTTCAGGGGATGTATGATATCTCAAATTCACTTAGTTCAATGGCCCATTTGGCTAACCTCCCTGAATGGTCTGGCTTTTCAAGAACATTTTTTAAAGGATGATCTGTAATAACTTGGATAGGATGATGAGCCTGAAAATAAGGACGAAGCCTTCGTGCACACATAACCAGGGCCAAGGCCAGTTTCTCCAAGATCGAATATCTGGTTTCTGCATCTTTGAGAATATGGCTGACATAGTATATTGGAAACTGCCTCTTCTTTTCCTCCCGAACGAGGACAGAACTCACCGCATCCGGGCTGACTCCCAGATATAAGAATAACATTTCTCCCTCACGAGGACTTTGGAGTAGCGGAGTCGAAGTTAACTGTACCTTCAGCTGCTCAAAAGCCTTGTTACACTCCTCGCTCCATTCAAACTTTGATCCCCCTCGCAGTGATTTAAAGAATGGGGGCACTTTTATCTCCGGATTTGGAGATAAACCTGCTCAATCCTGCCAATCTCCCCCCAAGTTGCTGAACTTCTTTAGTATTTTAAGGAGGGGCCATATCAAGGATGGCCTTCACCTTGTCTGGATTTGGTGCAAGGCCGTTAGGAGTTAAGAGATGCCCAAGAAACTTTCCTTTGTTTGCCCCAAACACACATTTCAATGGGTTTAATTTTAACGTGAACCTCCGTAGAGTAGCGAACGTCTCTACGAGGTCTTTCAAGTGCAATGAGAATGTTTTACTTTTTAGAAGGAGGTCATCAACGTAAACTTCAAGATTCCCGCCTTTTTGATGCTTAAAGACGGTATCCATCATTCTTTGGTATGTTGCGCCCGCATTTTTAAGACGGAAAGGCATTACGAGATAGCAGTAACACCCATCGTTTGTGATAAATGAGGTATGCGGGATGTCAGGTTTGTGCATTTTAATTTGATGATACCCAGAGAAAGCATCGAGAAAACTCATAAAATCATACCCAACCGCGGAATCAAATAAGACATCTATCTGAGGCAGAGGGTAGCAATCTTTAGGGCATGCTTTATTAAGTTTGGTGAAGTCCATGCACATGCGCCACTTCCCACCAAATTTCTTCACCATTACAACATTCGACATCCACGTGGGATATTGAATTTCAGAAATAGAACCCGCATTCAGGAGTTTGGAAACCTCCTCTCTGATGGGAAACGCCAGCTTGGTCGCCACTTCTCTCTTCTTTTGCTGGACGGGCTTGAATTCAGGAGATACATTTAGATGATGACAAGCCATGTCTGGATCCACTCCTGGCATATCCTCCGCTGACCAAGCAAAGATATCCAGATTCTCCAACAGGCAGGAGATTAGCTCCACTTTCTCCTCCTCCGGCAACCCAGCGTTGATAACCAGCTTCTTTTCTTCCCCTTCAGCAATAGGAACTTCTTGGGTCGCTTGGGCAGGTTCCAAGTGAGCCCCTTCTCGATCTTTTCCTTCCTCAGTAGTCCTTGAGGATTCAGCAGTCTCCGGAACTTCAGCCACGGCCTCGGGAAGTGAAACGTCGGTGATCATGTTGACAGTTCGGACGTAGCACTCCCGAGCCACCTTTGGGTTACTTCTAACCCGATACTGCCTTCCCTCGGAGGCAAACTTGAGAGCCAGATGGAAGGTGGACACTTCTGCTCGGTATGCATTGAGAATCAGCCTTCCGAAGATGGCGCAGTAGTTGCTTGGGGCATCCACCACCACGAAATTGATTAGCTTTATCACTCCCCCAAGAGAGACCAGGAGTTTTACTGAACCCTCTACTTCTTTCTTCTCCCCAGAAAAACCGTAGAGGGGCCCGTCAGTGGAAAGCAAAGGCTTTCTGGTCTTCAGGGCTTCGAAAGTCGGGCGGAAAAGGAGATTGACGGAGCTGCTTGTATCAATCAGAATCTTGTGGACTGTATAATTTTTGATGACGGCTTTGATGACCACCGCATCGTCGAAAGGATTGGCATTGGGGGGAAGGTCATCCTGACCAAAGGTGACAATAGTGCTTTCAGGAGGAGAACTTGTAGTGGCTGCCACTTCCTGCTTCAGAACTCTCGCGATGCTGGATTTGCGAGATGATTCCGCTCTAGCTCCTCCATGAATACAATAGATGTCCCCTAAGGGGCCCACATCATTGACTTTGACGCACTCAGTGGAAGGGTGGATGTCACCATAGCAGCAGGCGTCTTCGACGTCGGCGCATTCCCAGGTTACTTCTACTGTTTCTTTCTCTTTTCTCTTCTCGGTAGTTGGTTCAGCAATTGCATCTTTCCGAACTAGACCCCAGAGCTTTCCTTCTCCCAGGAGTCTCTCTATCAGCAAACGAAGGGCCCGACAGTCTTCGGTTAGATGCCCCCCTTCTTTATGATATTCACAATAAAGGTTCGGATTTCGACTGCGGATATCCGACTTCAGAGGAGCAGGCCTTTTGAAATCTGGCCTTTTTTGTAGAATCTGGACCACTTCGTCCATGGTGACGTTTAAGGGAGTGAATGAATCTTGCGAGTCATCATATTGAGTGGATGGAATGACTGGAGGTGGCTGCGCGGTATACTATTGTAAGTATACCGGCATGATTTGCGGAAGAGGAGCGGATGGAGCGGGAGCGATGGCCAACGGTGGTTTCTGATCTTGAAACCGCTGATGGCCCATGAATGGTTGTGTTGGGAAAATGATTTCTCTTAACCCCTGAAAAAGAGTTAAATATAATTTTAAGAATGAAAAATAAGGCTAAGTAAATATGCGTCGAATGGTATTCGACGCAACGTCTAAATGTAATCGACGTCTCCTTCAGAATGAGTCGAAGTAACTTTAGGAAGACTTCGACGTATGTGTTGTCGACACTACTCTGATTTCCAGTCGACACATCTAATATATTCGACGCACCTTTGTCATCGCACCTTCCTTATTCTCCTCTCGACGGCCAGACAGGATGTATTCGACGCTTGCATCGAATAGTAATCGACGCACGTCGATCTTTATGACAGAATTCAAAATCGCCAGATCTCTTTCCTTATCTTATAGATCTGATTTATATGGAATCAATTTATGTCTTATAGCCGTTCTGAATATTTATTTTCCTCTATTAGATTCTTGGCTAATTTGATAAAATTCATTATGGGCATTATTTGAAATTGGAATGAATTCTTTCCTTCTATTGGTATGCTTACTATGGAAATGTTTCTATCCTTCTAATTCTCTGTCTGATAATTAATTTTCCTCCTATGAGTATTATTTGAATGAACAGAGCTATATATATATATATATATGAAGGAGGTCGACAAAAAGAACAAGGAGGGATCCACCATTTTTACTCATTGAAAAAGAGGAAAAGCTCCCAAGTGATAAAGAGAGAATTGAGAAATAGCCCTGCAGCAATACTCAAGCATTCTTCTTCTCCTGCTTCTGAAGTCACTCTGCTGCAAATTCTGATAGCTCTCACATAAGAGGGAAAAGCTACAAATCTTGTTCTCTCTATAGAAGAAAGATTTAATTCACTTCTTGTGCTTCCAATCTTCTTGCTAGGAAGAAGATTCATTCCTGTTCTTATTTCTTTCTTCTTTCTTATTCTTACTTAAACATTGTAAAAGAGTTTTTAGAATCTCTCTTCAAAAAATTCAGTGTACTGGTTCTAAGAGTCTCCTTTTCAAAAAACTCGGTTCTAAGAGTCTCCTTGTCAAAAGACTCAGGGTGGTTCTAAGAGTCTCCTTATCAAAAGACTCAGTACAAGATAGTGAATTTCCTACCAAGGGGGTAGAAGAGTGGACTACCCAAAGTTTGGGGAACCAGTATATCTCTTTGTGTTGTGCTGTGATTTCTTTTCTTGCATTTACTTTCTTTATTTGTTTAATTCTTGTTGGTGTGTGTGGAAAGCTCTAATTTGTGATCATACATATATATATATATATTAACTTTGCACAAAATATTTTTAATCTCTATTCACCCCCCCCCCCCCCCTCTAGAGAATTCTAGTGAGGTTAACTGTGCATTTTCAATTGGTATCAGAGCCAGGTTGATCTAAAAAGGATAACTCCTTGATCAAAAAGGTCCTACCTTTTATATATATATATATATTTTTTTTTTTTTTTCTAACAATTATTTTTCACATGGCACAAATCAAAGATTATGCTTCCACCAGACCACCAATGTGCAATCTTGAAAAATTTGCAGTTTGGAAAACAAGAATTAGAATTTATATGAATTCTATTGATGATAACTTGTTTAATATTACTGTGACAGGTCCCCCAAAGCCTTATAGAAAGGATGCAAATGGCAATGTCACACAAACACTTGTTCTAAGATCTGAATGGACAGAAGATGAGAAGAAGGCAAGAACATGTGATCTAAAGGCCATGAACATACTTGTCTCAACCCTCTCAGATGACATCTTTCAAAGGGTTGTTGACTGTGAATCAGCCAAAGAAATTTGGGATGCTCTTACAAAGATGGTGGAAGGAAGTGCTGATGAAAAGAAAGATAAGAAGGCTCTATTGATCTCCCAATATGAGAACTTCCAAAAGAAAAATGAAGAGAGTATCTCTGAGATGTATGACAGATTCAGTCTAATCATCAATCAATTGAAAAACTTAGATAGAGAGATCTCTCTCACTGAGATTAATGACAAATTGCTAATGAGTCTCCCTAGTTCATGGGACTCGAGAACATGGGCAATAAGAGACACAAGAGGACAAAAGGAAATCTCAACAGATGCTCTCTTAGGAAAACTCAAATCCTATGAGCAACTACTGAAAACTAGAGAAGAGAAAACACTAAAATCTCCTCAAAAGATAGGAACATAGCTTTAAAGGCAACAGAAGAAGGGACTCCTGTCACTGAAGAAGAACTATTGAGTTTCCTGGCCAGAAGATTTAAGAAATGGGTCAAGACAGAGGGATCAAGAAGAAGGGAGTCAAAACCAAGGTATGGCAAAACTCCCACTAAAGAAATTGTGTGTTATTCTTGCAGGAAATCTAGACATATTGCCCCAGAATGTCTAGAGAATGCTGAGACAAAGAAAGTTTTGAAAAAGAAAGATCCTACGAAAAAGGAGAAGAAGAAAGAAAGAGGCCTTATTGCAGAAGCCTGGAGTGAAACAGACTCTGAGGATAGTTCCTCTTCCAAGAGTGACAATGAAGAATCTAAGCAAGAAGATCTATGCTTTATGGCCCTTGAAGGATCAAAGAATAATGATAGTGCTAAATCATGGAGTGAGATAGGATCAGAAGAAAGCATATCTTCTGAAAATGAAAAAGAAGATAGCCTTATTCTCATAGAGGAATCTGAGGATAAGGATGAGGTAAGCATGTTTGATAAAATAGATTTTCAAAGTGATAACTTCAGAAATGATTTTACGGGAATGTGTCTAGATCAACTAAAAGCAACACAAGAAATAGAGAAGTTAAATGCTCTAAAGATTATGAATTAAGGGCTAACATCATAGAAAAGGAGGTAGAAAAGGCTAAAATAGAAAATCAGTTCCTTAAGGATAAGGTATCCCAGGCAAAGGCCTTTGAAGAATCAATAAAAATGAGAAGCCAAACTCTTAAGGAAATCACAGAAAAACAAAAAATAAGACACAAGAATCTTGGGCTAGGGGCTGATCCATTAATCAGCCTAATTCCATCCAACCAACCTGCCTGGATGAGCCCTGTAAAATTCACTAAACCTGTCAAATGGACAAACCAAGAAAAAGACCCACAAGATAAGGAAGAAAAATCCTTCAAAGAAATAAAGGAATTTGATGAGACTTCATATTATTCAGCTGATGACTCACAAACTTCATCTGAAGAAACAACTAATCTAAGAAAAACAACACATAAAGGAGTAAAAGCAGAAAAAGGTAAAATGAAAATTGAAGATACAATTGCGTCGACTTCATATCGACGCATAAATGATAGTGCATCGACTTATACTCAACGCAACCTCTCAGATGCCTCGACCTCTTCTAGACGCTTGAACAAAAGCACGTCGACTTCCAATCGATGCAATTTTCTCTATGCGTTGAAATTAGATCGACGCCATCTGGAGAAAGCGCCGAATACAAATCGACGCGACTATCAACATGCGTCGAATAGATATCGACGCACAAAAGTTCAGAGCAACTTAAATACCTTTTCTCCAAAAGCCTTTCATCCTAACCCATATTCAGGACCCATTCATCCCAATCATGATTTTTATCCAAATCAACACCTCTATCCTAACCAAAATGTTTATCCTAAACAAAATTCCCATCTTAATCAAACCTTCTATTCTAATCAACACTTCCATCCCTCTCTAAACTTAAATTCTCACAATACTAAGATAATCAAATGCTATATATGTAATAAAACTGGACACCTTGCCAAACAATGTTTGCACAATCAATCAAACTATCTGTAGAAAATTGTCCAAGACTGACTTAGAAATCTTTAGGGCTAGGAAGAGATGAAAAGAAATAAAACACATAGAACTTTTAGGAAAATTAAAAGTCACATCGACTTATAATCGACGCACCGTCGAGAAGACCTCGACGCTGGCACTGATCTCCTTCAGTTAAAGTAACGTCGATCCCCTATCGATGTAACGTCGACTTCATAAAAATGAGCGGCAATACTTTCAGTCACATCCACTGAAATACCGAATAAGCCTCGAATTAAGTCCAGTTTCGACGCTTCACCTGACTTAAATAGTCTCTTCAGTTAGAAGCCTTCACGACTCTGCATCTTTCATCCTTCTTGCTCCTCAGACCAACCGATTTTTCCTCTCTCTTTCACTGACCTAAAATGGCTCCCAAAATCAACTCAGGCTTCGACATTGACCTTGAGTCTTTCCAAGCAGCCGCAAAAAACTACAAGAGCATCATTGCTCTTTTTACTGCAGCAGGACTGGACAAGCTCATCTCCACTAGGTGCAAGCTCCTGGAATCAGAGCTCACAGAGCTAATAACTCATGTTCAGATATCTGAACAAGGAGAAATCTAGGGAACACTATTTGAGACACCAGTCTTAATCTCAGCAGAACATATTAGGGCCACCTTTGATCTTACATCAGGTATATCCTAATATCCTCTTTGTTCAAATGAAATAAGGAAAGAAAATGAGCTTCTAAAAGAATGACTAAACAAGTCTAAATTATTCCTTTATTAGGTGATGAATCTATAGACCTCACACCTGATGAAATCAAGCATCTGCTAACCATCATGAAGTTTTCAAGGGATAAACCAACCCATCTAAAGAAAATAGACTTTTCTAAGGAGTATAGACTACTAGCAGATATAGTAGGAAAGATACTACTATGTAAGATATCTGCCCATGATGCAGTGCCCAAGCAGCAACTGAACATCATAGGGGCTCTTGTGTTGAAGAAGAAAATAGATTGGGCCAGCTGTCTGCTCAAGATGATAGGCTCTAGATATTCTCACAAAGAGAATGCCTACATGAGGATTATGAGTCAAGTACTCTTCCACTCCTTCCCTGACCTCTGTAAGTCAAAAGGAATTCCTATCCCTCCTGGAAAGAGGATGTTCATTGCCCTCTTCTCCAAATGGACTAGGCAAATCCCCAAGCCTGGTTCCATTCCTGAAAGGACTCCCTCTCCTCCTAACTCTCCTTCTCATCCATCTCCTCCTCCTTCTCCTCAAAGAGACAATTCTTCTCTACCACCATCACCCACTCAAATAGTCTCTACCACCATCACAACTCCTACTCTACCTACCTCTTCTCAAACACCTGCTCCTCAAATAGCAGCTTCTCCACCTCCTCCTCCTCTTACTTTCTCATCCTCTCCACCTCCTTTATCACCCATACCTCATGTATCAACTAACTTCTCTCCAGCCTCATCACCAACTTCACCACTCTCTCCTCATCCCCAACCACAACATGAACCATCTGCATCCACTGAAGCTCTCCTCACTCAGTGCATTGCATCAGCAGCTCAAACATTCCAAGCAATGCTGGATGAGCACTGCTCCCAGATTCAATCCTCAATCCTACACATGCACACCCAAATAGATGGGGTCAGTGCCTCTGTGCAAAGTCTGAAGAACTATCTCTCTTCCTCAAGAGTTACCAAGTCTTTCTTAACCTCCTTGGCCAAGAAGGTCAAGAAGGGGGAGAAGCTAGATGAAGAGCAGCCCTCCAATCTTAAACCTCCCTCACACAAATCCCCTCCTTCTTCAAAATCTGACAGTCTTGCACTGCTCAAGACAATTGGAAATGAGATAGTACCTGAGCTACACAATGATGAACAAACAATAGAGGTACTCAACATAGCAAGAGATGCTGCAAATCAAGTGGCACTACTACAAGGGGAGGGAAGCAGAGCAGAAAATGAGGCTGAAAAGGAAGAAGGTGAGAAAGAGCTGAATACTGCTATAAATCAAGAAGAAAATGAACCAGCTGCTGGAACTGAAAAAGGAAATGAAGCTGATGCTGGAAAAGAGAAAGAGCCAGATGCTGTGATGACTGAAGAAGGGGCTCAGGAGTCAGGGGCAGGGGGAGCTGAGACTCAGGGGGAGCAAATGGCTGAGACCCAGAGGGAGCTGAGGGAGTCACCTGCTACTGGGAAAGAGCAATCCACAATAGTATTCAAGAGAAAAAGAAAGACTCCTCCTACCCCTCCTGAATAATACTTGAAAACAATGCTTCATATACTTTATGATTGGTCTGAACATGAAGTTTGCTTCTGATTGTGTGAAATCTTCATTATCTATACAAATGCTTTGCTATGTTAGTTATATGCTAAATACAATTTCTCTCTAAATAGGGTTAAGACAAATAGGGGGAGATTGTTGGGAAAATGATTTCTCTTAACCCCTGAAAAAAAGTTAAATATGAATTCTAAGAATGAAAAATAAGGCTAAGTAAATATGTGTCGAATGGTATTCGACGCAACGTCGAAATGTAATCGACGTCTCCTTCAGAATGAGTCGAAGTAACTTTAGGAAGACTTCGACGTATGTGTTGTCGACGCTACTCTGATTTCCAGTTGACGCATCTAATGTAGTCGACGCACCTTTGTCATCACACCTTCCTTATTCTCCTCTCGACGTCCAGACAGGATGTATTCGACGCTTGCGTCGAATAGTAATCGACGCACGTCGATCTTTATGACAGAATTCAAAATCACCAGATCTCTTTCCTTATCTTATAGATCTGATTTATATGGAATCAATTTATATCTTATATCCGTTCTGAATCATTCTTTTCCTCTATTAGATTCTTGGCTAATTTGATAAAATTCATTATGGGCATTATTTGAAATTGGAATGAATTCTTTCCTTCTATTGGTATGCTAACTATGGAAATGTTTCTATCCTTCTAATTCTCTGTCTGATAATTAATTTTCCTCCTATGAGTATTATTTGAATGAACAGAGCTATATATATATATGAAGGAGGTCGACAGAAAGAACAAGGAGGGATCCACCTTTTTTACAAATTGAAAAAGAGGAAAAGCTCCCAAGTGATAAAGAGAGAATTGAGAAATATCCCTGCAGCAATATTCAAGCATTCTTCTTCTCCTGCTTCTGAAGTCACTCTGCTGCAAATTTTGATAGCTCTCACATAAGAGGGAAAAGCTACAAATCTTCTTCTCTCTATAGAAGAAAGATATAATTCACTTCTTGTGCTTCCAATCTTCTTGCTAGGAAGAAGATTCATTCCTGTTCTTATTTCTTTCTTCTTTCTTATTCTTTCTTAAACATTGTATAAGAGTTTTTAGAATCTCTCTTCAAAAAATTCAGTGTACAGGTTCTAAGAGTCTCCTTTTCAAAAGACTCAGTTGGTTCTAAGAGTCTCCTTGTCAAAAGACTCAGGGAGGTTCTAAGAGTCTCTTTATCAAAAGACTCAGTACAAGATAATGAATTTCCTACCAAGGGGGTAGAAGAGTGGGCTACCCAAAGTTTGGGGAACCACTATATCTCTTTGTGTTGTGCTGTGATTTCTTTTCTTGCATTTACTTTCTTTATTTGTTTAATTCTTGTTGGTGTGTGTGGGAAGCTCTAATTTGTGATCATACACACATATATATATATATATATATATTAACTTTTGCACAAAATATTTTTAATCTCTATTCACCCCCCCCCCCCCCCCCCCCCCCTTTAGAGAATTCTAGTGAGGTTAACTGTGCATTTTCAGGTTGCTTATTTTTGTAGTTTCTCCCCCTTTGGGAACGAGGTTCAAAGTGGGACTGATTTGATGGCGGATGATGGACGGACGGATTTGGCTGCTCCTTGTCGCTTACCAGCTTTGCGACGTAGCCCGGATTGCTCTTCTCTCCTCTAATGAACATATTTGCCAAACTTATCATTTCCTGATAAGTCCTAGGCTCCCTTATATTCGCTTCAAATTTTAAGGGGCCCTCTCTTAAGCCATGGATGAGGGCAACCCTATACAGCTCCGGATCCACATTTTGGACTTCCATGATCTCTTTCTGGAAGCGGTCTACGAAATGAGCCCACGTCTCGTCTTCCCGTTGCTTTAAATCGAAAAGGGCCGCCGGGCCACTTTTTTTCTTCCTTGAGGTAGAGAATCTCAACAGGAATTCCCTTCGCAGCTCAGCGAAACAACTGATTGACCTGGGGTGCAACCCGTAAAACCACTCCCTTGCTTGTCCTTCAAAGGAGGTGACAAGAAGCTTGCACTTAGTCGCATCAGTTAAGGTTCTAAGAGCGATGGCTGACTCGAAGGCTTGTAAATGAACCGTAGGATCAGGCTCCCCTCGGACTTCATCCACAAAGGGAGAAGTTTCTTCCATATCTTCATATAGAGGAGCAGGATAATAAGTAGCCGGAACTGCGGCTAATCGCGGGCAAGCCGCTTGGTAAGAGGATCGGACAGTAGCTTCTGGCGGGTAGGAATGACGGGTCGTGCCCTCTTGCGGGTAGGAATGACGGGCCGCGCCCCCTTGCGGGTAGGAAACATGGGCAGCATGAGAAGTCGCCCCCTGGAAGTCGAGGACCCGAGCCGGCATACTGTGCGCGGCTTCCTGATATAAGTTTTGCCTAGCCGCAAAACCTTCTTGCTGGGGCTGGAAGTTAGCGGCTTATGGTAGCGGGTAAGGAGGAGGTGGAGGAGGGACTGGGGTCACCGCCTGATTAACCGCGGCTTGCTGTGGAACTAACCGTTTGGTTAAGAAAGCCAAAGTCTGACTGATAGCGTCCAAACGCTGATCGGTCGCCTTCTGAGCCCGCTCGGCTTCTCTCCTTGACTGCTCCAAAGCTTCCCACAAAGGGTCCTCGCTGTGATTGGAGCGGTCTCCTGGAGGATACTGACGGTCTGACATTGCGGCAAGGATTTCACCGACAATCCGCGATCTGAAGGTCGCGTGTTTCTGTCGAGTCCGAAATCGCACCTCCGAAGGAAATCGGAGGCTGCGGGTTGTCGGTTACTTTTTAGGTGGAGAAAACGAGACCGCTAGCAGCGGTCAAGGCCAGACTTCGCCCATCACGGCGAATGCCACTCCTATGACGAGCTTTCCTTTGATTAAAAAGAAATGGTTACAATGGTTACAAGTACAGGAAAGAAGAAGCCGGCCGGTCAGACAGTCCGCAAGACGGGAAACTCGAGACCATAGCTCAAACAAGCGAGCTCTTGGATTCGAGTGTGCGTGTCTTGTGAACAGTGTCGCCCCCTATTTAATTGCTCGGGGGCCTGCCCGAACGGGCAGGGATAAAATAACCTCCTGCCCGGTTATAGGAGAGTCGGGCAGGCGGTGATGAGATACAGAAAGGAGAAAAGAAAGAAGCTGCGCGGCTTGGCGGCTTGCGCTTGCGGTCTGTCTCACAGAAGGGCTGAAGATGCCATGACCAAGGCGATGATGCACCCCGAGCGGTCTCCGACTTGATACTGCGGCTTGCCCTTGGGACTTGGACTTGCTGCACGGTCTTTGTGTCCTGTGCCTTCCGATCTGTCTTGGCCGGAGATTGAAGATGCGTTGATCATGGTAGTAATGTAATCTGGGCGGTCTCCGTCTTGAGACCGCAGCTTGTCCTCCGGGCTTGAACCTTGAGTCTCTATGGCACAACCCGGGCGGTATCCTCCTTGAGACCACGGATCGCCTTCTTGCCTTGGGTTTTGATAATCTTCAATCTTGGGGGCGGTCAGAAGTGACATCAGACCGCCCAGCTTGGATTACCCTGTACTGAGAGCCGCCGATCCTAGAACCCAGTGGCTTGATTTAGAAGCCCACCCGGTCTAAGAATGATCAACCCGAGAAGCGGTTTTCCGTGTAAACATCGAAGAGGTTTTGTGAGCAAAAATCAGACAACCTCATCAAAAGTTACGGCTGTTTCAAGTTTAGGTGTCATTTGGAGCTAAAATTTGCATTACCAGTGCAACCCGCTATATATCGACAACTCAATGAGCTGCAATGGGTAAAACTTGTGCTTTAATGAATGTAGGGATCCGAGCTCATTCCTAAAAGGTGTTGTGGGGGTAAAATCAGACAACCCGATCAAAAGTTATTGATGTTTAAAGTTTGAGTGTCATTTGTAGCTAAATCTCTTACATTCACTACAAACCGCATCTAAAATTCTTTCATTTTGAAATTTATGTGTCATTTGGAGCTAAATCTAGTATTAGCAGTACATCTCATTGTATGTCAACCTCTAAACGAGCTTGAATGGGTTAAAATTGTTCTCCATTGGATTTTGGGCTCCGATCTCATTCTGAAAAGGTATTGTGGGCGAAAATCGGACAACCGGATCAAAAGTTACGGATATTTGAAGATTAGGTCTCCTTTCAAGCTAAATACCTTATTACCAACCCGCATAACCACTGGAACCCACTGTATATCGAACAATAAATTAACTTGAATGGTTATATCCTACTCTCCACTGGATGTAGGCCTCCGAGCTCATTCTAAAAGGTATTGTGGGCAAAAATTGGGCAACTTGATCAAGAGTTATGTCTGTTTGAAGTTTATGTGTCATTTGGAGCTAAATCCCACATTACCACTGCAACCCACCGTAGATCAACCACTAAACGAACTAGAATGGGTAAAACTTGGTGTCCATTGGATGCAGGGCTCTGATCTCATTCCGAAAAGGTGTTGTGGGAAAAAATCTGACAACCAGATCAAATTTATGGATGTTTTAAGTTTATGTGTCAATTGGAGCATAATCCCTGATTTCCACTGCAATCCACTATCCACCGACCTCTAAATGAACTCGATCGAGTAAATCATATTCTCCATAGGATGTATGGATCTGAGCTCATTGCGAAAAGGTGTTTTGGGCAAAATCCGGACAACCGGATCAAAAGTTATAGCTGTTTAAAGTTTAGGTGTCAGTTGGAGCTAAATCCCACATTACCACTACAACTCAATGTATATCGACCACTAAATGAACTAGATTGGGTAAAACTTGCTCTCCATTGAATGTATGGCTCGGAGCTCATTTCGAGGAGGTTTTGTGAGCAAAAATCAGACAACCTCATCAAAAGTTATGGCTGTTTCAAGTTAAGGTGTCATTTGGAGCTAAAATTTGCATTACCAGTGCAACCCGCTATATATCGACAACTAAATGAGCTGCAATGGGTAAAACTTGTGCTTCAATGAATGTAGGGATCCGAGCTCTTTCCTAAAAGGTGTTGTGGGGGTAAAATCAGACACCCCGATCAAAAGTTATTGATGTTTAAAGTTTGAGTGTCATTTGTAGCTAAATCTCTTACTTTCACCACAAACCGCATCTAAAATTCTTTCATTTTGAAATTTATGTGTCATTTGGAGCTAAATCTAGTATTAGCAGTACATCCCATTGTATATCAACCTCTAAATGAGCTTGAATGGGTTAAAATTGTTCTCCATTGGATTTTGGGCTCCGATCTCATTCCGAAAAGGCATTGTGGGCGAAAATCGGACAACCGGATCAAAAGTTACGGATATTTGAAGATTAGGTCTCCTTTCCAGCTAAATACCTTATTACCAACCCGCATAACCACTGGAACCCACTGTATATCGAACAATAAATGAACTTGAATGGTTATATCATACTCTCCACTGGATGTAGGCCTCCGAGCTCATTCTAAAAGGTATTGTGGGCAAAAATTAGGCAACTAGATCAAGAGTTATGTCTGTTTGAAGTTTATGTGTCATTTGGAGCTAAATCCCACATTACCACTGCAACCCACCGTAGATCAACCACTAAACGAACTAGAATGGGTAAAACTTGGTGTCCATTGGATGCAGGGCTCCGATCTCATTCCGGAAAGGTGTTGTGGGCAAAAATCTGACAACCAGATCAAATTTATGGATATTTTAAGTTTAGGTGTCAATTGGAGCAAAATCCCTAATTTCCACTGCAGTCCACTATCCACTGACCTCTAAATGAACTCGATCGAGTAAATCCTATTCTCCATAGGATGTATGGCTCTGAGCTCATTGCGAAAAGGTGTTTTGGGCAAAATTCGGACAACCAGATCAAAAGTTATAGCTGTTTGAAGTTTAGGTGCCAATTGGAGCTAATTCTCACATTACCACTACAACTCAATGTATATCGACCACTAAATGAACTAGATTGGGTAAAACTTGCTCTCCATTGAATGTATGGCTCGGAGCTCATTTCGAAGAGGTTTTGTGAGCAAAAATCAGACAACCTCATCAAAAGTTATGGCTGTTTCAAGTTTAGGTGTCATTTGGAGCAAAAATTTGCATTACCAGTGCAACCCGCTATATATTGACAACTAAATGAGCTGCAATGGGTAAAACTTGTGATTCAATGAATGTAGGGATCCAAGCTCATTCCTAAAAGGTGTTGTGGGGGGGGGGGGTAAAATCAGACAACCCGATCAAAAGTTATTGAGGTTTAAAGTTTGAGTGTCATTTGTAGCTAAATCTCTTACTTTCACTACAAACCGCATCTAAAATTCTTTCATTTTGAAATTTATGTGTCATTTGGAGCTAAATCTAGTATTAGCAGTACATCCCATTGTATATCAACCTCTAAACGAGCTTCAATCGGTTAAAATAGTTCTCCATTGGATTTTGGGCTCTGATCTCATTCCGAAAAGGTATTGTGGGCGAAAATCGGACAACCGGATCAAAAGTTACGGATATTTGAAGATTAGGTCTCCTTTCAAGCTAAATACCTTATTACCAACCCGCATAACCACTGGAACCCACTGTATATCGAACAATAAATGAACTTGAATGGTTATATCCTACTCTCCACTGGATGTAGGCCTCCGAGCTCATTCTAAAAGGTATTGTGGGCAAAAATTGGGCAACTGGATCAAGAGTTATGTCTGTTTGAAGTTTATGTGTCATTTGGAGCTAAATCCCACATTACCACTGCAACCCACCGAAGATCAACCACTAAACAAACTATAATGGGTAAAACTTGGTGTCCATTGGATGCAGGGCTCCGATCTCATTCCGAAAAGGTGTTGTGGGCAAAAATCTGACAACCGGATTAAATTTATGGATGTTTTAAGTTTATGTGCCAATTGGAGCAAAATCCCTCATTTCCACTTCAATCCACTATCCACCGACCTCTAAATGAACTCGAACGAGTAAATACTATTCTCCATAGGATGTATGACTCTGAGCTCATTGCGAAAAGGTGTTTTGGGCAAAATACGGACAACCGGATCAAAAGTTTTAGCTGTTTGAAGTTTAGGTGCCAGTTGGGGCTAAATCCCACATTACCACTACAACTCAATGTATATCGACCACTAAATGAACTAGATTTGGTAAAACTTGCTCTCCATTGAATGTATGGCTCGGAGCTCATTTCAAAGAGGTTTTGTGAGCAAAAATCAGACAACCTCATCAAAAGTTATGGCTGTTTCAAGTTTAGGTGTCATTTGGAGCTAAAATTTGCATTACCAGTGCAACCCGCTATATATCGACAACTAAATGAGCTGCAATGGGTAAAACTTGTGCTTCAATGAATGTAGGGATCCGAGATCATTCCTAAAAGGTATTGTGGGGGTAAAATCAGACAACCAGATCAAAAGTTATTGATGTTTAAAGTTTGAGTGTCATTTGTAGCTAAATCTCTTACTTTCACTACAAACCGCATCTAAAATTCTTTCATTTTGAAATTTATGTGTCATTTGGAGCTAAATCTAGTATTAGCAGTACATCCCATCGTATATCAACCTCTAAACGAGCTTGAATGGGTTTAAATTGTTCTCCATTGGATTTTGGGCTCCGATCTCATTCCGAAAAGGTATTGTGGGCGAAAATCGGACAACCGGATCAAAAGTAACGAATATTTGAAGATTAGGTCTCCTTTCAAGCTAAATACCTTATTACCAACCCACATAACCACTGGAACCCACTGTATATCAAACAATAAATGAACTTGAATGGTTATATCCTACTCTCCACTGGATGTAGGCCTACGAGCTTATTCTAAAAGGTATTGTGTGCAAAAATTGGGCAACTGGATCAAGAGTTATGTCTATTTGAAGTTTATTTGTCATTTGGAGCTAAATCCCACATTACCACTGCAACCCACCGTAGATCAACCACTAAACGAACTAGAATGGGTAAAATTTGGTGTCCATTGGATGCAGGGCTCCGATCTTATTCCGAAAAGGTGTTGTGGGCAAAAATTTGAAAACCAGATCAAATTTATGGATGTTTTAAGTTTAGGTGTCAATTGGAGCAAAATCCCACATTTCCACTGCAATCCACTATCCACCGACCTCTAAATGAACTCGATCGAATAAATCCTATTTTCCATAGGATGTATGGCTCTGAGCTCATTACGAAAAGGTGTTTTGGGCAAAATCCGGACAACCGGATCAAAAGTTATAGCTGTTTGAAGTTTAGGTGCCAGTTGGAGCCAAATCCCACATTACCACTACAACTCAATGTATATCGACCACTAAATGAACTAGATTGGGTAAAACTTGCTCTCCATTGAATGTATGGCTCGGAGCTCATTTCGAAGATGTTTTGTGAGCAAAAATCAGACAACCTCATCAAAAGTTATGGCTGTTTCAAGTTTAGGTGTCATTTGGAGCTAAAATTTGCATTACCAGTGCAACCCGCTATATATCGACAACTAAATGAGCTGCAATGGGTAAGACTTGTGCTTCAATGAATTTAGGGATCCGAGCTCATTCCTAAAAGGTGTTGTGGGGGTAAAATCAGACAACCCGAACAAAAGTTATTGATGTTTAAAGTTTGAGTGTCATTTGTAGCTAAATCTCTTACTTTCACTACAAACAGCATCTAAAATTCTTTCATTTTGAAATTTATGTGTCATTTGGAGCTAAATCTAGTATTAGCAGTACATCCCATTGTATATCAACCTCTAAACGAGCTTGTATGGGTTAAAATTGTTCTCCATTGGATTTTGGGCTCCGATCTCATTCCGAAAAGGTATTGTGGGCGAAAATCGGACAACCGGATCAAAAGTTACGGATATTTGAAGATTAGGTCTCCTTTCAAGCTAAATACCTTATTACCAACCCGCATAACCATTGGAACCCACTGTACATCGAACAATAAATGAACTTGAATGGTTATATCCTACTCTCCACTGGATGTAGGCCTCCGAGCTCATTCTAAAAGGTATTGTGGGCAAAAATTGGGCAACTGGATCAAGAGTTATGTCTGTTTGAAGCTTATGTGTCATTTAGAGCTAAATCCCACATTACCACTACAACCCACCGTAGATCAACCACTAAACAAACTAGAATGGGTAAAACTTGGTGCCCATTGGATGCAGGGCTCCGATCTCACTCCGAAAAGGTGTTGTGGGCAAAAATCTGACAACTAGATCAAATTTATGGATGTTTTAAGTTTAGGTGTCAATTGGAGCAAAATCCCTCATTTCCACTGCAATCCACTATCCACCGACCTCTAAATGAACTCGATCGAGTAAATCCTATTCTCCATAGGATGTATGGCTCTAAGCTCATTACGAAAAGGTGTTTTGGGCAAAATCCGGACAACCGGATCAAAATTATAGTTGTTTGAAGTTTAGGTGCCAGTTGGAGCTAAATCCCACATTACCACTACAACTCAATGTATATCGACCACTAAATGAACTAGATTGGGTAAAACTTGCTCTCCATTGAATGTATGGCTCGGAGCTCATTTTGAAGAGGTTTTGTGAGCAAAAATCAGACAACCTCATCAAAAGTTATGGTTGTTTCAAGTTTAGGTGTCATTTGGAGCTAAAATTTCCATTACCAGTGCAACCAGCTATACATCGACAACTAAATGAGCTGCAATGGGTAAAACTTGTGCTTCAATGAATGTAGGGATCTGAGCTCATTCTTAAATGGTGTTGTGGGGGTAAAATCAGACAACCTGATCAAAACTTATTGATGTTTAAAGTTTGAGTGTCATTTGTAGCTAAATCTCTTACTTTCACTACAAACCGCATCTAAAATTCTTTCATTTTGAAATTTATGTGTCATTTGGAGATAAATCTAGTATTAGCAGTACATCCCATTGTATATCAACCTCTAAACGAGCTTGAATGGGTTTAAATTGTTCTCCATTGGATTTTGGGCTCCGATCTCATTCCGAAAAGGTATTGTGGGCGAAAATCGGACAACCGGATCAAAAGTAACGAATATTTGAAGATTAGGTCTCCTTTCAAGCTAAATACCTTATTACCAACCCACATAACCACTGGAACCCACTGTATATCAAACAATAAATGAACTTGAATGGTTATATCCTACTCTCCACTGGATGTAGGCCTACGAGCTTATTCTAAAAGGTATTGTGTGCAAAAATTGGGCAACTGGATCAAGAGTTATGTCTATTTGAAGTTTATTTGTCATTTGGAGCTAAATCCCACATTACCACTGCAACCCACCGTAGATCAACCACTAAATGAACTAGAATGGGTAAAATTTGGTGTCCATTGGATGCAGTGCTCCGATCTTATTCCGAAAAGGTGTTGTGGGCAAAAATCTGAAAACCAGATCAAATTTATGGATGTTTTAAGTTTAGGTGTCAATTGGAGCAAAATCCCACATTTCCACTGCAATCCACTATCCACCGACCTCTAAATGAACTCGATCGAGTAAATCCTATTTTCCATAGGATGTATGGCTCTGAGCTCATTGCGAAAAGGTGTTTTGGGCAAAATCCGGACAACCGGATCAAAAGTTATAGCTGTTTGAAGTTTAGGTGCCAGTTGGAGCCAAATCCCACATTACCACTACAACTCAATGTATATCGACCACTAAATGAACTAGATTGGGTAAAACTTGCTCTCCATTGAATGTATGGCTCGGAGCTCATTTCGAAGATGTTTTGTGAGCAAAAATCAGATAACCTCATCAAAAGTTATGGCTGTTTCAAGTTTAGGTGTCATTTGGAGCTAAAATTTGCATTACCAGTGCAACCAGCTATACATCGACAACTAAATGAGCTGCAATGGGTAAAACTTGTGCTTCAATGAATGTAGGGATCTGAGCTCATTCTTAAAAGGTGTTGTGGGGGTAAAATCAGACAAGCCGATCAAAACTTATTGATGTTTAAAGTTTGAGTGTCATTTGTAGATAAATCTCTTACTTTCTCAACAAACCGCATGTAAAATTCTTTCATTTTGAAATTTATGTGTCATTTGGAGCTAAATCTAGTATTAGCAGTACATCCCATTGTATATCAACCTCTAAATGAGCTTGAATGGGTTAAAATTGTTCTCCATTGGATTTTGGGCTCCGATCTCATTCCGAAAAGGTATTGTGGGCGAAAATCGGACAACCGGATCAAAAGTTATGGATATTTGAAGATTAGGTCTCCTTTCAAGCTAAAGACCTTATTACAAACCCGCATAACCACTGGAACCCACTGTATATCGAACAATAAATGAACTTGAATGGTTATATCCTACTCTCCACTGGATGTAGGCCTCCGAGCTCATTATAAAAGGTATTGTGGGCAAATATTGGGCAACTGGATCAAGAGTTATGTATGTTTGAAGTTTATGTGTCATTTGGAGCTAAATCCCACATTACCACTGCAGCCCACCGTAGATCAACCACTAAACGAACTAGAATGGGTAAAACTTGGTGTCCATTGGATGCAGGGCTCCGATCTCATTCCGAAAAGGTGTTGTGGGCAAAAATCTGCAACCAGATCAAATTTATGGATTGTTTAAGTTTAGGTGTCAATTGGAGCAAAATCCCTCATTTCCACTGCAATCCACTATCCACCGACCTCTAAATGTACTCGATCGAGTAAATCCTATTCTCCATAGGATGTATGGCTCTAAGCTCATTGCAAAAATGTGTTTTGGGCAAAATTCGGACAACCGGATCAAAAGTTATAGCTGTTTGAAGTTTAGGTGCCAATTGGAGCTAAATCCCACATTACCACTACAACTCAATGTATATCGACCACTAAATGAACTAGATTGGGTAAAACTTGCTCTCCATTGAATGTATGGCTCGGAGCTCATTTCGAAGAGGTTTTGTGAGCAAAAATCAGACAACCTCATCAAAAGTTATGGCTGTTTCAAATTTAGGTGTCATTTGGAGCTAAAATTTGCATTACCAGTGGAACCCAGTATATATCGACAACTAAATGAGCTGCAATGGGTAAAACTTGTGCTTCAATGAATGTAGGGATCCGAGCTCATTCCTAAAAGGTTTTGTGGGGGTAAAATCAGACAACACGATCAAAAGATATTGATGTTTAAAGTTTTAGTGTCATTTGTAGCTAAATCTCTTACTTTCACTACAAACCGCATCTAAAATTCTTTCATTTTGAAATTTATGTGTCATTTGGAGCTAAATCTAGTTTTAGCAGTACATCCCATTGTATATCAACCTCTAAACGAGCTTGAATGGGTTAAAATTGTTCTCCATTGGATTTTGGGCTCTGATCTCATTCCGAAAAGGTATTGTGGGCGAAAATCGGACAACCGGATCAAAAGTTACGGATATTTGAAGATTAGGTCTCCTTTCAAGCTAAATACCTTATTACCAACCCGCATAACCACTGGAACCCACTGTATATCGAACAATAAATGAACTTGAATTGTTATATCCTACTCTCCACTGGATGTAGGCCTCCGAGCTCATTCTAAAAGGTATTGTGGGCAAAAATTGGGCAACTGGATCAAGAGTTATGTCTGTTTGAAGTTTATGTGTCATTTGGAGGAAAATCCCACATTACCGCTGCAACCCACCGTAGATCAACCACTAAACGAACTAGAATGGGTAAAACTTGGTGTTCATTGGATGCAGGGCTCCGATCTCATTCCGAAAAGGTGTTGTGGGCAAAAATCTGACAACCAGATCAAATTTATGGATGTTTTAAGTTTAGGTGTCAATTGGAGCAAAATCCCTCATTTCCACTGCAATCCACTATCCATCGACCTCTAAATTAACTCGATCGAGTAAATCCTATTCTCCATAGGATGTATGGCTCTGAGCTCATTGCGAAAAGGTGTTTTGGGCAAAATCCGGACAACCGGATCAAAAGTTATAGTTGTTTGAAGTTTAGGCGCCAGTTGGAGCTAAATCCCACATTACCACTACAACTCAATGTATATCGACCTCTAAATGAACTAGATTGGGTAAAACTTGCTCTCCATTGAATGTATGGCTCGGAGCTCATTTTGAAGAGGTTTTGTGAGCAAAAATCAGACAACCTCATCAAAAGTTATGGTTGTTTCAAGTTTAGGTGTCATTTGGAGCTAAAATTTGCATTACCAGTGCAACCAGCTATACATCGACAACTAAATGATCTGCAATGGGTAAAACTTGTGCTTCAATGAATGTAGGGATCTGAGCTCATTCTTAAAAGGTGTTGTGGGGGTAAAATCAGACAACCCGATCAAAACTTATTGATGTTTAAAGTTTGAGTGTCATTTGTAGATAAATCTCTTACTTTCTCAACAAACCGCATGTAAAATTCTTTCATTTTGAAATTTATGTGTCATTTGGAGCTAAATCTAGTATTAGCAGTACATCCCATTGTATATCAACCTCTAAATGAGCTTTAATGGGTTAAAATTGTTCTCCATTGGATTTTGGGCTCCGATCTCATTCCGAAAAGGTATTGTGGGCGAAAATCGGACAACCGGATCAAAAGTTATGGATATTTGAAGATTAGGTCTCCTTTCAAGCTAAAGACCTTATTACAAACCCGCATAACCACTGGAACCCACTGTATATCGAACAATAAATGAACTTGAATGGTTATATCCTACTCTCCACTGGATGTAGGCCTCCGAGCTCATTATAAAAGGTATTGTGGGCAAAAATTGGGCAACTGGATCAAGAGTTATGTATGTTTGAAGTTTATGTGTCATTTGGAGCTAAATCCCACATTACCACTGCAGCCCACCGTAGATCAACCACTAAACGAACTAGAATGGGTAAAACTTGGTGTCCATTGGATGCAGGGCTCCGATCTCATTCCGAAAAGGTGTTGTGGGCAAAAATCTGCAACCAGATCAAATTTATGGATTGTTTAAGTTTAGGTGTCAATTGGAGCAAAATCCCTCATTTCCACTGCAATCCACTATCCACCGACCTCTAAATGAACTCGATCGAGTAAATCCTATTCTCCATAGGATGTATGGCTCTGAGCTCATTGCGAAAAGGTGTTTTAGGCAAAATCCGGACAACCGGATCAAAAGTTATAGCTGTTTGAAATTTAGGTGCCAGTTGGAGCTAAATCCCACATTACCACTACAACTCAATGTATATCGACCACTAGATGAACTAGATTGGGTAAAACTTGCTCTCCATTGAATGTATGGCTCGGAGCTCATTTCGAAGAGGTTTTGTCAGCAAAAATCAGACAACCTCATAAAAAGTTATGGCTGTTTCAAGTTTAGGTGTCATTTGGAGCTAAACATTGCATTACTAGTGCAACCCGCTATATATCAACAACTAAATGAGCTGCAATGGGGACAACCGGATCAAAAGTTACGGATATTTGAAGATTAGGTCTCCTTTTAAGCTAAATACCTTATTACCAACCTGCATAACCGCTGGAACCCACTGTATATCGAACAATAAATGAACTTGAATGGTTATATCCTACTCTCCACTGCATGTAGGCCTCCGAGCTCATTCTAAAAGGTATTGTGGGCAAAAATTGGGCAACTGGATCAAGAGTTATGTCTGTTTGAAGTTTATGTGTCATTGGGAGCTAAATCCCACATTACCACTGCAACCCACCATAAATCAACCACTAAACGAACTAGAATGGGTAAAACTTGGTGTTCATTGGATGCAAGGCTCCGATCTCACTCCGAAAAGGTGTTGTGGGCAAAAATCTGACAACCAGATCAAATTTATGGATGTTTTAAGTTTAGGTGTCAATTGGAGCAAAATCCCTCATTTCCACTGCAATCCACTATCCACCGACCTCTAAATTAACTCAATCGAGTAAATCCTATTCTCCATAGGATGTATGGCTCTGAGCTCATTGCGAAAAGGTGTTTTGGGCAAAATTCGGACAACCGGATCAAAAGTTATAGCTGTTTGAAGTTTAGGTGCCAATTGGAGCTAAATCCCACATTACCACTACAACTCAATGTATATCGACCATTAAATGAACTAGATTGGGTAAAACTTGCTCTCCATTGAATGTATGACTCGGAGCTCATTTCGAAGAGGTTTTGTGATCTAAAATCAGAGAACCTCATCAAAAGTTATGGCTGTTTCAAGTTTAGGTGTCATTTGGAGCTAAAATTTGCATTACCAGTGCAACCCAGTATATATCGACAACTAAATGAGCTGCAATGGGTAAAACTTGTGCTTCAATGAATGTAGGGATCCGAGCTCATTCCTA
Source organism: Dactylorhiza incarnata (assembly GCA_033032865.1). NCBI lineage: Eukaryota > Viridiplantae > Streptophyta > Magnoliopsida > Asparagales > Orchidaceae > Dactylorhiza > Dactylorhiza incarnata. The sequence goes on along the minus strand of JAWHQI010000619.1, from coordinate 390,112 downwards.
AAAGGTTTTGTGGGGGTAAAATCAGACAACGCGATCAAAAGATATTGATGTTTAAAGTTTTAGTGTCATTTGTAGCTAAATCTATTACTTTCACTACAAACCGCATCTAAAATTCTTTCATTTTGAAATTTATGTGTCATTTGGAGCTAAATCTAGTATTAGCAGTACATCACATTGTATATCAACCTCTAAACGAGCTTGAATGTTTTAAAATTGTTCTCCATTGGATTTTGGGCTCCAATCTCATTCCGAAAAGGTATTGTGGGCGAAAATCGGACAACCGGATCAAAAGTTACGGATATTTGAAAATTCGGTCTCCTTTCAAGCTAAATACCTTATTACCAACCCGCAAAACCACTGGAACCCACTGTATATCGAACAATAAATGAACTTGAATGGTTATATCCTACTCTCCACTGGTTGTAGGCCTCCGAGCTCATTCTAAAAGGTATTGTGGGCAAAAATTGGGCAACTGGATCAAGAGTTATGTCTGTTTGAAGTTTATGTGTCATTTGGAGGAAAATCCCACATTACCACTGCAACCCACCGTAGATCAACCACAAACAAACTAGAATGGGTAAAACTTGGTGTTCATTGGATGCAGGGCTCCGATCTCATTCCTAAAAGGTGTTGTGGGCAAAAATCTGACAACCAGATCAAATTTATGGATGTTTTAAGTTTAGGTGTCAATTGGAGCAAAATCCCTCATTTCCACTACAATCCACTATCCACCGACGTCTAAATTAACTCGATCGAGTAAATCCTATTCTCCATAGGATGTATGGCTCTGAGCTCATTGCGAAAAGGTGTTTTGGGCAAAATCCGGACAACCAGATCAAAAGTTATAGCTGTTTGAAGTTTAGGTGCCACTTGGAGCTAAATCCCACATTACCACTACAAATCAATATATATCGACCACTAAATGGATTAGATTGGGTAAAACTTGCTCTCCATTGAATGTATGGCTCGGAGCTCATTTCGAAGAGGTTTTGTGAGCAAAAATCAGACTAACTCATCCAAAGTTATGGCTGTTTCAAGTTTAGGTGTCATTTGGAGCTAAAATTTGCATTACCAGTGCAACCCACTATATATCGACAACTAAATGAGCTGCAATGGGTAAAACTTGTGCTTCAATGAATGTAGGGATCCGAGCTCATTCCTAAAAGGTGAGGTGGGGGTAAAATCAGACAACACGATCAAAAGTTATTGATGTTTAAAGTTTGAGTGTCATTTGTAGTTAAATCTCTTACTTTCACTACAAACCGCATCTAAAATTCTTTCATTTTGAAATTTGTGTCATTTGGAGCTAAATCTAGTATTAGAAGTACATCCCATTGTATATCAACCTCTAAACGAGATTGAATGGGTTAAAATTGTTCTCCATTAGATTTTGGGCTCCGATCTCATTCCAAAAAGGTATTGTGGGCGAAAATCGGACAAACGGATCAAAAGTTACGGATATTTGAAGATTAGGTCTCCTTTCAAGCTAAATACCTTATTACCAACCCGCATAACCACTGGAACCCACTGTATATCGAACAATAAATGAACTTGAATGGTTATATCCTACTCTCCACTGGATGTCGGCCTCCGAGCTCATTCTAAAAGTTATTGTGGGCAAAAATTGGGCAACTGGATTAAGAGTTATGTCTGTTTGAAGTTTATGTGTCATTTGGAGCAAAATCCCACATTACCACTGCAACCCACCGTAGATCAACCACTAAACAAACTAGAATGGGTAAAAATTGGTGTCCATTGGATGCCGGGCTCCGATCTTATTCCGAAAAGTTGTTGTGGGCAAAAATCTGACAACCAGATCAAATTTATGGATGTTTTAAGTTTAGGTGTCAATTGGAGCAAAATCCCTGATTTCCACTACAATCCACTATCCACCGACCTCTAAATGAACTCGATCGAGTAAATCCTATTCTCCATAGGATGTATGGCTCTGAGCTCATTGCGAAAAGGTGTTTTGGGCAAAATCCGGACAACCGGATAAAAAGTTATAGCTGTTTGAAGTTTAGGTGCCAGTTGGAGCTAAATCCCACATTACCACTACAACTCAATGTATATCGACCACTAAATGAACTAGATTGGGTAAAACATGCTCTCCATTGAATGTATGACTCGGAGCTCATTTCGAAGAGGTTTTGTGAGCAAAAATCAGACAACCTCATCAAAAGTTATGGCTCTTTCAAGTTTAGGTGTCATTTGGAGCTAAAATTTGCATTACCAGTGCAACCCGCTATATATCGACAACTAAATGAGCTGCAATGGGTAAAACTTGTGCTTCAATGAATGTAGGGATCCGAGCTCATTCCTAAAAGGTATTGTGGGGGGTAAAATCAGACAACCCGATCAAAAGTTATTGATGTTTAACGTTTGAGTGTCATTTGTAGCTAAATCTATTACTTTCACTACAAACCGCATCTAAAATTCTTTCATTTTGAAATTTATGTGTCATTTGGAGCTAAATCTAGTATTAGCAGTACATCCCATTGTATATCAAACTCTAAACGAGCTTGAATGGGTTAAAATTGTTCTCTATTGGATTTTGGGCTCCGATCTCATTCCAAAAAGGTATTGTGGGCGAAAATCGGACAACCGGATCAAAAGTTACGGATATTTGAAGATTAGGTCTCCTTTCAAGCTAAATACATTATTACCAACCCGCATAACCACTGGAACCCACTGTATATCGAACAATAAATGACCTTGAATGGTTATATCCTACTCTCCACTGGATGTAGGCCTCCGAGCTCATTCTGGTATTGTGCGCAAAAATTGGGCAATGGATCAAGATTTATGTCTGTTTGAAGTTTATGTGTCATTTGGAGCTAAATCCCACATTACCACTGCAACCCACCGTAGATCAACCACTAAACGAACTAGAATGGGTAAACTTGGTGACAATTGGATGCAGGGCTCCGATCTCATTCCGAAAAGGTGTTGTGGGCAAAAATCTGACAACCAGATCAAATTTATGGATGTTTTAAGTTTAGGTGTCAATTGGAGCAAAATCCTTCATTTCCACTGCAATCCACTATCCACCAACCTCTAAATGAACTCCATCGAGTAAATCCTATTCTCCATTGGATGTATGGCTCTGAGCTCATTGCGAAAAGTTGTTTTGGGCAAAATCCGGACAACCGGATCAAAAGTTATAGTTGTTTGAAGTTTAGGTGCCAGTTGGAGCTAAATCCCACATTACCACTACAACTCAATGTATATCGACCACTAAATGAACTAGATTGGGTAAAACTTGCTCTCCATTGAATGTATGGCTCGGAGCTCATTTCGAACAGGTTTTGTGAGCAAAAATCAGACAACCTCATCAAAAGTTATGGCTGTTTCAAGTTTAGGTGTCATTTGGAGCTAAAATTTGCATTACCAGTGCAACCCGCTATATATCGACAATTAAATGAGCTGCAATGGGTAAAGCTTGTGCTTCAATGAATGTAGGGATCCGAGAAAATTCCTAAAAGGTGTTGTGGGGGTTAAATCAGACAACCCGATCAAAAGTTGTTGATGTTTAAAGTTTGAGTGTCATTTGTAGCTAAATCTCTTACTTTCACTACAAACCTCATCTAAAATTCTTTCATTTTGAAATTTATGTGTCATTTGGAGCTAAATCTAGTATTAGCAGTACATCCCATTGTATATCAACCTTTAAACGAGCTTGAATGGGTTAAAATTGTTTTCCATTGGATTTTGGGCTCCGATCTCATTCCGAAAAGGTATTGTGGGCAAAAATCGGACAACCGGATCAAAAGTTATGGATATTTGAAGATTAGGTCTCCTTTCAAGCTAAATACCTTATTAACAACCCGCATAACCACTGGAACCCACTGTATATCGAACAATAAATGAACTTGAATGGTTATATCCTACTCTCCACTGGATGTAGGCCTCCGAGCTCACTCTAAAAGGTATTGTGGGCAAAAATTGGGCAACTGGATCAAGAGTTATGTCTGTTTGAAGTTTATGTGTCATTTGGAGGAAAATCCCACATTACCACTGCAACCCACCGTAGATCAACCACTAAACGAACTAAAATGGGTAAAACTTGGTGTCCATTGGATGTCAGGCTCCGATCTCATTCCGAAAAGGTGGGGCAAAAATCTGACAACCAGATCCAATTTAAGGATGTTTTAAGTTTAGGTGTCAATTGGAGCAAAATCCCTCATTTCCACTGCATTACACTATCCACAGACCTCTAAATGAACTCGATCGAGTAAATCCTATTCTCCATAGGATGTATGGCTCTGAGCTCATTGCGAAAAGGTGTTTTGGGCAAAATCCGGACAACCGGATCAAAAGTACTAGCTGTTTGAAGTTTATTTGTCAGTTGGAGCTAAATCCCACATTACCACTACAATTCAATGTATATCGAGCACTAAATGAACTTGATTGGGTAAAACTTTCTCTCCATTGAATGTATGTCTCGGAGCTTATTTCGAAGAGGTTTTGTGAGCAAAAATCAGACAACCTCATCAAAAGTTATGTTGTTTCAAGTTTAGGTGTCATTTGGAGCTAAAATTTGCATTACCAGTGCAACCCGCTATATATCGACAACTAAATGAGCTGCAATGGGTACAACTTGTGCTTTAATGAATGTAGGGATCCGAGCTCATTCCTAAAAGGTGTTCTGGGGGTAAAATAAGATAACCCGATAAAAAGTTATTCATGTTTAAAGTTTGAGTGTCATTTGTAGCTAAATCTCTTACTTTCACTACAAACCGCAACTAAAATTCTTTCATTTTGAAATTTATGTGTCATTTGGAGCTAAATCTAGTATTAGCAGTACATCCCATTGTATATCAACCTCTAAACAAGCTTGAATGGGTTAAAATTGTTCTCCATTGGATTTTGGGCTCCGATCTCATTCCGAAAAGGTATTGTGGGCGAAAATCGGACAACCAGATCAAAAGTTACGAATATTTGAAGATTAGGTCTCCTTTCAAGCTAAATACCTTATTACCAACCCGCATAACCACCGGAACCCACTGTATATCGAACAATAAATGAACTTGAATGGTTATATCCTACTCTCCACTGGATGTAGGCCTCCGAGCTCATTCTAAAAGGTATTGTGGGCAAAATTTGGGCAACTGGATCAAGAGTCATGTCTGTTTGAAGTTTATGTGTCATTTGGAGCTAAATCCCACATTACCACTGCAACCCACCGTAGATCAACCACTAAACGAACTAGAATGGGTAAAACTTGGTGTACATTGGATGCAGGGCTCCGATCTCATTCCGAAAAGGTGTTGTGGGCAAAAATGTAACACCCTGCCAGTACGAAAAGTATAACAGCGGGTCCGGCCGGGACCCCACTCCATACAAACCACACTAGCTAGGAGTTAAATGGTGATAAACAGAAAAGAATACAACTATACGAGAGTACAAAACGTAAGCGGAAGCATTTGATTAAAACATTTCAATTAGAACTGTCCACTCTCATAGGAATGAAACCATAATATAGAGTTACGGCCTTAAGGCCTTACATTTACCAAATGTGATAAAAACTCCAAACATACATCGGCACGCAGGCCGACAATACAAGGAAAACAGAAAAGGGGCTGGCCTTCGAGGGCCAACTCAGCATAAGGGACACCGCCGCTATTTTCTGCTAGGCTCACCTGCACCTGCATAAGAACATTCCACCAAGCGGTGGCAAACACGGTAACAAGAAGCAAAGCTGACCAAATTATAACGACCCCACCCTTTCCCGGGGTGGCGGAGCTTCTACCCTGCAAGCAAACCATACAAGCACAAGTACTAATATAAATAAAGTGCAACTACACAAGGTGAGGTTTCAAGCGCAATCAATCTTCTAGGTTGAGCATCAAAAAGGAGGGAACCTAGGTATGCACATGATGTTGGTTGGGTTCACCCGAAGGTTCCCCACAACTGCCTAAACAACTGCATGAGGCTAACAACATCAATTCCACAAAACACTCCACCGTAAGGGCCATCGCCTTAGGTGGGAAAAAGAGCTTTTGGTCGGTCTAGGTAAATCACCTTCCACGATCTCTCCCATGATCACACGGCTTCCATGAGGTAGGGACCTCTTACCGATCTGCATGGAAACGGGTTCGGTTTAGCTTTTCCCATGCTCTAATCGTTGCGATCTAACGCACGATGTGGGTACGGCTTCACCTCGGCCCGTAAGGGTTTAGCACTTTCAAGTGCTACACAATTTATAAGCTACGCACCTAACCCCTTCGCAAGGATCTAGTCTTCACAAAAACTCAACAAGGGAGGTACAATACGCTCCGCATCAATTTCGTGGTGAAGGTTTTCGGCTGTGAACATCCGATGTGATAGGAAAGAATTAAATTTACTATGGCACTTTTTCGCGCGACCTTTACTGCAAAAGTACTGAAAGAAGGACAAAAGAAAGAAGAGTTCAAGGGGTTAGTTTACTTCTCATGCGAAGGAGTAAAAATTCTGAATCTTCCAAATAAAGTTCCTTTCTAGACGGAAAGGTTCCTCATTTTTGAAGGCGAACTCGGCGGTCTCAGCAGCCGACCATCTCCGAGATCAGAAGGCATCTTTAGAAAAAGCAAGATGATCTCAAAAGAATAGCTGGACGTTTTGGCCTTTCTAGCGGGCAAGCGACTGGAACTCCTCCATTATCTAGCGACCTGGCCTGTGATCGCTGAGATTCCTCCGACAAAAAGTGAGTATTTTCCCTGCGGTCTCATGTATCATTTCCATAACTTCTTGATTTTTTTAACTCTTTCCTTTTTCAGCGACCTTTGCAATCCCTACAGCCGACCCGGTGGCACCAGCTGAAGAGGTGCTCACTCAGAGGGAAAAGTGAAATAGAAGGGAAGAAGAGCACGAGATCGCTAGGGTTGGTGATACATCGGAGACCGCCAACGATCATTTTCCTATGGCCGGTTTCATAAAGAAACAGAAATATTCCAAGGGAAAACCCCTTCTCAAATGGGGGGCAAAAGGGAAGGCCGTGAAGGTGTCCACCGATCTCCCTCTTTGGAGCGGAAAATTATCGCGCCATGCTTTTGCGGTCACCTCGGCCCTTTATGGGAAGAAAAATCTCCAAGAAGCATACAATTTTGAGACCGAGATGCTTCCCGACGCCTGCGCTCAAGCGACCGCCAGGAGCACGGTCTTGAATCACTACATGGGGCGGTCTCTGCGAAGAGCCCTGAAATAGATCGAGATCGTGCATGAGGAGCGAAAAGTAAGAACTTTTACTTGAGGTATTTAGCTTCTTGTATGTGACCGCGCGATCTAATAATTTTCTTTTGCAGCAATCAAAAGAAGTAGCATATGATCCAGACAATCCTGAATTTCAGAATGCTCTAATGCAACATATAAAAGAGACCGCAGAGCAGGTGATCTCAGAACTTCGAGACCGTGGTGGTCTTACTGAAGATTTTAAAGATATCAAATTTTCTGATCTTTTCCCTGACACTGCGAGAGTAATAGACGAACAGTCAATCACGACTGGTGAGGTCGCCGCTGAGGGAGAAGAAGAGGAAGCAGACGTTGATATTGAAGGGAATGCTGATGAAGCGAGCGGGAGCCAGTATGTTGTTGGTAATGATACAAGCTTTGCCGCAGACTCAAGCTCGGGATCTAAAGTTCCTGCCGGAGATTCAGGAGAGTCTTCAGAGGAGATCGGTTCTTCTTCAGATGATGAGCGGTCTCCAAAAGGATCAAGAAAAAAATAGATCCAGTTGTAATTTTTACTTTTCGCGTATGCGGATTTTGTGACCGCACGATCTGATGTAATGATTATAGAAAAAATAGAAATTTTGGGCATAACTTTGTCTTTTCTGCGAATGAATGTCTTTCCTGCATTTTTCTTTTAAATGTCGATTGATCTATTCGCGATCTCGTTATGATGATATAGGTCTGACATTCGATCTCAATGCCTTAGATGTTACCTAGCTCGGGATACTTACCTTATATATTTTATATTGAGCGATTCAACAAAGACGACCTCACAATTTTCAGATCGCATTAGTGAGGTTAAATGCCAGCTTTAATTATGCAAGAATGAAATCACAAGATAACTAAAGATGGGCAAGATCTCTTGAGGCTGGCGATCTCTGGCTATGATATACCCATTTGAGATTGCATATCATATTTGCGGTCTATGACCTCTAAGATCGTGTCAAGATAACAATTTATAGATATTGTTTCTTAATAACTTCGAGCGGGAACATAAGATATGGTTTACCACGGTTGAGACCGCTTCATGGTAAATATAGCCTTTCCTAATGGATAGCCCGCGATCTTTAATTTTTTGGGCCATTCCTCGGATATTTGGAAAATATCTTCTTATGATAACCAGCGGTCTCCCATACTTATAAGATAAATAAGTTGAATCCACGATCTTTGTTTTTCCAGACCGGTTGATATGAAGGTAGATAACAATTCTAGTTTAAACAAGAATGAGATAATTAGATCGCTAAAGATGAACAAGATTGCTTATGAATGGCGGTCTCTGGCTATAGTATATCTTCACGAGGCCGCTTATCACTTTTGCAATTTCTGGTTTTGAATATTTATCAAGATAAGAAGTGACAATTCATGAGTGCTGATTTTTCAATAAATAAATATTGGATGTGATCTTCAACATTTCACAGAATGCCTTTCTTGAAACCGACGATCTTGAATCCACAATATTTTTTAGATATAAAAAGTCGAAATCCATGCGATTCCTGAATAGCCTTTAATGAGAACTAGAATGACGATCTTCCAATGATTCAGACCGTCTCTTCCTTGGATTAGAAACATAAAACATGCTGTAAAGTTCGGCCACTTGAAAATTTTACAAGGTCTTGAAGATTTTTAGGCAGCTATCTCAATTGCTCCAGGCCTCCCCATGCTCAACACAATCCAATACTGAAACTGGCGGTCTTCAAAAATTCAGACCGCCCCTTTATATTAAGAGCTTGATGGATGTAATTTGTAATGATCTGAAGGATGGGTGCGGCCATGCCAGCATTGCTTTCCTCAAAAGACCACCATAATTCTAGTATTTGAAGTGACCAACTCAGAATGATCAATAAGGGGGCAGGTGTGGTTATGTCGCGGAGGCCATACCGACATTGCTTTCCCCAAGAGATTACTTAAGGTTACATCAAACAACCATCTTCCTCTTGGCTATCCACACACCAATGAGCATTCAAGGGTTACAAAACAAGATGATCCATAGGGCAAGTGTGGTCATACCGCGGAGGTTACATCGACATTGCTTTCCATGGAAAGATCATCAAGACTATAACGATGTCCTTCTACAATGCATGACAGAGCTGAACATTCACCCAAACCTCCCTTAACGTAAATGTGTGTTAGATGTCAGCTAGGACCCAGTATCCTAAAGTTCCTCCGCATGAGCTTGGCGAGCCGCTTCTACACAGATGCGAAATATCCCCGCTACCTATGGTCTTGGCAGATTTTACCACTCAAGCTTCAAGTCGAGGGGGAATGAAGTAGGATCCGTCGATACCTCTCTTGGTAGGACCTTAGCCTTTAACAGTTAAATAATATATCTCAAGGTTTTCTGTCTAATATGCATGAGGTAAGGGTTTACATCCACACTATCATAATGCTTTCAAATAGAAAGAAAGAAAGGACAGTAAAATACAAGTTTCAAGGAAAGAAATGCTTGAGATCATCTCCACTCCAAGTGTGAGATAAATCTTCCCCTTCATTAAATTGGAGACGATATGCTCCATTCTTGAGTGCTTCTTTAACAATGAACGTGTAAGATCCCTCTCCGGCACCTGGAGAGCTTCCAGATCTTATGCCCAGAACCGCCGCCTTACGGTGACACTTACACCCGAGTTAGCTGCCTCCGCAAGACGCCGATCCTGCCGGCAAGAACGATCGACAGGCCAACAAGAGTTAAGAAGGAAAATAAACAAAACCATGTCCACAATCACACGTTTATACAACAAAATATAAAATTCCATCAATGAGTACAACAAGTAAAGGAGAGAAAGGGCTTAAGCCCGGTACATATCCAAGTAAAGTACAAAAACTCTCTCACTCTACATCTGTGCGGAAGCTAAACAAACTCTCAACTCTCGAATTCCTGTCTTGTAGTAGAAGTAAAGCGCGACATAAGCTCCTCGGGTCCTGTCTCCTCCTCTAGCTGGGGCTCCATCACCTCGGGTACCTACGGTCACAACCGACCGTTATTCATAAAGACTAAGCCGATTTTGTGCCCGCCTCCCCCCGCGACACCTAGGCACCGTGCGGGAGGACGAAGCGGAGGAAAAACAAGGGGTAATAGAAACAAGGCAGGTGACAAATGTCTAGACTAGCAGGGTATATAAATACTAAGCAAGTAAAGGTAACAATTCTATTCTAACCAGAGTAAGTATGACAACAAATAGTAAAAGACAATGCAATATAAAGAAGCAGGTACAAGAAATAAGAGTAGCTACGAAAGTAACCTTAACTTATATGCACACACAAAAACACATAAGCTAAGGGATCTGGCAAGAAGTAAACTCATCATTTAAAAGAGCCCATACAGATTTATACGGTGAGGTCTCTGTTTGTGCAGAATGCTATGCTATGATGTGCAATGCAATGATGCAATGTTTGTATTGTTATTTCATGCACATGCAACTCACCCACATGACTCTGTACGTACAGACCTTTAGTTCCCACTTTTCGGAGGTAGCTAACCTCTCGGGCACCTCCCGTCGTGGTCAAACGGTGGCAGAGGAGCGAGCGTCTCCTCACCTAGGTGGGTAAGTAACACTACCAGACCTAGGCCCTAACGTATGCTGTGATACCGGTACCCGGTACTCACGAGCTCCTGCGTACTAAACTGAATTGGCCAGGAAGGACGCACAGTAAGACAACCTGGCCCCAATAAAACCACTAGCACTGCCGAGCCAACGAATTGCTGTCGGTGTGATGACTAAGACAGAACCGAAGACCCACCACATCTTATACACAAGCAACATGTATTAGCCATTTACTACCGAGCCTCCAGCTCGTAATTCTATATCAACATTTATAAAGTAGAGCCTACCGCTCGCCAGACTATACTAGTCTTATATTTAAACTACGAGCCTACCGCTCGCTAGACTACACTAGTCTTATATTTAAACTACGAGCCTACCGCTCACTAGACTACACTAGTCTTATATTTAAACTACGAGACTACCGCTCGCTAGACTACACCAGTCTTATATTTAAACTACGAGCCTACCGCTCGCTAGACTACACTAGTCTTATATTTAAACTACGAGCCTACCGCTCGCTAGACTACACTAGTCTTATATTTAAACTACGAGCCTACTGCTCGCTAGACTATAGTAGTCTTTCCTTATATATCCTGAGCTTACCGCTCGCAGGACTATCCCAGTCCTTCCTTATATCTTGAGCCTACCGCTCGCAGGACTATCCCAGTCCTTCCTTATATCTCGAGCCTACCGCTCGCAGGACTATCCCAGTCCTTCCTTATATCTCGAGCCTACCGCTCGCAGGACTATCCCAGTCCTTCCTTATATATCACGAGCTTACCGCTCGCAGGACTATCCCAGTCCTTCCTTATATCTTGAGCCTACCGCTCGCAGGACTATCCCAGTCCTTCCTTATATCTCGAGCCTACCGCTCGCAGGACTATCCCAGTCCTTCCTTATATCTCGAGCCTACCGCTCGCAGGACTATCCCAGTCCTTCCTTATATATCCCGAGCTTACCGCTCGCGGGACTATCCCAGTCCTTCCTTATATCTCGATCCGGTTTGGGATGAAAGATAACTTGTCAAGTTCTCCTACTTAACTAGTCTTGTTTATAATTTAGTTGATCTTAGAAGCTTAGGGTTAGCCTTGGACTTCCGAAGGGTTACCCGGTGAGGGGCTCGCAGCGGTACTAGTAAGTGTGGTGGGCTGACACCCCAAACTTCCCCTTCCCAAAGCACTTAATCTTGTTGGTATCTACCCCATTCTACTTGATCCCCATTTTCCTCTCCAATTATATTAAATCTATAAGATGAGTTAAACTTGGCTCTTAGGAGTGGGGGAGTTCTTTTGAACACCAACACCACCAATTGTGATCGGGTGCTGACTCTCCTGTCATCACATTCTAAGCTCGAGTTCTCTTCTTCACCGAGGAACTACACACATTCAATTAGCATTCTCAACCTTACTTGGACTCACACTCCTATTCTTCGTCATCCTTAATCCAGGGTTTGCCTTAGATATTTCTCGACTTCTCCCTTGAGTATTTACCTTAAGATGGCTCACCCGGCTAAGGGTAGTTTTACTTCCATATAATCATTTAACACAGATGAGTTGTCTGTGGGGCCCTTGATGAGGTCTAACCTCCTTTTCTTATCATTGTAAATTCCTACACTTATAGCTTTGCTAAACGCACCCCAACCCTAATTTCCCACAATGCCCTTAAAGATGCTCTTCCAAATAATCTGAGCCTTCATCATAATCAAAGAGTTAATAGTTCCATGTGTGAAGGTCAGTGGTGGTCTAAATCATATAAATCAGTTTTACTATTCGCAGACCAAAATAAGATTGAGCTAGATTTGACTCCTATGGTGCAATCATGATCACATCATATCCAAATGAGTTCCAATTATTACCACAGGTTCACAATGAGTAGCGATCTAACAACCTCAAATTCTAATTTCATAAATCCTCTAGGGAATCTTAAATCATAGTTTCTGTTTAAAACAGAAGATGTGCAAATAGTGATTTATACATCGATTGTCAACTAATGATCTCCATAAATTATGATAAATTCACTGTAATATAATATTGGTAAAAAAACCTCAAACCCCAAGTTTCACATTTTTACAGGAACTATTTAACCATAATTTCTATTTAATATAAATGGGGTGCAAATAGTGATTTACACTGCAAGTACCATCTACAGATCTCTATAAATTCTGATAAATTCACAGTAACATAATATTGGTCTAAAAACACCAGATCCTAAGTCTCATATTAATCTAAGGAGTATTTACCCTTATTTATCATTTATTGCATTTGGTGTGCCAATAAGGGTTTACACTACAAGTGCTATGTTAAGACTTTAATAAATTATGGGAAAATTACTATAGCACAATATTGGTATAAACACACCAGATCCTAAGTCTCATATTAATCCAAGGAATATTTACCCTTATTTATCATTTATTACATTTGGTGTGCCAATAAGGGTTTACACTACAAGTGCTATGTTAAGACTTCAATAAATCCTGGGAAAATTACGATAGCACAATATTGGTCTAAAAACACCAGATCCTAAGTTTCATATTAATCCAAATAGATTATAATCACAATGTCTAATTAATACTCATGGTGTGCTAATAAGGGGTTATATAACAAGTACTATATAATGACCTCAATAAATTCTGAAAAAAAAATTGTAGAGCATAGGAATGATCTAAAACTACTAATTCCTAAGTTTCATAATATTCCAGACCGAATATAATCACAATATCCAATTAATACTCATGGTGTGCTAATAAGGGGTTATATAACAAGTACTATATAATGACCTCAATAAATTCTGGAAAAATTTGTAGAGCATAGGAATGATCTAAAACTACTAAAGCCTAAGTTTCATATCATTCCAGATAGATTATAATCACAATATCCAATTAATACTCATGGTGTGCTAATAAGGGGTTATATAACAAGTACTATATAATGACCTCAATAAATTCTGGAAAAATTTGTAAAGCATAGGAATGACCTAAAACTACTAAATCCTAAGTTTCATATCCCTCTAGAGAATATTTACTCAAGCTTCCTATTTATATAAATTGATCTAACCAACAAATCTTTTTCAGAGAAACACATGTGGTGAAAAATTCTAAAATAAATTCCTAGACATGTCTTTCAAGTCAAAGACCCCTCCCCCAGAATTTTGGATTTATCCCTAAAGTTTTGACTCCATTTATTTCATTAATTTGGTAGTGTGACAATATGATTTTTAGTTAAAACCTTAGGAAATTAATTTCCAAAAGTCATGAGACTTAAGTCAAGGATGTATATCCTCATGACATACAAAAGCCCTAAGGTTTCAGAGGCATGCAAGGTGATTTCCACCTTCAATTCCATCAAACACTTCAAAAACCCAAAATGACTATTAGCTCCCCAATTTTTCTCTTAGGACCCAAACTTCATTTTGAAGTTCAAAGAAATATACTCATGCACATGTGATGAAATTTTAACCAGTATCCATACATGACCTAAAGAAGCCCTCACCAAAATTTGGGATCATTAGGAGTTATACAACTCCAAATATTCCATTTATTTGATTTTCCATGTTCTGAATAAAACTTTAGAAACATAATTTCCTAAAAATCTGATTTTCGGACACAAGCTAGAAATAGGGCACATGCATGCATGGCCAAAATTTCAGCTCCATCAGACTTACCATTTAAAAGATATACACAATCTAATTTCTGAATTTCATTATGACCAGTCTCACCAAAATGGATGCTGGGGGTGCTACATTGATACAAATGAGCTGATTCAAATTTCTACTTAAAGTAGACATCTAGATCTACAAAAGTTATCTCTGCCCATTTTTCCTAAAATGGCCTCTAAGTACCTCATAAAATTAATTCAAAATCTGTGTGGAAATGTGACAAAAATACACATTTAATTTAATATAAGGACTTGATCTGCACGAATCCTGAAGCAGAATCGGACGACTCCTGCTCGTCTTCTTCCTCCAGACGGAAATGATGATCTCTAACCTATTTTGGCAAATACTCCCTCCATAGTCCATCATTTTGCACGAAATAAGTTCATATAGCTTCGTTTTAAAGAGAGGAGTTGATTGTGATCTATTACATGACAAATAAAGCCCTAGAAGAGAAGTTCTAGCATGGACATTTCTTACCTAAATCTCCATTAATGTCCATATATGGAACTTGAATTAAGCTTGGTTTTCATCTCCTAAAGATCTAGGAAGCTAGCACAGAGGGAGAGGAGGAGAAACAAGACCTTCATGGGGTTTAAGGTTGAGGAGAGCTCGGAATCGCCATGGCCGACCACCTCCATGCTTGTCCATGCCGATCCTCCATTCCTCCATCGATTTTGTTGATCCAGGACTCGATTCCGACTGACTTCCTCCTTCTGAAGCTGATGGTGTCATTATATTGGAGTGGGGAGGTCTCTTTGTGGTGTTGCCATTAAGGGGGAGCTCGGCCTCTACTTTGGATGCTCCTCCTAGCTGCCAAGTGGCCTATATTTTGCATGGTTTTTACTAGAAATTAATGTGGCAGCTGAAAGAAGCCATGGGGAAGAGGAATTGGAGGCCATGTGGAAGCCATTCCACAAATTCATGGTTCTCTCTCTTCAATATTGGGGATTTCTCCAAAGTGCCTTTATGCATGTCATTTATTTTGAATTTCAGGGGGTCAAGGGATGTAATTAGGCTATTGGGCTGCAGGGTGGGCTTGGTATGAGGCCTTAGCCCAATTGGATTTGGTTTGGGCTTTCAATTTCTCCATTTAGGCCTAAAGTTGACCATAGTTGACCTTGATGTTGACTTGGTCAATTGGGTGGGTTGACTGGTCTAGAATGTTGAGATTGGATCCCTTAGCACCTTCCAAAATTGATTGGGTCATGGTGATGCCCCAATTGGGCCAATTTAACCAATAGGTGTGATTTTGACCAAAATTGGGGAAAAGTTGACTTTGGTCAATTGGGCTAAGAAGGTTGACCAAATGATGAGACTTTTGGTCAATTATGTCTCCTTTAGGTTTAGGGACATGGTGGTGGGGTTAATTCACAAGTGTAAGTTCAATTTGAGCTAATTTGACCTAAGTTGACCTGCCTCCTATAATGGATCACATCTGAGTTCACTCAACTCAGTGTATCCCAAGGTCACCACCAAGTTCAAACTCACCTCACTCACCACATGACCTACCCTAGTTGATGTCAAGGGGTCTTGTAGGAAATGGGATGTTACAAATCCCAATAAACAAAAGAATAATTTCGTCCCCGAAATTCAAGTTCGGGTCTACGGGTTTCCACTTGTACGTGGAGGTAGTATGAGGGTTGTTCAGTCATTAAACCTGACATCATTTCCAGGGGTTTATATTGACATCAAAAGTCTATATGCAGATTTCTAGAACATTCCCGTATTAATATCCCAAGGTGTCTACTTCTCAAATTACATTCCATGGTATGGATATTCTATATTAGCACCCCAACTCTTCATTGTGAATGAAGCATGAAGTTTACTCAGAGAATGAATCTAGTAAAATTCCCAGAGCTTGCCACTGATATAAAAAAAGGTCGTACATCAAAAGTTCATGACATTTCAACGTTAATAATTCAGGAAAATAAATTTTCAAGTTGTAGTCTCAAATTGTACTTGTGAAGGAAGCCAGTTATTTATTCAAGGATTAATTATAGCAAAAAGATTTTCCGAGCTTCCTATGGGTATGAGAAGTCCATGTGCAAATTTTTATGACAATCCAGTAGCTATATTTCATGGTATGAATTTCTACGTTTAAGACGAAACATACCTCAATAATCTAGCCATAAGCATGAACTTATTTATGGTGAAAATCCAACCTAGGCGCACATATAGTAATTTTTCCTGAATCCTTTCATACGTTTCAGCATCGACTAATACGTATGAGTCAATAAATCACCAAGTTCATTATTTGCCGTCTAAAATGAAGTTTACAATTACTCTACTTATTTCAATCTGCAAGTTTCCAACATAATGAACTTCTCACATTAAAGAGGTTTGGCTTTGATGAGCGAGCCAAATGTGTATCGCCTTCGAATGCCCTAAAATGTAGAAGTCCCTTCTATAACTCTAACTTGCAGGGACCTGGTTCCAGTCCACATAGCTCATAAGGTGATTTGTTTGACCCAGGTATAACCGGATCATCGTCTCCGAATTGGGGAGATAAATCTAAGGTACCGCACCTCGCATGAGGTTATATACATTTGTTCACTTCTTAAGATCACGAGGGCCTATTGTTCGTTCCATTCCTATCCGGTCCACATCGGACTTAAACCTGCGCTAAATCTATAATTCATGTCGGTTCTCTCTTGCGCTTTTCAAGAGTTTAATAGTCAAATATTTAATCGACAAATAAGTCATTAATCGTGGGTTATGACAATTGAGGTGAGATGGTAGAGGGTCTATGAATATGCTGACGAGGCAATAATTATTATGCCACCTTAACTGAGTGTAAAACTTTTTCCACAATCAGTGCTGCCTCAAGCATAGCACTTTTAAAGTAATTTCACAATTTTCTTGTAAATTTGCAAGTGATTCACACCATGACTTGTTTTAGGGAAGGCACAACCAGTCCCTAGGTTGCGTACTACATAGCTATCTATGGCACCATGCTCGGAGTTTGGAGATGCTCTCGAAGTCGTATACTATTTTCTGTGTTCTCAAGAGTCACATGCAAAGATATATCTAGGCGACCTGATCTATAACTTCAAGACTTCATTTACTATTTTCTTTGTTTACTTTCTGCATAACCTTAGAGCAATAAGGGAGGTGAATAATCATTCTTGAAATGATCTATGCTCTTATTCCGATTGTTTATTCATAACAGCTTCGTCATAGTACTAACAATTCACATTTCTTAAGACTAAGGATGTCTTCAAAGGTCTCGACTTCTATAAAGGGTTGGTCATCAGACATACTTCAAAGTCTCTTCTTAAGTCGAGTAAAGTTGAATACTTCAAGATTGCTTACATTTTTTATGAACATTTCCAAAATAAGGTCTAGGGAACTCGAGTTGATATCTAACTGGCCCCAATAAACAAAAGGGATTAGCCTCCGTACACTTCGGGCTAAGTTCCTGATATCATTATGATCTATTGTCCTAGGTATTCACTCACTCCTTAGGTCATACAACTCTAGACTTGGGGTTCCATCCTGAGGCCTATTGATATTCCACATACTTTTAGGCCATCAAGGTTACTAATTATCGCAACCTTCTCATGATTATTCTATGGGCCATACACAAAAGGGTCTTTTCTGAACTCGAATCCTTATCCAAACCCGATGTTTGTCACGATGATCATTTCGGTGTAACCTAGTTGTTGGTTTGGAGATTAAGTTTACGATTCTCCTACTGTCCACTAATGGTGTTCATGCACTAAATATCTTGAGGCGGTCCTTCTCATTGGGTAGGGAGTGATGATATCACTTAATATTAGAATTAAGGACGTCGGAGTTTTAAACTTTAGGTAACTATTTTCTCAATAGACTCTTCTTTTAGTCACTTTGGGGGTCATAACGCCTTAATCCGTATAAGCCTGAGGTTGGTTTGGATTAGTGTACGCTATAAAATCCTCTTGGTGCGTCAAACTAGAAAGATATCCTAGTTGGGTTGGCCTAACTTATTGATTAATGGACTGTTTTGTGTGATTTTTACACATGGGCACACCACTGCTTCCGCTGCTAGTTTGTCCTCAAACTAACTCGAGCAGGGGTGTCCCATGGTTTGTGGAATTCTTTCTCGTTGGATCGTTGTTCCTCTGATAGCAGTTGTAAGATCCCTCTCCCGCACCCGGAGAGCTTCCAGATCTTATGCCCAGAACCGCCGCCTTACGGTGACAATAACACCCGAGTTAGCTGCCTCCACAAGACGCCGATCCTGCCGGCAAGAACGATCGACATGCCAACAAGTGTTAAGAAGGAAAATAAACAAAACCAAGTCCACAATCACACGTTTATACAATAAAATATAAAATTCCATCAATGAGTACAACAAGTAAAGGAGAGAAAGGGCTTAAGCCCGGTACATATCCAAGTAAAATACAAAAACTCTCTCACTCTACATCTGTGCGGAAGCTAAACAAACTCTCAACTCTCGAATTCCTGTCTTGTAGTAGAAGTAAAGCGTGGCATAAGCTCCTCGGGTCCTGTCTCCTCCTCTAGCTGGGGCTACATCACCTCGGGTACCTACGGTCACAACCGACCGTTAGTCATAAAGACTAAGCTGATTTTGTGCCCGCCTCCCCCCGCGACTCCTAGGCACCGTGCGGGAGGACGAAGCGGAGAAAAACAAGGGGTAATAGAAAAAAGGCAGGTGACAAATGTCTAGACTAGCAGGGTATATAAATACTAAGCAAGTAAAGGTAACAATTCTATACTAACCAGAGTAAGTATGACAGCAAATAGTAAAAGACAATGCATTATAAAGAAGCAGGTACAAGAAATAAGAGTAGCTACGAAAGTAACCTTAACTTATATGCACACACAAAAGCACATAAGCTAAGGGATATGGCAAGAAGTAAACTCATCGTATAAAAGAGCCCATACAGATTTATACGATGAGGTCTCTGTTTGTGCAGAATGCTATGCTATGATGTGCAATGCAATGATGCAATGTTTGTATTGTTATTTCATACACATGCAACTCACCCACATGAATCTGTACGTACAGACCTTTAGTTCCCACTTTTCGGAGGTAGCTAACCTCTCGGGCACCTCCCGTCGTGGTCAAATGGTGGCAGAGGAGCGGGCATCTCCTCACCTAGGTGGGTAAGTCACACTACCAGACCTAGGCCCTAACGTACGTTGTGATACCGGTACCCGGTACTCACGAGCTCCTGCGTACTAAACTGAATTGGCCAGGCAGGGTTTCAGGAATCCGTCCCGTCGGACGCACAGTAAGACAACCTGGCCCCAATAAAACCACTAGCACTGCCGAGTCAACGAACTGCTGTCGGTGTGACGACTAAGACAGAACCGAAGACCCACCACATCTTATACACAAGCAACAAGTATTAGCCATTTACTACCGAGCCTCCAGCTCGCAAATCTATATCAACATTTATAAAGTAGAGCCTACCGCTCGCCAGACTATACTAGTCTTATATTTAAACTACGAGCCTACCGCTCGCTAGACTACACTAGTCTTATATTTAAACTACGAGCCTACCGCTCGCTAGACTACACTAGTCTTATATTTAAACTACGAGCCTACCGCTCGCTAGACTACACCAGTCTTATATTTAAACTACGAGCCTACCGCTCGCTAGACTACACTAGTCTTATATTTAAACTACGAGCCTACCGCTCGCTACACTACACTAGTCTTATATTTAAACTACGAGCCTACCGCTCGCTAGACTATAATATTCTTTCCTTATATATCCCGAGCTTACCGCTCGCAGGACTATCCCAGTCCTTCCTTATATATCCCGAGCTTTCCGCTCGCAGGACTATCCCAGTCCTTCCTTATATCTCGAGACTACCGCTTGCAGGACTATCTCAGTCCATCCTTATATCTCGAGCCTACCGCTCGCAGGACTATCCCAGTCCTTCCTTATATATCCCGAGCTTACCGCTCGCAGGACTATCCCAGTCCTTCCTTATATCTCGAGCGTACCGCTCGCAGGACTATCCCAGTCCTTCCTTATATCTCGAGCCTACCGCTCGCAGGACTATCCCAGTCCTTCCTTATATATCCCGAGCTTACCGCTCGCAGGACTATCCCAGTCCTTCCTTATATCTCGATCCGGTTTGGGATGAAAGATAACTTGTCAAGTTCTCCTACTTAACTAGTCTTGTTTATAATTTAGTTGATCTTAGAAGCTTAGGGTTAGCCTTGGACTTCTGAAGGGTTACCCGGTGAGGGTCTCGGAGCGGTACTAGTAAGTGTGGCGGGCTGACACCCCGAACTTTCTCTTCCCAAGGCACTTAATCTTGTTGGTATCTACCCCATTCTACTTGATCCCCATTTTCCTCTCCAATTACATTAAATCTATAAGATGAGTTAAACTTGGCTCTTAGGAGTGGGGGAGTTCTTTTGAACTCCAACACCACCAATTGTGACCGGGTGCTGACTCTCCCGTCGTCACATTCTAAGTTCGAGTTCCCTTCTTCACTGAGGAACTGCACACATTCAATTTGCATTCTCAACCTTACTTGGACCCACACTCCTATTCTTCGTCATCCTTAATCTAGGGTTTGCCTTAGATATTTCTCGACTTCTCCCATGAGTATTTACCTTAAGATGGATCACCCGGCTAAGGGTAGTTTTACTTCCATATAATCATTTAACACAGATGAGTTGTCTGTGGGGTCCTTGATGAGGTCTAACCTCCTTTTCTTATCATTGTAAATTCCTACACTTATAGCTTTGCTAAATGCACCCCAACCCTAATTTCCCATGATGCCCTTAGAGATGCTCTTCCAAATAATCTGAGCCTTCATCATAATCAAAGAGTTAATAGTTCCATGTGTGAAGGTCAGTGGTGGCCTAAATCATATAAATCAGTTTTACTATTCGCAGACCAAAATAAGATTGAGCTAGATTTGACTCCTATGGTGCAATCTTGATCACATCATATCCAAATGAGTTCCAATTATTACCATAGGTTCAGAATGAGTAGCGATCTAACAACCTCAAATTCTAATTTCATAAATCCTCTAGGGAATCTAAAATCATAGTTTCTGTTTAAAACAGAAGATGTGCAAATAGTGATTTATACATCGATTGTCAACTAATGATCTCCATAAATTCTGATAAATTCACTGTAACATAATATTGGTCAAAAAAACCTCAAACCCCAAGTTTCACATTTTTACAGGAACTATTTAACCATAATTTCTATTTAACATAAATGGGGTGCAAATAGTGATTTACACTGCAAGTACCATCTACAGATCTCTATAAATTCTGATAAATTCACAGTAACATAATATTGGTCTAAAAACACCAGATCCTAAGTCTCATATTAAGCTAAGGAGTATTTACCTTTATTTATCATTTATTACATTTGGTGTGCCAATAAGGGTTTACACTACAAGTGCTATGTTAAGACATCAATAAATTCTGGGAAAATTAATATAGCACAATATTGGTCTAAAAACACCAGATCCTAAGTCTCATATTAATCCAAGGAGTATTTGCCCTTATTTATCATTTATAACATTTGGTGTGCCAATAAGGGTTTACACTACAAGTGCTATGTTAAGACTTCAATAAATCTTGGGAAAATTACTATAGCACAATATTGGTCTAAAAACACCAGATCCTAAGTTTCATATTAATCCAAATAGATTATAATCTCAATATCCAATTAATACTCATGGTGTGCTAATAAGGGGTTATATAACAAGTACTATATAATGACCTCAATAAATTCTGGAAAAAAAATTTTAGAGCATAGGAATGATCTAAAACTACTAAGTCCTAAGTTTCCTAATATTCCAGATAGACTATAATCACAATATCCAATTAATACTCATGGTGTGCTAATAAAGGGTTATATAACAAGTACTATATAATGACCTCAATAAATTCTGGAAAAATTTGTAGAGCATAGGAATGATCTAAAACTACTAAAGCCTAAGTTCCATATCATTCCAGATAGATTATAATCACAATATCCAATTAATACTCATGGTGTGCTAATAAGGGGTTATATAACAAGTACTATATAATGACCTCAATAAATTCTGGAAAAATTTGTAAAGCATAGGAATGACCTAAAACTACTAAATCCTAAGTTTCATATCATTCCTCCAGAGAATATTTACTCAAGCTTCCTATTTATATAAATTGATCTAACCAACAAATCTTTTTCAGAGAAACACATGTGGTGAAAAATTCTAAAATAAATTCCTAGACATGTCTTTCAAGTCAAAGACCCCTCGCCCAGAATTTTGGATTTATCTCTAAAGTTTTGACTCCATTTATTTCATTAATTTGGTAGTGTGACAATATGATTTTTAGTTAAAACATTAGGAAATTAATTTCCAAAAGTCATGAGACTTAAGTCAAGGATGTATATCCTCATGACATACAAAAGCCCCAAGGTTTCAGAGGCATGCAAGGTGATTTCCACCTTCAATTCCATCAAACACTTCAAAAGCCCAAAATGACTATTAGCTCCCCAATTTTTCTCTTAAGACCCAAACTTCATTTTGAAGTTCAGAGAAATATACTCATGCACATGTGATGAAATTTTAACCAGTGTCCATACATGACCTAAAGAAGCCATCACCAAAATTTGGGATCATTAGGAGTTATACAACTCCAAATATTCCATTTATTTGATTTTCCATGTTCTGAATAAAACTTTAGAAAAATAATTTCCTAAAAATCTGATTTTCGGACACAAGCTAGTAATAGGGCACATGCATGCATGGCCAAAAGTTCAGCTCCATCAGACATACCATTTAAAAGATATACACAATCTAATTTCTGAATTTCATTATGACCAGTCTCACCAAAATGGATGCCGGGGGTGCTACAGTGATCCAAATGAGCTGATTCAAATTTCGACTTAAAGTAGACATCTAGATCGACAAAAGTTGTCTCTGCCCATTTTTCCTAAAATGGCTTCTAAGTACCTCATAAAATTAATTCAAAATCTGTGTGGAAATGTGAAAAAAATACACATTTAATTTAATATAATGACTTGATCTGCACGAATCCTGAAGCAGAATCGGACGGCTCCTGCTCGTCTTCTTCCTCCAACCGACGGAAAGGATGATCTCTAACCTATTTTGGCCAATACTCCCTCCATAGTCCATCATTTTGCACGAAATAAGTTCCTATAACTTCGTTTTAAAGAGAGGAGTTGATTGTGATCTATTTCATGACAAATAAAGCCCTAGAAGTGAAGTTCTAGCATGGACATTTCTTACCTAAATCTCCATTAATGTCTATATATGGAACTTGAATTAAGCTTGGTTTTCATCTCCTAAAGATCTAGGAAGATAGCACAGAGGGAGAGGAGGAGAAACCAGACCTTCATGGGGCTTGAGGTTGAGGAGAGCTCGGAATCGCCATGGCCGACCACCTCCATGCTTGTAAATGCAGATCCTCCATTCTTCCATCGATTTTGTTGATCCAGGACTCGATTTCGACTGACTTCCTCCTTCTGAAGCTGATGGTGTCATTAGATTGGAGTGGGGAGGTCTCTATGTGGTGTTGCCATTAAGGGGGAGCTCGGCCTCTACTTTGGATGCTCCTCCTAGCTGCCAAGTGGCCTATATTTTGTATGGTTTCTACTGGAAATTAATGTGGCAGCTGAAAGAAGCCATGTGGAAGAGGAATTGGAGGCCATGTGGAAGCCATTCCACAAATTCATGGTTCTCTCTCTTCAATATTGGGGATTTCTCCAAAGTGTCCTTCTACATGTCATTTATTTTGAATTTCAGGGGTCAAGGGATGTAATTAGGCTATTGGGCTGCAGGGTGGGCTTGGTAAGAGGCCTTAGCCCAATTGGATTTGGTTTGGGCTTTCAATTTCTCCATTTAGGCCTAAAGTTGACCATAGTTGACCTTGATGTTGACTTGGTCAATTGGGTGGGTTGACTGGTCTAGAATGTTGAGCTTGGATCCCTTAGCACCTTCCAAAATTGATTGGGTCATGGTGATGCCCCAGTTGGGCCAATTTAACCAATATGTGTGATTTTGACCAAAATTGGGGAAAGTTGACTTTGGTCAATTTGGCTAAAAAGGTTGACCAAATGATGAGACTTTTGGTCAATTATGTCTCCTTTAGGTTTAGGGACATGGTGGTGGGGTTAATTCACAAGTGTAAGTTCAATTTGAGCTAATTTGACCTAAGTTGACCTGCCTCCTATAATGGATCACATCTGAGTTCACTCAACTCAGTGTATCCCAAGGTCACCACCAAGTTCAAACTCACCTCACTCACCACATGACCTACCCTAGTTGAAGTCAAGGGGTCTGGAATGAAATGGGATGTTACAGAATGACCTTGTCCAGTTTGGATTATGCTTCCCAACCGAGCCAGATATTTGCTGCTGCGTCAACTTTCTTGAAGACTAGGTCTCCAACAACAAATTTTTTAACTCTTACATTTTTGTCGAAGAATCTGGCCATCCGCCTTTTCACTTCTTCTTGTCTGACAGTTGTCGTATCCCTCAGTTCTTCGATGATATCAAGGTTGCATTTCAACTCTTCATTATTTTCTTCCATCCAATCATCTTGATGTTGTTGGGATAATTATACTCTCATACTTTTAACTTCAAATTCAATGGGAATGAGAGCTTATAAACCATGAGATAATTTGAAAGGAGTCTCTCCAGTGGCCGAAGTTGGAGTTGTTCTTAAAGCCCATAATACTGAAGATAGTTGTTCTACCCAATTTCCTCTAAGATTTTCCACTATCTTCATCAAGAGGTTAATTATGAGTTTATTAGCAGCTTCTACCTGACCATTGCTTCGAGGATGATGTACAGAGGAAAACCGTAATTCAGTGCCGATTTGATCACAGAAATTTATAAGACTTGAGTTATTGAATTGAGGGCCATTATCTGGGATGATTGCCATGGGAATTGCGCGTCTGCAAACTATCTCCCCCCAGATGAAATTCCTCACTATCTGAGTAGTAATCTTAGCTAACACCTTTGCTTCAATCCATTTACTGAAATAATCAATCATGACTAAAATAAATCTACTCTGTCCGCTTGCCAAGGGAAAAGGTCCAATCAAATCCATCCCCTAAATAGCAAACGGCCATGGGGTGACTATAGACCTGAGCTGCTGAGCTGGCTGATGTTGGAGTGGAGCAAACTTCTGGCACTGAACACATTTCTTTGTGAATTTTTCCGCATCTTTCCTCATTTGGGGCCAAAAATACCCTTGCCTTAGAATACTCCTTTCCAAGGTCCTAGCTCCTGAATGACTACCAAATTCTACAGAATGAACTTCTTGGAGAATAGTTGGAATTTCTTCTTCGGAAATACATCGGGCAAGAGGCGAAAGAAAGGTTTTCCTGTATAGAATTCCTGCAACAAGATAATAATAGGCTGCTTTAAGCTTAAACCTTTTTTTATCTTTTACCATGGAGTGAAATTTCCCAGTCGAGAGATAGAGTATGAAAGGATCCATCCAAGAAGGACATTGATCTATCTGCATGACTTCTCCCTCCTCGATGGCTGGACAAAATAACTCTGAGGTAGTTCCTCCTGAGAGAAGACAAAATTTAGCTAGCTCGTTTGCCTCCTTATTCTCTTCTCTTGGGATATGTTGAATCATAAAGCTCTTGAACCTGCTTATTTCAATTTTCACCAGAGCTTGATATTGCTTCAAAGTGTGATCCCTGGTCTCAAAGTTTCCATTCACCTGAGACGCCATTACTAGAGAATCTATTTTGACTTGAACATCTTCGATTCCTAATTCTCTTGCGAATCTAAGACCGGTGAGTAGAGCTTCATATTCAGCTTGGTTGTTTGTTGTCGGGAAATAAAACTTCAAAGTCTGATCCAATCTAACTCCATTTGGATTGATCAAAATAACTCCAGCTCAGGAGGAATTTTTTTCGGAGGCTCCATCAACGAAGATTGTCCAGGCGAGAGTGGTTCCGAGCTCCTTCTTCTCACTAGACTCCTTTGTGTCGATCATGAAATCTGCCAGTACCTGAGCTTTGATAGCTACTCTAGGAACATAACAAATGTCAAATTCGCTGAGCTCTATTGCCCACTTTGCCAATCTTCCTGAATGCTCCAGCTTCTCTAAGACACTGTTTAGCGGAAGATCGGTGACAACTTGAATTGAATGAGCTTGGAAATAAGGTTTCAACCTTCGTGCTGAAGTTATGAGCATCAGGGCTAGCTTCTCAAGGATTGGGTACCAGGTTTCCGCACTCTTCAAAATTTTGCTCACGTAATAAACTAGAAACTGCTTCTTCTTCTCTTTCCTGACTAAAAATGAACTGATGGCATCGGAACCGACTCCGAGGTACAGAAAGAGGTCCTCTCCTTCCTTGGGGATCTAGAGCAAATGAATTAATGTCAATTGCTTCTTGAGCTGATTGAAAGCATCATCACACTCCTTTGTCCATTCAAACTTAGCCCCTCCACGGAGAGTCTTGAAAAAAAGAGCACTTTTATCTCCAGAGCGGGAGATGGAACGGCTCAAGCATGCCATCCTCCCACTCAGGTGCTGAACTTCCTTAGGGGTCTTGGGAGATGACATTTCTAAGATAGCTTTTACTTCATCGGTATTTGGTTCCAACCCTTCCGGAGTAAGGAGATGACCAAGAAATTTTCCTTTGCTAGCTCAGAAAATGCACTTCAATGGGTTCAATCTCATATTGAAACTTCAGAGGGTTGAAAATGTTTCATTTAAGTCGTTAAGATGAGTTGAAAAAAGCTTGCTTTTGATTAAGAGATCATCGACATAAACTTCTAGATTTCTCCCTTTCTGGGTTTTAAAAATAGTGTCCATCATTTTCTGATAAGTTGCGCCGACATTCTTTAGCCCAAAATGCATTACTAGATAACAAAAACATCTATCATTCGTGATGAATGAGGTGTGAGGAATGTCGGGCTTGTGCATTCTTATTTGATGATAGTCGGAGAACGCATCTAAAAAACTCATGCAAGAAAATCTCACCGTAGAGTCTACTAAAGAATCTATCCGAGACAATCTTTAGGGCAAGCTTTATTAAGTTTGGTGAAGTCTACACACATCCTCCACTTTCCACCAACTTTTTTAACCATCACAACATTCGATACCCAATCAGGGTACTGGATCTCTTGAACAAATTTTGCCTTCAACAATTTCTCCACCTCCTCCCAGATTGGTTGAGCGAGAGTCTCTGCCACTGCTCTTTTTCTTTGCTTGACTGGGGTGAAGTTAGAATCGATGTTGAGGTGGTGGCAGGCAACATCTGGATCAACTCCCGACATGTCATCTGCCGACCAAGCGAAGACATCTAAGTTATTTAGGAGGCAAGAAATTAGTTGATCCTTATCAGCTTTGGGCAATTCAGCGTTGATCGAAAGCTTCTTGCTCTTATCATCTTCGCTGATTGGCACGACTTGAATTGCTTGGGCAGGTTCCAATCGAGCTCCATATCTTGCATCTTCTTCTTCCATCTCTTCTGCCACTTTGACTCGATTAGGAATTTGAGGTGCGATGGGGATATCAATTACCCGAAGAGGAGATGATTCGATCACATTTACCGTCCTGACGTAGCATTCTCTAGCCTTCCTCAGATCGCTCCTAATCCAGTATTGTTTACCATTCAAAGAAAACTTCACGGCCTGATGATAAGTTGATATTCTTGCTTGGTACTCATTCAGGACTGACCTTCCAAAGATTGCGTTATAGCTGCTCGGAGCTTCAACGACTATAAACTTCTCCAATTTTACAATTCCTGCCAATGTTACTGAGAAGGTGACAACTCCTTCCACCTCCTTTTTCTCCCCTGAGAAACCATAGAGCGACCCTTCAGTTGAGAGAAGAACTTTCTCGGTCTTCAGCGCCTCGAAAGCAGGTTTGAAGAGGACATTCACTGAGCTTCTAGTATCTACCAGGATCTTATCCACGATATAGTTTTCGATTACCGCTTTGATAACAACTGCATCGTTGAAAGGGTTGGCGGTCGGAGAAAGGACTTCTTGCACGAAGGTGACCGTTCCCCGAACTAGAGCAGAGGAGGAGGTAGCTGCAACCTCAGATTGATAGACTCTTGCGAGGCTAGATTTCCTAGAATATTCAAGTCCTGCACCTCCATGAATGCAAAAGAGATTACCTAAAGTACCTTTGTCGTTTGTGTCTATGCATTTACCTGGATATCCGATGTTGTCGGGAGAGCCAACATCGTCCACTTCCTCACATTCCCAGAGAACTTTTGCTAACTCCTTGCACTTGGAGGTTAAAGCTTTGGAAGGATCTCCCTTCTGGAATAGATATTTGAATTTTCCCACATTTAGGAGCTTCTCTACCAACAGGCGAAGAGCTCTACAATTCTTGGTCACATGGCCTCTCTCCCTGTGATGTTCACAATAGAGAGCCGGATTTTTGGTTATTGGGTCAGAGCTGATCGGGGTAGGCCTTTTGTAAAAGGGCTACTTTTGAAGAACCTGAACTACCTCACTCATAGAGACGCCGAGGTTGGTGAAGGATTCTTGAGAATCATTGAAAAGTTATTGAGAAGGGGCTGACAGAGGCGGCTGAGGATATTGGAGCTGAAAGACTGGTGCAGATTACTGATTTGAAGCAGTCAGGGTTGGCAGCGAGGACCCTTCAGACGGGAATTCCTTCCCTTTTGATAAGAGGGCTGGAACTCTTGGCGAGGCGGTTTGGACGATGGCTGGACTGGGTAGAAACCAGCTGAGCCTTTCTGGATGGCTTTGCTCGTCAGATTAGAAACATAGACATGGTTATTGATCCACCTCTATGTGGTGGTTGGCAATACTAATCAGCTCTTGATACGAGCTGGGCTCCCTGGTCGTGACCTCAAACTTGTGAGGTCCTTCTTGCAAGCGGTTGATCAGAGCTACCATATAAAGAGAGAGGGATCTACATCCCTTATTCCAAGAATTTCCTTCTGAAACCGATCAATAAAGCGAGCTAAAGTCTCACCTTCTCCCTACTTGATCTTGAAGAGGGCTGTATGTAAGACCCCATTTTTTTTTCTTTTGAAAACCCGGGTCTTATACCCAGAACTGCCGCTTTGCGGTGACACCTTCGCTCGGGAAGGTCGCCACTACAAAACGCCGGTCCTGCCTGCCATATCGATCACAGAAGAAGAAAAGTATAAACGAACAAAAAGAAGTTCAAGTCCACAATCACATGCTATATATAATAAATGTCCACATGGTATAACTGAAATAACAAAGATAGAAATAACAATAATAAATGGCTCATGCCCTGTACATCATGTCCTCACTACAAGATCACTCGCGGGAGCTAACTACTAATCACTCCCTGATCCTGAATCTGGTGCTCCTGTAATAAACTGGCCCGCCTCCATCTGCACCGGCCTCTGGTGCTGCTCCGTCTCTGTGGTCTCTTAAAATGATATGGTCCACCGACCGTTAGTCAAAAAGACTAAGCCAATCCCCCACCCCTCCCCCGGTGACTCCTAGGCACCGTGCGGGAAGGATGAAGTGGAAGACAACAAGGGGTATAAAAATAGCAGATGACAGGGGTACATGGAATGTCTACACTACACATGTATATATATAATTGAAGCAGTAAAAGAGCATAGTAAGAGCAGGTAAAGAATAAGTAAAGTGCAGTAAGTAAAGACATGTATATAATAGAAAGTAACCATTGATTTATAGGAATGCCCACACAAACCTATAGACCAAGGGGTCATTTAGCAGGGCATATCATATAAGAAGTCCCATAACCAACTTATACGATAGGGGTAGGGGTTGAAATGCAATGTTTATGCCATGAAATGTAGAGTTATGCAGTTTATGCTATGTTCACACAAGTCCAACTCACACACTTCGACTCTATGCGCACAGATCTTTAGTTCCCTCTTTTTGGAGCTAGCAAGACTTCCAGGATACTCCCGTAGTGGCAAACAGAAGCGGTGAGTTGGGCCTCGCCCACCTCTAGGTTGGTATTCACAATACCTAACCTAGACCTATCGTACACCTCAACGCAAAACCGCGGAGCATCTGCGTACTCTTACTGGCTGGACCACCAGACTTTTATGGCCAAGTGCAAATTCCATACTTGCCGAGTCAACGTATTGACGTCGGTGTCAACGTCCGTCCAATACCGAAGACCCACCACCTTCATGCACATGCAAACATGTTCTACTATATCGCGAGCCATAAACTCCCCGGGCTAACCCGCCTGTCATCATAACCTTCCGAGCCAACGGCTCGCCGGACCAACCCGTCCGCACCAACAACATTACTTAGTCATAAGCTCACTAGACTGACTAGTCTGCTGCTACAACCACCGAGCCTACCGCTCGTAAGACCAAACCGACTAATATATCCGTAACAACGGGGTGTGGGTGTGCGTATTATTAATTTAATCTTGTACATCAACTTATTCCTACAATTTATGGTTTATCTTGGACTTCCCGAGGATTACCCTGTAAGGGGCTCGCTACGGTACTAAGAACCACAATGGGATGAAACCCCAAAGCTCCCTTTCTCAAGACACTTAATCTCATTGGTATCTACCCATAAGAACACCCTTCTTGTCATTTCTCTTGAATTACTCTACGTATTTATGACCTTCTAAGGGGAAAGACGATCATTCGTCAATCTCGAGTACAACTTTACCCTTAACTCACCAAGCACTCTTATCTCCTAAACTCCTTTCGATGACCTCATCCTCTTCAACCTGACCATGCACACCATCTACATACTAATTCCACCTTAGTAGACCCCTAAATATCCAAGTTTCACATTTTTACTATACGCAGACCAAACTAACTACATGAAGCTAATGAGTAGAGGTACTCCAAATATTGATCCACATGACACAAGATTTTTACTGGAGGACAATCATGGCATTATAAGGCTAAATCCAAAGGCTCATATTTTTCCTTAACATTTTAACATTTATTTAAATTTCTCCAATATTTGCCAAGTATGAATATGAACATGAAGTGTAAGCTATTCTCAAGACATGATCCTCATAAAATTAAGATAAATCTATCATGCCAAAATAACAATAAATAATAGATATAACAATTTTATAGTAAGGAAATGTCCTCTATTTTTAATATTTAACTTCTATCCAAACTTGAAGATTTATGAAGGAACTACCAAACATACTTGAGCCAAATTTATAGAAAAATTACCAGACCTCTATTATGTCCAGAAAAGCTTAATTACAGAGTTTCACAATTTATGGGGATCATTTACTTACTGAAATAATTAATCCAAATAATTCCTAATTTGCACATGTTGTGAAGTAGCCTACTGATAACAATTTCCAAAAAATCTATAAAAATTCACAGAGCTTCCTAGTGCTCTGAAATGTCCTATCACCAAGTTGCACATTTTTCCAGAGGGTTTTGGACCCTTATCCATATTTCTTAAAATTAAAACAAAATAGGTGCCATGAGAATGAAGTACTAGATAAATCATTTAATCAATTATGCAAAAATTACCAGGGGTCAATATTTTGATTATAAAGGCACCACCAAGATTTCATCCTCATCCGGGATCATTTGTGCATGTAAATATCTCTTACAAGAAGTTTACCTAAAGGGGTTATGACCTAATTTAGGGGGAAAAGTTCTCCTAAAATTCTCTCAAAATTCCCTAGGGCATAAATACATCCCCTGAACATATCTCCTAGGTTCCATGTCCATTCTATAGCTTTAGACCACATGTCCTTCACAAAGCTCTATAAGCACCCCAAGTGGTAAGACTAGGGTTCTAAGGCATGCCCACGTCCACACCACCCCAAACCACTCATGGGGGTGTTTTGAGTGACCCTAAACCAGTGGCCAAGATTTTAACTCATAGTGATGAGTTCTGACCACCATACCCCAAGATAAACACCATGCCCTAACTTTGACCTAATTTGTCCCAACTTGGGTTGACAAATTACCCAACCAAATCAGTTCCAATTGGGCTGAGATTTTTACCAGGGTCATGTGATAACCCTAAGAAGTACCCACCAAAATTTGGAGGGCATTGGAGGTCATTTGACCTAATAATTAATTAATGTTTAATTTATGAAATTATTACAAAAACCTTAGAAAAAGGTTCTCCTAAAATTCCCATCTTTGGGTATGATGTGTGGGTAGGTGTAAATAGCCTATGTTTCAATTTTAAAATCAATCCCATAACCCATCAAAAGTTATTCAAGAAATGGTGACTGTCCTACACTAGGGAGCAGTCCCACCAAAATGGACATACAGGGAGCTACAGAACTCCTTTTGGGGTGAAATCAATTTTAAAATAAACTAGACTCCAAGGGCTACAACTTTGGTGTTGACCGCTTTTCCGTTTGAGGGGTTCTAGTATTTTTAATAATTAAAATGAAATACTGCAGGAAGTATGACAAAATGTGTTGGAACAAGTCTCTGCGTTCGACGAAATATGATATGCATTCGACGAAATATGATTTGTGTTCGACGAACGCCATGCTTCAGTGCGCTCGACAAAATCTGATCTTCGTTCGACGAATTAATTCAGTTCGATGAATTAATTCAGTTTGGCGAATTAACTCCGTTCGACGAACTCCGTGTTCAGTTCGCCGAACTCAACTATCAGTTCGACGATCTCCAGAGTGTGTTCGTCAAACGAATTCTATTTGACAAACTCCGGGTTCAGTTCGATGAACTCTACTATCAGTTCGACAAACACCAGAGTGTGTTCGACAAACGAGTTCTGTTCGACGAACTCCGGGTTCAGTTCGACGAACTCAACCATCAGTTCGACGAACTCAAAACTTCTTCTACTCCGTACGACGAATTAATGAAATAAGGTTATAACCTAATCATTTACTCCGGATTCAGTTCGCTGAATTAATTTCGTTCGACGAATTAATTCCGGGTTCAGTTCGACGAACTCAAACATCAGTTCGACGAACTCAAATTTCTTCTACTTAGTTCGACGAATTAATGAAATAAGTATATAACATAATCATTTATATACGAATAGCTGATCACGGCAAATCCAACGGCTCTTAGTCATCATCCCCGTTGGATGGACGGCGCGCGACAGCCCGTCTTGGGCTTCTTTGCGGGATGATTTCCCGGCCAACTGTGCCGCTTCCCGGCCAGCCAATGCCACCACCACCTCCGTTGAGGTGGTGGCCGGCGATAGGGGGTGGTTGGCCGACCGGAGGTGCGGAATCGAGTTTTAGAGGAGGGGAAAAAGTGCTCGAACCGAGCCCTTTTGGAAGCACGATCCAAGCCCAATTGAGCTCGAATCAAGCCCCAAATTATGAAAAGATCTAGCACTAAGGGAGAGGAGGCGGATCGGACCTGTGTGGAGGGGTGACTCCTTGCCGATTTCCTGTTGGCCATGGCCGACCTTGAAGCTTTGGCACCTTTGCAATCTCCTATCTTGGGGGCTCAAATTCTTCAGGTAAGGTGGGGAAACTCCTCCTCTCCATCCACTGAAGGAGTTATATGGGTTAATTGGGGAGGGGGAAGAGTGTAACTCCTAATTGCCATGAATGGACATTAATCCCTCTCCTTCTCTCTCCTCCATTCTTGGAGAAAATGAGATTTCTCTCTCCTAATTACCATTTACAGAAATTGAGTGGTAACTCCTGGTAATTATCAGCCTCCTAAGCTAATGGGCTACTCCAATTAGGCCTAGCCCATGTGGATTGGGCTTGAGTTAGCCTTTTCCCCTCTTTTTGGGCAAGGTTGACCAAGTGTCTACTTTAGTCAAATTGGTGAAATTAATTAGGCCCAATGGGTAAATGTTGACCTATTGGCCTCCCTTAGTGACCAATGGAACTTGGGGAAAGTCAATTGGTCCCATTTGAACCCTAATTGACCCTAAATATGGTGGTTTGACTTATTTGAGGCTAGGGTTGACTTTGGTCAATTTGGCCACTTTGGTTGACCCCAATAGGTCCTAAATGCTCTAAGGTACCCTCCAAAGGGTTAGGTGTGCCTTGGTTGGGTCCAAGGGTCAAGGTGAGGCCCTAAAGTCCAACCCTATGCTTGTTAACTGGAAATTGCTATTTGCAGACCAAGGTGCTCTTCTCCTTCAAGCCTAAGGCCAAGTGATCTCTTCAAGCTTCCTAGGGTTTTGTCATGACCTAGTCATGAAAAAACCACTCTAGGGGTCTAGTTGTTTGGGGGATGTTACACTGTAGGTCCACTCTTCCACTTCTTAGAGGTTTCAAACATCAAAAGAAGCTCGTGCCTCAGGACGGCGAAGCTCGGGATGGATTGGGAAGACAGCTTATAAAACCACTCCCGGGCTTGCCCATCGAAGGAAGTGATCAACAACTTACACTTCATAACATCGGAGAGTGTTCTTAGAGCCACAACAAACTCAAAGGCTTGGATATGAGAGATTGGGTCACTCTCCCCCGTAAACATGAGCAGACAGGGTTCCCTGAAGCCGTTGGGAATTGACTCCCAATGAACTCTTTCAGTAAAGGGGGAAGGCTCCTCCGCTTCAACAGCGTCGAAAGGAGATGGAAAGGAAATAGCAGGGGATGGAGGATAGACACAATCCTCTTGGAAATTCAGGGCCTGAGCAGAAGGTCCCTGAGCTGCTGTTCTGAAGAAATCCTAGCGGGCTACGAACTCTCCGGCTTGAGGTCGCATAGGAGCTGCGGGTTGGGAGGTCGGATGATCAAGAGGGTGACCGCCTACCAAGCCGTCAGGGGTAGCGATCTGACTAGATTGGGGAAGAAGCTTCTGAGAGATTGCGACCAGGGTCTGACTCAGAACTTCAAACTACCTGGCAGACTCTTGCTGAGTCTGAGCGATCTCTCGGCGAGCTCGAGCGGCCTCTCGAAGAGCTTGCTCGACGCGAAGCTCGAAGCGACGCGCCAAATCTTCTAATGAAGTTGGATTGTTCGAGGGGTGACAGATAGGAGACCGACGAGAATGATGCCTATGATCTGACATCCTGAAAATCCACTGATTTCACCAAAACACTCCGGATCTGAAAGTCGCGTGTTCGTTCTGTTGGTACAAAAAATGTACCTCCAAGACTCACACTAAAAGAAGAGGGACGGGACTGCAGTGTACAACCCTCATTCTCCGAGGGTAGGCCCATTCAAAGCCACGTAGGCTGAAGTCAAGGTCAAAAGGTCAGCACAGAAGCCGGCAGTCCATGACACAAGGCAACTCAGCCAGCAGGAGCAAGGCGCGAGCTGGGCAAGCAAGGGGCGTGTATGGCGAGCAAGGGGCTACTAGAGGCGAGCAGAGGCGAGCAGGGGCGAGCAGGGGCGAGTAGAGGTGACCAGAGGCGAGCAGGGGCGAGCAGAGGCGAGCAGAGGCGAGCAGAGGCGAGCAGGGGCGAGCAGAGGTGACAAGAGGCGAGCAGAGGCGAGCAGGGGTGAGTATGGCGAGCAAGGGGCGAGTATGGAGAGCAAGGGGAGACCAGAGACGAGCAGAGGCGAGCAGGGGCGAGCAGAGGCGAGCAGAGGCGAGCAGAGGCGAGCAGGGGCGAGCAGGGGCGAGCAGGGGCGAGCAGAGGTGAGCAGCGGCGAGCTTGGGCGAGTATCTCGCGAGTATGGGTGGGTATCTCGCGAGTATGGGTGAGTAGCCCTTGTAACTCGCGAGCAGAGGCAGTATCCTCGCCTAGACCCCCCCCAGGATTTCTCTATAAATAGCCCCCCAGGGGTACTAGAAATGGCACTTTTGGAAGTGGTCGAGGTCCCCCCAAGTTGGATACTTGCCAAATCCATGCCCGTCTAGTACCTCGCCCAACTTTTGGTTGCGGAGGGGAAGTTTCTCCCAAACTTCCGGGTAGGGGATATACATCCTGTCACCGAATGCGTAGAAGTAAATGACGTTGGTCCCCTCGGCAACGTCTACTGTATCCATGGTGGAGCAGGGGCAGAATCCTCTCGAAAATCCAGCATTGGAAGAATCTCCAAGCAAGAAGTGGCGGCCGCCTCCACTTCCGCCCCAGAAAGGTCGATCGTTACTTTCGGCCAAGAAGACCTTCCCCCGAATGCAAACCCTTTCGATGATGCTGTAGTTATAAAGGCAGTTATCGAGAACTACACTGTGCACAAAATTCTGATCGATATCGGTAGTTCAGTTAACCTCATTTTCCGTCAAACATTCGAAGCCCTTAAGAATGGGAAGTCTCTGCTCTCCACGGAAGGGCCCCTCTACGGCTTCTCGGGAGAAAAGAAAGAAGTGGAAGGGTGTGTAAAGCTTTTGGTGTCATTGGGAGGCATAACAAAGCTGATAAGCTTCGTAGTGGTGGAAGCCCCGAACAGTTATTGTGCAATCTTTGGAAGGCCAATCCTGAACGCTTACAAGGAAATAGTATCCACATTTCACTTTGCTTTAAAGTTCGCTGCCGAAGGACGTCAATATCGGATCCGAAGTGATCCAAGAGTCGCTCGGGAATGCTATGTAAAAATAGTCAATGTGATCACCGAGACGCCATTTCCCGAACTTCAGAATGACGTTCACAAAGTGTCCAGGCCCCTGGAAGAGGTAAAGGGAAGCACAGAGCGAGAAATGGCTCACCTGGAACCTGTCCAGGAGACCCAAGAGATCCCCATTGCTGAAGGGGAAGAAAAGAAACTAATCATCAATGCCGAACTACCAGAAGAGGAGAAGATTCAACCGATCTCCTGTCTATTGAAGAATCTGGACATCTTCGCGTGGTCGGCGGAAGATATGCCTGGAGTAGATCCAGATATTGCCTGCCATCACCTCAATGTCTCCCCTGAATTCAAACCGATCCAACAAAAGAAGAGAAAGGTGGCATCCAAGTTGGCGGTACCCATCAAAGAAGAAGTTGCAAAACTTCTTAAAGCAAATTTCATTTCTGAAATCCAATACCCCACTTGGATGTCAAATGTTGTAATGGTGAAAAAATCTGGGGGAAAATGGCGCATGTGTGTAGATTTCACAAAACTCAATAAAGCGTGCCCCAAAGATTGCTACCCTTTGCCTCGGATAGATGTTTTAGTAGATTCCGCGGTTGGGTATAACTTCATGAGCTTTCTCGATGCATTTTCTGGTTATCACCAAATCAAAATGCATAAACCTGATATCCCGCATACGTCTTTCATCACGAACGATGGTTGTTACTGTTACCTCGTAATGCCCTTTGGGCTTAAGAATGCAGGGGCAATATACCAAAGGATGAAGGACACCGTCTTTAAGCAGCAGAAAGGAAGGAACCTCGAGGTTTATGTTGATGACCTCCTCCTAAAAAGTAAAACCTTCTCAATTCACTTGGCAGACCTCGTAGAGACGTTCGCTACTCTACGGAGGTTCAAATTAAAATTAAACCCTTTGAAATGTGTGTTTGGGGCAAATAAGGGAAAGTTTCTTGGACATCTCCGTACGCCCGATGGCCTTGCAACAAATCCCGATAAGGTAAAGGCCATACTAGAAATACCCCCTCCTCGTAATACAAAATAAGTACAACAACTTGGAGGAAGATTGGCAGGACTGAGCAGGTTTATCTCTAAATCAGGAGATAAAAGTGCTCCTTTCTTCAAAATACTCCGATGAGGGTCGAAGTTTGAGTGGGACAAGGAGTGCGATGACGCATTTGATCAACTGAAGAAACAATTAACATCGACTCCTATTCTCCAGCGCCCTCGTGAAGGGGAAACTCTGTTCCTATATTTGGGGGTTGGACCCGATGCTGTCAGCTCTGTTCTCGTTCGAGAAGAAAAGAAGAGGCAGTTTCCTATATACTATGTTAGCCATACACTTAAAGATGCAGAAACGAGATATTCGATCCTGGAAAAGCTGGCTCTGGCTCTGGTTCAATCCTCAAGAAGGCTCCGACCTTATTTCCAAGCACATCCAATCCAAGTAATCACAGACCATCCATTAAGGAACATCCTGGAAAAGCCTGACCATTCCGGAAGATTAGCCAAGTGGGCCATCGAGCTAAGCGAGTTTGAAATAACTTATATCCCCAGAAACGCAATCAAGGCCCAAGTCTTGGCAGATTTCATGGTCGATATACCAGAATCAGATTCTGAGCAAGTAGGGAAGTCCCCTTGGGCCTGGACTATCTTCATGGATGGTGCTTCGGGGAAGAACTCGGCAGGAGCAGGAGTAATCTTGCTCAGTCCTAATGGTCTTAAGCTCAAACAGGCAATCAAGTTCTTTTTTTCGGTGACGAATAATCAAGACGAATATGATGCGCTTCTAGCCGGGCTAAGGCTTGCGAAAGAACTGGGCATAGAGCATGTACATGTAAAAACTGATTCTCTGGTAATGGCTTCGCAGGTTTTGGGCAACTATGAAACACGTGAGCCAACATTACGGAAATATCTACTGCTAGCAAAAGAAGAGATTGGAAGATTTTAATCTTTCGTCATCGAACATATCCCGAGGACTCAGAATGGAGAAGCCGATGAGTTATCAAAGTTCGGTCTTCCATCAGGATGAGTGACCTCTAAGCTTTTTCATCCAGCTACAGAGGAGGGGGAACTAATGCAAATCGATCAACATCCTTCCTGGATGGATCCTTATGAATTATACCTGACAAAAGGAGATTTCCACGAATCTATCAAAGACAGAAGGAGATTCAGGAGAAAAGCGGCTTATTATTGCTTGGTGGCTGGAATCTTGTATCGAAAAACTTTCATCTCGCCTTTGGCTCGATGCGTCTCGGAAGAAGAGATCCCCACTATACTACAAGAAGTCCATTCTGGGGAGTGCGGCAGTCACTCTGGAGCAAAGACATTGGAAAAGAGGATTTTGAGGCAAGGATATTATTGGCAAACCATTTGAAAGGACGTTGAAGCATTTGCCAAGCGGTGTGTTCAGTGTCAAAAGT
The DNA here is from genome assembly GCA_033032865.1 of Dactylorhiza incarnata. Classification (NCBI taxonomy): domain Eukaryota; kingdom Viridiplantae; phylum Streptophyta; class Magnoliopsida; order Asparagales; family Orchidaceae; genus Dactylorhiza; species Dactylorhiza incarnata. The sequence continues at coordinate 350,964 of JAWHQI010000619.1, read as the reverse complement.
TCGCTCCTCTTCAGCATTTGCCTGCTCAGTCACTCAGATTAATAACTACGTCGTGGCCCTTCACAGTATGGGGGATGGATCTTATCGGACCCTTCCCAGTAGCCAGTGGCCAGCGTCGTTTTATCATTGTAATGATCGACTACTTCAGCAAATGGATTCAGGTAAAAGCATTGGCAAAAACTACAACTCAAATTATCCGGAACTTCATCTCGGGAGAGATTGTCTGCCGGCATGGAATTCCGCTAGCAATTGTCACCGACAATGGTCCGCAATTTAACAATCCAGAGATGATAAACTTTTGCGATTAGGTGGGGATTGATCTTCGGTTTGCTTCAGTGCATCATCCAAGAACAAATGGTCAGGTAGATGCAGCGAATCGACAGATTCAGCGACTCTTGATGAAGAGGGTCTTGAATCAAAAAGGAAATTGGGCAGACCAACTCCCTTCTATCCTTTGGACTCTTCGTACCACCCCATCTTCCGCTACGGGAGAAACACCATTCAAACTATCCCATGGCTCGGAGGCTGTTGTTCCTATAGAGTTTGAGGTGGTCACTCCAAGAGTAGTGTATGCAAACGAGGGAGGAGAAGCATGGATAGATGAAAATGACGAGGCTATCAAGTATAGTTTGGATCTGATCAAAGAACTTCAGGACGAAGCAACAATCAGACAGGCAGAAGTCAAAAGTAGGATGGCAAAATACTTTGACAAGAATGTCAGGGTAAAACAGTTTGTAGTCGGGGATTTGGTACTAAAGAAGGTAGATGCTGCAGCCAGATCTGGCACTGTTGGAAAGCTGAATCCCAACTGGGCAGGGCCATTCATCATCAAAGAGGCCTTGAGAAATGGGGCCTACCGCCTCCAAACAAGCGACGGAGAAGACATTTCACGCACTTGGAGCGGTGACGATCTCAAACGTTTTTATCCATAAAAAATGTTTTCTTCATTTTAAGCATTTTTTAGATACTCAATGAAAAGCCCCGTACTGACACTTCTTCTTGTCTAAATTTTTCTTACTTTCTTTATATATCAAACTCACTGAACCGCGGAGACATCGCTGAATTCTGCTTGAACCCCCTCGGATTGTAGTCATTAGTGTAAGCCCACGTCGACCACATGTAGCGGGGAGTTTTCGCACATGTGTAGTGGCATCTTGCCAATTCCCGTGCGGTGGTTTTCAGAATCTCAGATCTCGGTTGATATCTAACGCACCAAGTCTGGGTGATTGTTAGCTCTATCATACTCCGAAAGGGATATGGTTATAACTTTGATGATCTTTCTGAGGAAAGCAATGTCGGTAGAGCCCCCGCGGCATAACCACACCTGCCCAACTAGTCATCTTAGTCTATAACCATCGAATACTCTAAGGTACTCTCAAGCAACTCCTGGGCGGAACCCACAACTGAGTTGATCCCTCTGAGGAAAGCAATGTCGGTAGAGCCCCCGCGGCATAACCACACCTGCCCAATTGATCAACTCGGCTTGTAACCCCAGGCGGGAGAGCAGTCGAGTCGTTTACAACCCACAATTGAGTTGATCCCTCTGAGGAAAGCAATGTCGGTAGAGCCCCCGCAGCATAACCACACCTGCCCAATTGATCAACTCAGCTTGTGACCCCCAAGCAGGAGGGCAGTCGAGTCACTTACAGCCCTTATGACCACTTGAGGAAAGCAATGTTCGCCGCCTAGGCACACCTGCCCACTTGGTCATCTGGGTCTGTAGTCATCTTTTTACATTACAGGGAATTATCTCATCGTATATGGTCATTCTAGACCATTTGAAGAAAAAAGCAGGATTCATATGTACATCACAAACCGGCCAACTTTATACTCAAACCGGGCGGTTTGAAATAAGTATTTATCAGGATGTCTGGTTATCAAACTGGGCGGTTTAGAATGAACAGGTCCCAAAGATGCCATGCGGTGTGATTTTCAGACCGGATGGTTTGAAATAAACAGGACAATAAAAAGACACAAGGCAAATATTGGGGGATCGAGAATAATCATGATTGGTCGACCTCGCCATTCGGGTCATGGATCTATATTTATGGGTTTCAATTCGATTCGTTCGGCTAATAACTGGCTCTTCTCGATCAAGCAATTATGATTCTCATTGCAAGTATCAAAGCTGCTAACCGCGCAAATTATATGCAGTCCGTGCGGGTTATTAGCTGATGTTATGTAAAGCTGTCATATCAATCATTCTGGTTAAATGTTAATCGCGCGGTCTATCAACTATTTTTCTTATGATTTCGTATTCTGCCTTGCAAAGCCAGGATATGGTCGCACGGCTTGGTTTTGTCAATTCCCTGATCGGTTATAGCTATATTCACGGAGATGGGGCTTGCAGCAATCTCAATTGCAAGTCGTTTGAGTTAAAACACTGGACGCTCGGTCTGTGGGTTGTTCTTATGACTTGGCATTCTTTATCCTGAAAAAACAAGTATGCAGAATCTAGTAGCAACCGCGCGGCTTGGTTATGTCCGGCTCCCTGGATATCATAATATATTCATAATAAGTTAACACCTTCTCGGGATGAATCAAGTCAGCTAGATCAGGATTGAAGAAGCAAGCTATGAGATTGGGTTTTTTGCTAATGATTACTTTACCGGAATCCTATGAAGATCATTATCCTAACCGGGTGAGTTAAATATTAAGTCGCACGACTTGGTTAGAAGGGTCAATTATCTAACACAGAAGGAGATCGCAGTGAACACAAGTAAGTAAAGACAAACCGCTGAATAGGTAAAAGTTTTCCATTTTTTTTTCAGAATATCTTTACATTGATTTAAGACCGACCGGTTGACAAAACCAAACCATCGGTCGTGCAAAAGTAAAAAACAAAAGAAAATTACAAAAAGGAGCTACTCGTCAGGCTTGAGTTTCTTGGTTGTAGGAGAACTCGAATCTTCATCGCCAGAAATGTTTACGTCAGGCGAATATCCTCTGCTGGGAGTGGAGGAACCCGAGGAGCTACCACTCGAGCTTTCCGAAGTACCTGAGCCGCCCGACTTGCGAGTCCGAGATCGTCCGGTCTCTTCAGAATCGCTGGATTCCACATTAGAGCCATCTTTTTCTCCTTCGACATCCCTGGCGGGCTCTTTTTCGGCTTCTTCATCACTACTTTCTTCCTCGCTACCGCTAGATTCAACCATGTTTTTCCCTTTAGCTCGAAGGGTGATCTCGTATAGCTTATCCTTCAGGCCAGGGTAGAGATTTGGAAAGGTCGTATCTTCGAAACCCGTGGCTATGCCGTCCCGATCTCGTAAACGATTCAGAGCACCATCAATCCCTTCGGCTACATGAGGGAAGACCTTGTCTTGGAAATCCGGGTTGTCCATGTCATATTGATGCTACAAAAAGAGGATAGATATCAGGTCGCGCGGTCTGAAAATGATAAGCCCGAAGTGTTTGTCGAAAACTTACCGCAATAATCTCCTTAAGCTTAGCATTCTCATCAGCCTGGTTGGCGAACTTCTTCTCCAGATAAGTATGGGCCGATACCAGTTATTTATACAAAAGGGCCATAAAATGGTTGGCCGCAAAACCCAAGGCGCCGGCCTGTGCGGCTACTCTGGAAAGTTCCTCTTCTGGAACTCTCTTCAATCTCTTCAAAGTTTTTCGGCCATACATGGCAGCCCCGGCGGCTAACAAATGCCGGCTAATTTTCTCACTCCCCCAGAATGGGAGAGCAGTGGATAACTGCACGCAGTCACCATCCTTATGCCAAAGGACCGTCGGCTTTCCCTTCAGATCGCGTGGATTACTGCAAGAACGAAGAAACTCGAACTCGCCCGAAGAAGCCGGGCTCTCATCTTCAGACCACTGCGGGTCGGATTTCTTTTGTCTTTTCTCCCTTTGGGTCAGAACTGGAGCGGCCGGAGTAACCGGCTTGTTCAAAGGAACGACTGTGGCAGCTGCAGGACCCCATAGTGATCGAGAATAGTGATGACTTCAAGAGGAGGGGGAAATCTGAAGCCATACTTAAAGTGATCGACGGGAATGGCGATCTTAGTAGAAGACGAAGAATTTATCCGCTCGTCATGTAACGGAAGCCGGGCGGTTACATTGCTTCCAACCATATATTCTGCAATAAAATCATCTAACTCGCTTTGAGTTAAGCGACATTCCTTATGATTGGCCGATCGAAAAGCAGAAGTCGCGTCAGTTCGGACCGCGTGAGCTTTCTCAGACCGCAACGACTGCTGCTTAGCTCACGCCATTTCAGAAAGTATGGAATGAATCGCCGTAATTCTTACTACTTATAGAGATAGTGATCTGCAAATAACCAAATTATAGCGCGGATATGACATCAAGCCGCGCGGATTATAACGCAAAGCGGCACAGATAAAAGGAAAGAGCAATAGCTTGCGCATAGGCAAGTCAGACCGACTAAGCAAAAACCTGTAATAAGCATGAAAATAAAAGTTCGACAAGAAATCACAAGCATCCAGCGCTAGTCGCGCGACCTGCACATCAATTCGGCATGAACTATGCATATTATAGGCGCAACAGAAGGCGCTAAAGGAAAATATTATCCGAAGTAGACCAGAACATCAGTTCATCCCAGGGAGTAAATAAGAGGAAAAATTATTACAAACATAATTCATGAAAGTTAAAAGCCGCTTATGGCTGATGCGGCTCTTGGGGATTATCCTCACGATGAAGCCGCGCGACCTGGTCACCGGTCTGAATAAGAAGGCTATAAATTTGACTCGAGTGATAGTGGATATGATTGAGCGTGCTATGAAGCCGCGCGCCGTCCCTTTCTACTCGAGCAGCAAGGATCGTACGAGCAGAAGGGGCCCCGGCAGGATCATTCGCGGCAGGATCAGACGCCCTAATAAGTAAGGGATTAGAGCTCGCCCCAACAGCCGGGCGGTTCAGCATCCGAGCTCTTTCATCAGTAGACGAGCGCCGGCTCTCGCCAATCTCTCTGGTCATACGAAGATATTTGTTTTGATGATATTTACAGGCATCCTCAAGCTTCGAGGACATCCTTTTCTCCCTATCAAGATGTGCGGTTATTGTAGCGATTTGGTCTATCAGCATCTGTTCCTTTTCAAGTCGCGCCTTCTTCTCAAATTCCAGTCGAGCCTCCAACGCTCTCTCGCTCTCCGGCCTCCTTTTCCTCTCGGCCTACAGCTCAGCCCGCGTAGTCTCTAGGTCAGCCCGCGCCGCCTCTAAATGGGCCTCGATCGTCAGATGCTCCTCTTGTCTTTCTTTCCTTTCAACCTCTAGCGCAACCTGGGCGGCCTCTTCTTTCTTCTCCATCTCTATTATCTTCACTTCCAGGTTACTCAGAAGAAACTGAAGGTTGGCATCACCAGCTCCTCCTGTCCGGAATTTAATATTGGCATAAGATTCGGCATCTGGGGAAGAGGTGGAAGGCTAGAGATCAGGTCGCCCCGTCTCATCATGTCCTCCGGTTTGTCTACAAGAGAAAATTGTAATCAGCACAGCCAAAGACGGATGGAATAGTTATGGAATTATAAAAATTGAAATGCCTGAATAAACAGGCCGCTTCAACTGTTCCGTATCCATTCTCCGACGTTGTTCTCGCCATGTCCGTTCAGTGTTCCTTTGTCTGGCGGCCAGCATTTGAGTAAGAAGAGGGAAGAAGCTCGGCGGCGGATTCAACAACAATTTGTTTTGCGTTTTCCGAGGTCGCGGAATGAAGAAGCGGATAGTTTCATAACCCGCACCGGGCTTACCTGGAGCAAATGGGTCGGACAGCTGCGACCTTCCTTGCGATCGTATCTTCTTCGCCTTTGCACCTATTAAGCGTAGAACAGCTAGGGTCCGGTCTTTCTCTTCTCGAGCGGTCTTCTCGGAATCACCAGTATTTTCGTCAAGAGAAACAATTCGGCTCGAGGTCACGGGATTATCAAATAACATATCTTTATTCAGGAAATCGTCCATCCCTCTGAGGAAACCCCCGTTTGACATACTGGTCGCAGAATCTGGGGCAAGATCGCCCGGCTTGGCAAGAGGGGTGTTGGGCAGGTCGATTTCCTCTTTCACGCGCGGATTATGTTGAAGACAGTCCGCCTTCGGTTTCTTAAAGGATTTATTTCCAGCCTTCAACTTTTGAAGTTTCTTGGCAATTCGCTCGGCTGACGAATGGCCCCTCTTTGTCTTCTTCTTCTTTCCCGACTCTGGGATGGTCTGCCTTGTAGGGCTGGAATTGTCAATAATCAAGACCGGTGAGATAGACGACCCATCCGGCCTGGAGGAGACAACTTCTCCTTCTTCTCCAACATATAGCTTCATGAGAGGAGTTCCTGATGAAGTAAAATCTATGTCAAAGGAAGGCGTGGGATGGTCCACTTCGGGTTCTACCGACTTCTTTCCTAAGGTTTTCTCCTCAGATGGCAAGATCTCTGCGGCTTTAACCCTAGCCGCCTCCTACACCGCTGCTTTGGCCTTAATCGCTTCCTCTTCAATGGCTTTTGCTTTAGACACTTCTTCTTCAGCGGCTTTAGCTTTAGCCGCTTCTTCTTCAGCAGCTTTAGCTTTAGCCACTTCTTCTTCAGCGGCTTTAGCTTTGGCAGCTTCCTCTTCAGCTTCAGCCTTGGCCACTATTTCTCTTGCGGCTTTTATCTTCGCCGCCTCCTTCTCAATATCTCTTTCCTTAGTCGACAATTCCTCGGCGGCTTTCCTTTCCTCTGCTGTTCTTTCCCCAGTCTTCTTCTTGGACCCGGAAGGTTCTGTCTTCGGAGATCGCCTGACCTTGTCAGACTGATGACTCTTCTTCTTCCGAGCATCTTTATCTTTCCTTTCTTCGGTTTTCTTCCGGTCTCCCCCCTTTTCAACGCGGGTCTGAAGGGAATCAAGGAAGTTCATTCTAATTGAAGGGGTGCCGATCTGAAAAATTCTAACCGCAATCGGCGTATAGCGACCCGTGATCTCTGGAGAATTATGAAAGGGAAGAGCTCTCAGGCAATTTTATAGCTGAAAGCGCAAGTCGGGTGCGGTCTTTCAGATAGAACTGATATTTTTGAAATCTCCTCGGAGTTTAAAAATATGCGGGGATTATGTTTACCCAAGAGACCGCTTCCGAGTGGTACTACTCCGAGACTGGGCGGTCTAAAGCTCAAGATCGCCCAGACCAGTCTCAGTAAAGGACATCCAGCACCAACCAACGCAGACCGGGCGGTCTGAGCCCTCAAGTCGTCTCCAAAGAATAAAGATCAGCCAAGGACAAGTCCCAAAGGCAAATCGAGGTCTCTGGTATGAGACCGCCGGGGTTGAAACGTCGCCTTGGTCACTACACCTCCAGGCCAAGCCAAAGGAAGACCGGGAGCCTAAGCCGCGCGGCTTCTCTTCTCTTTCCCTTCTGAATACCGTCATCGCCTGCCCATTTCTCCTGTACCCGGGCAGGCAGTTATTTTATCCCTGCCCGTTCAAGCAGGCCCCAAAGCCTATAAATAGGGGGCGGCAATGTTCCCAAGGCACGAACACTCGAATCTAAGAGCTCGCTTGTTTGAGCTGCGGACTCGAGTTCAATGTCTTGCGACCTGCTTGACCGACCGGCTTGCACTTGTAACCCATTGTAACCCTCTTACTTTAATCAAAGGAAAGCCCATCACAGGAGTGGCATTTGCCGTGACGGGCGAAGTCCGGCCTCGACCGCTGCTAGCAGTCTCATTCTCTTCTTTCTAAGTAACCAGCAATCCGCAACCTCCGTTTTTCTAGTCGCAAACCGCGGGGGTACATCTTTGGTTTCAACATTCTCCATAGGATGTATGGCTCTGAGCTCATTGCGAAAAGGTGTTTTGGGCAAAATCCGGACAACCGGATCAAAAGTTATAGCTGTTTGAAGTTTAGGTGCCAGTTAGAGCTAAATCCCACATTACCACTACAACTCAATGTATATCGACCACTAAATGAACTAGATTGGGTAAAACTTGCTCTCCATTGAATGTATGGCTCGGAGCTCATTTTGAAGAGGTTTTGTGAGCAAAAATCAGACAACCTCATCAAAAGTTATGGCTGTTTCAAGTTTAGGTGTCATTTGGAGCTAAAATTTGCATTACCAGTCCAACCCGCTATATATCGACAACTAAATGAGCTGCAATGGGTAAAACTTGTGCTTCAATGAATGTAGGGATCCGAGCTCATTCCTAAAAGGTGTTGTGGGTGTAAAATCAGATAACCCGATCAAAAGTTATTGATGTTTAAAGTTTGAGTGTCATTTGTAGCTAAATCTCTTACTTTCACTACAAACCGCATCTAAAATTCTTTCATTTTGAAATTTATGTGTCATTTGGTGCTAAATCTAGAATTAGCAGTACATCCCATTGTATATCAACCTCTAAATGAGCTTGAATGTGTTAAAATTGTTCTCAATTGGATTTTGGGCTCCGATCTCATTCTGAAAAGGTATTGTGGGCGAAAATTGGACAACCAAATCAAAAGTTACCGATATTTGAAGATTAGGTCTCCTTTCAAGCTAAATACCTTATTACCAACCCGCATAACCACTGGAACCAACTGTATATCGAACAATAAATGAACTTGAATGGTTATATCCTACTCTCCACTGGATGTAGGCCTCCGAGCTCATTCTAAAAGGTATTGTGGGCAAAAATTGGGCAACTTGATCAAGAGTTATGTCTGTTTGAAGTTTATGTGTCATTTTGAGCTAAATCCCACATTACCACTGCAACCCACCGTAGATCAACCACTAAACGATCTAGAATGGGTAAAACTTGGTGTCCATTGGATGCAGGGCTCTGATCTTATTCCGAAAAGGTGTTGTGGGCAAAAATCTGACAACCAGATCAAATTTATGGATGTTTTAAGTTTAAGTGTCAATTGGAGCAAAATCCCTCATTTCCACTGCAATCCACTATCCACCGACCTCTAAATGAACTCGATCGAGTAAATTCTATTCTCCATAGGATGTATGGCTCTGAGCTCATTGCGAAAAGGTGTTTTGGGCAAAATCCAGACAATCGGATCAAAAGTTATAGCTGTTTGAAGTTTAGGTGCAAGTTGGAGTTAAATCCCACATTACCACTACAACTCAATGTATATCGACCACTAAATGAACTATATTGGGTAAAACTTGCTCTCCATGGAATGTATGTCTCGGAGCTCATTTCGAAGAGGTTTTGTGAGCAAAAATCAGACAACCTCATCAAAAGTTATGGCTGTTTCAAGTTTAGGTGTCATTTGGAGCCAAAATTTGCATTACCAATACAACCCGCTATATATCGACAACTAAATGAGCTGCAATGGGTAAAACTTGTGCTTAAAGGAATGTAGGGATCCGAGCTCATTCCTAAAAGGTGTTGTGGGGGTAAAATCAGACAACCCGATCAAAAGTTATTGATGTTTAAAGTTTGAGTGTCATTTGTAGCTAAATCTCTTACTTTCACTACAAACCGCAGCTAAAATTCTTTCATTTTGAAATTTATGTGTCATTTGGAGCTAAATCTAGTATTAGGAGTACATCCCATTGTATATCAACCTCTAAACGAGCTTGAATGGGTTAAAATTGTGCTCCATTGGATTTTGGGCTCAGATCTCATTCCGAAAAGGTATTGTGGGCAAAAATCGGACAACCGGATTAAAAGTTACGGATATTTGAAGATTAGGTCTCCTTTCAAGCTAAATACCTTATTACCAACCCGCATAACCACTGGAACCCACTGTATATTGAACAATAAATGAAATTGAATGGTTATATCCTACTCTCCACTGGATGTAGGCCTCCGAGCTCATTCTAAAAGGTATTGTGGGCAAAAATTGGGCAACTGGATCAAGAGTTATGTCTGTTTGAAGTTTATGTGTCATTTGGAGCTAAATCCCACATTACCACTGCAACCCACCATAGATCAACCACTAAACGAACTAGAATGGGTAAAACATGGTGTCCATTGGATGCAGGGCTCCGATCTAATTCCGAAAAGGTGTTGTGGGCAAAAATCTGACAACCAGATCAAATTTATGGATGTTTTAAGTTTAGGTGTCAATTGGAGCAAATTCCCTCATTTCCACAGCAATCCATTTCCACCGACCTCTAAATGATCTCGATCGAGTAAATCCTATTCTCCATAGGATGTATGGCTCTGAGCTCATTGCGAAAAGGTGTTTTGGGCAAAATCCGGACAACCGGATCAAAAGTTATAGCTGTTTGAAGTTTAGGTGCCAGTTGGAGCTAAATCCCACATTACCACTACAACTCAATGTATATCAACCACTAAATGAACTAGATTGGGTAAAACTTGCTCTCCATTGAATGTATGGCTCGGAGCTCATTTCGAAGAGGTTTTGTGAGCAAAAATCAGACAACCTCATCAAAAGTTATGGATGTTTCAAGTTTTGGTGTCATTTGGAGCTAAAATTTGCATTACCAGTGCAACCCGCTATATATCGACAACTAAATGAGCTGCAATGGGTAAAAATTGTGCTTCAATGAATGTAGGGATCCGAGCTCATTCCTAAAAGGTGTTGTGGGGGTAAAATCAGACAACCCGATCAAAAGTTATTGATGTTTAAAGTTTGAGTGTCATTTGTAGCTAAATCTCTTACTTTCACTACAAACCGCATCTAAAATTCTTTCATTTTGAAATTTATGTGTCATTTGGAGCTAAATATAGTATTAGCAGTACATCCCATTGTATATCAACCTCTAAACGAGCTTGAATGGGTTAAAATTGTTCTCCATTGGATTTTGGGCTCCGATCTCATTCCGAAAAGGTATTGTGGCCGAAATTCAGACAACCGGATCAAAAGTTACGGATATTTGAAGATTAGGTCTCCTTTCAAGCTAAATACCTTATTACCAACCCGCATAACCACCGGAACCTACTGTATATCGAACAATAAATGAACTTGAATGGTTGTATCCTACTATCCACTGGATTTAGGGCTCCGAGCTCATTCTAAAAGGTATTGTGGGCAAAAATTGGGCAACTAGATCAAGAGTTATGTCTGTTTGAAGTTTATGTTTCATTTGGATCTAAATCCTACATTACCACTGCAACCCACCATAGATCAACCACTAACCGAACTAGAATGGGTAAAACTTTGTGTCCATTGGATGCAGTGCTCCGATCTCATTTCGAAAAAGTGTTGTGGGCAAAAATCTGACAACCAGATCAAATTTATGGATGTATTAAGTTTAGGTGTCAATTGGAGCAAAATCCCTCATTTCCACTGCAATCCACTATCCACCGCCCTTTAAATGAACTCGATCGAGTAAATCCTATTCTCCATAGGATGTATGGCTCTGATCTAATTGCGAAAAGGTGTTTTGGGCAAAATCCGGACAACCGGATCAAAAGTTATAGCTGTTTGAAGTTTAGGTGCCAGTTGGAGCTAAATCCCACATTACCACTACAACTCAATGTATATCGACCACTAAATGAACTAGATTGAGTAAAACTTGCTCTCCATTGAATGTATGGCTCGGAGCTCATTTCGAAGAGGTTTTGTGAGCAAAAATCAGACAACCTCATCAAAAGTTATGGCTGTTTCAAGTTTAGGTGTCATTTGGAGCTAAAATTTGCATTACCAGTGCAACCCGCTATATATCGACAACTAAATGAGCTGTAATGGGTAAAACTTGTGCTTCAATGAATGTAGGGATCCGAGCTCATTCCTAAAAGGTGTTGTGGGGGTAAAATCAGACAACCTGATCAAAAGTTATTGATGTTTAAAGTTTGAGTGTCATTTGTAGCTAAATCTCCTACTTTCACTACAAACCGCATCTAAAATTCTTTCATTTTGAAATTTATGTGTCATTTGGAGCTAAATATAGTATTAGCAGTACATCCCATTGTATATCAACCTCTAAACGAGTTTGAATGGGTTAAAATTGTTCTCAATTGGATTTTGGGCTCTGATCTCATTTCGAAAAGGTATTGTGGGTGAAAATCGGACAACCGGATCAAAAGTTACGGATATTTGAAGATTAGGTCTCCTTTCAAGCTAAATACTTTATTACTAACCCGCATAACCACTGGAACCCACTGTATATCAAACAATAAATGAACTTGAATGGTTATATCCTACTCTCCACTGGATGTAGGCCTCCGAGCTCATTCTAAAAGGTATTGTGGGCAAAAATTGGGCAACTGCATCAAGAGTTATGTCTGTTTGAAGTTTATGTGTCATTTGGAGCTAAATCCCACATTACCACTGCAACCCACCGTAGATCAACCACTAAACGAACTAGAATGGGTAAAACTTGGTGTCCATTGGATGCAGGGCTCCGATCTCATTCCGAAAAGGAGTTGGGCAAAAATCTGACAACCAGATCAAATTTATAGATGTTTTAAGTTTAGGTGTCAATTGGAGCAAATTCCCTCATTTCCACAGCAATCCATTTCCACCGACCTCTAAATGATCACGATCGAGTAAATCCTATTCTCCATAGGATGTATGGCTCAGAGCTCATTGCGAAAAGGTGTTTTGGGCAAAATCCGGACAACCGGATCAAAAGTTATAGCTGTTTGAAGTTTAGGTGCCAGTTGGAGCTAAATCCCACATTACCACTACAACTCAATATATATCGACCACTAAATGAACTAGATTGGGTAAAACTTGCTCTCCATTGAATGTATGGCTCGGAGCTCATTTCGAAAAGGCTTTGTGAGCAAAAATCAGACAACCTCATCAAAAGTTATGGCTGTTTCAAGTTTAGGTGTCATTTGGAGCTAAAATTTGCATTACCAGTGCAACCCGCTATATATCGACAACTAAATGAGCTGCCATGGGTAAAACTTGTGCTTCAATGAATGTAGGGATCCGAGCTCATTCCTAAAAGGTGTTATGGGGGTAAAATCAGACAACCCGATCAAAAGTTATTGATTTTTAAAGATTGAGTGTCATTTGTAGCTAAATCTCTAACTTTCACTACAAACCGCATCTAAAATTCTTTCTTTTTGAAATTTATGTGTCATTTGGAGCTAAATCTAGTATTAGCAGTACATCCCATTGTATATCAACCTCTAAACGAGCTTGAATGGGTTAAAATTGTTCTCCATTGGATTTTGGGCTCCGATCTTATTCTGAAAAGGTATTGTGGGCGAAAATCGGACAACCGGATCAAAAGTTATGGATATTTAAAGATTAGGTCTACTTTCAAGCTAAATATGTTATTACCAACCCGCATAACCACTGGAACCCACTGTATATCGAACAATAAATGAACTTGAATGGTTATAACCTACTCTCCACTGGATATAGGCCTCCGAGCTCATTCTAAAAGGTATTGTGGGCAAAAATTGGGCAACTGGATCAAGAGTTATGTCTGTTTGAAGTTTATGTGTTATTTGGAGCTAAATCCCACATTACCACTGCAACCCACCGTAGATCAACCACTAAACAAACTAGAATGGGTAAAACTTAGTGTCCATTGTATGCAGGGCTCCGATCTCATTCCGAAAAGGTGTTGTGGGAAAAAATCTGACAACCAGATCAAATTTATGGATGTTTTAAGTTTAGGTGTCAATTGGAGCAAATTCCCTCATTTCCACTGCAATCCACTATCCACCGACCTCTAAATGAACTCGATCGAGTAAATCCTATTATCCAAAGGATGTATGGCTCTGAGCTCATTGCGAAAAGGTGTTTTGGACAAAATCCGGACAACCGGATCAAAAGTTATAGTTGTTTGAAGTTTAGGTGCCAGTTGGAGCTAAATCCCACATTACCACTACAACTCAATGTATATTGACCACTAAATGAACTAGATTGGGTAAAACTTTCTCTCCATTGAATGTACGGCTCGGAGCTCATTTCGAAGAGGTTTTGTGAGCAAAAATCAGACAGCCTCATCAAAAGTTATGGTTGTTTCAAGTTTAGGTGTCATTTGGAGCTAAAATTTGCATTACCAGTGCAACCCGCTATATATCGACAACTAAATGAGCTTCCATGGGTAAAACTTGTGCTTCAATGAATGTAGGGATCCGAGCTCATTCCTTAAAGGTGTTGCGGGGGTAAAATCAGACAACCCGATCAAAAGTTATTGATGTTTAAAGGTTGTGTGTCATTTGTAGCTAAATCTCTTACTTTCACTACAAACCGCATCTAAAATTCTTTCATTTTGAAATTTGTGTCATTTGGAGCTAAATCTAGTATTAGCAGTACATCCCATTGTATATCAAACTCTAAACGAGCTTGAATGGGTTAAAATTGTTATCCATTGGCTTTTGGGCTCCGATCTCATTCCAAAAAGGTATTGTGGGCGAAAATCGGACAACCGGATCAAAAGTTACGGATATTTGAAGATTCGGTCTCCTTTCAAGCTAAATACCTTATTACCAACCCGCATAACCACCGGAACCCACTGTATATCGAACAATAAATGAACTTGAATGGTTATATCCTACTCTCCACTGGATGTAGGCCTCCGAGCTCATTCTAAAAGGTATTGTGGGCAAAAATTGGGCAACTGGATCAAGAGTTATGTCTGTTTGAAGTTTGTGTCATTTGGAGCTAAATCCCACATTACCACTGCAACCCACCGTAGATCAACCACTAAACGAAGTAGAATGGGTAAAACGTGGTGTCCATTGGATGCAGGGCTCTGATCTCATTCCGAAAAGGTGTTGTGGGCAAAAATCTGACAACCAGTTCAAATTTATGGATGTTTTAAGTTTAGGTGTCAATTGGAGCAAAATACCTCCTTTCCACTGCAATCCACTATCCACCGACCTCTAAATGAACTCGATCGAGTAAATCCTATTCTCCATAGGATGTATGGCTCTGAGCTCATTGTGAAAAGGTGTTTTGGGCAAAATCCGGACAACCGGATCAAAAGTTATCGCTGTTTGAAGTTTAGGTGCCAGTTGGAGCTAAATCCCACATTACCACTACAACTCAATGTATATCGACCACCAAATGAACTAGATTGGGTAAAACTTGCTCTCCATTGAATGTATGGCTTAGAGCTCATTTCGAAGAGGTTTTGTGAGCAAAAATCAGACAACCTCATCAAAAGTTATGGCTGTTTCAAGTTTAGGTGTCATTTGGAGCTAAAATTTGCATTACCAGTGCAACCCGCTATATATCAACAACTAAATGAGCTGCGATGGGTAAAACTTGTGCTTCAATGAATGTAGGGATCCGAGCTCATTCTTAAAAGGTGTTGTGGGGGTAAAATCAGAAAACCCGATCAAAAGTTATTGATGTTTAAAGTTTGAGTGTCATTTGTAGCTAAATCTCTTACTTTCACTACAAACCGCATCTAAAATTCTTTCATTTTGAAATTTATGTGTCATTTGGAACTAAATCTAGTATTAGCAGAACATCCCATTGTATATCAACCTCTAAACGAGCTTGAATGGGTTAAAATTGTTCTCCATTGGATTTTGGGCTCCGATCTCATTCTGAAAAGGTATTGTGGGCGAAAATCGGACTACCTGATCAAAAGTTACAGATATTTGAAGATTAGGTCTCCTTTCAAGCTAAATATCTTATTACAAACCCGCATAACCACTGGAACCCACTGTATATCGAACAATAAATGAACTTGAATGGTTATATCCTACTCTCCACTGGATGTAGGCCTCCGAGCTAATTCTAAAAGGTATTGGGCAAAAATTGGGCAACTAGATCAAGAGTTATGTCTGTTTGAAGTTTATGTGTCATTTGGAGCTAAATCCCACATTACCACTGCAACCCACCGTAGATCAACCACTAAACGAACTAGAATGGGTAAAACTTGGTTTCCATTGGATGCAGGGCTCCGATCTCATTCTGAAAAGGTGTTGTGGGCAAAAATCTGACAACCAGATCAAATTTATGGATATTTTAAGTTTAGGTGTCAATTGGAGCAAAATCCCTCATTTCCACTGCAATCCACTATCCACCGACCTCTAAATGAACTCGATCGAGTAAATCCTATTCTCCATTGGATGTATGGCTCTGAGCTCATTGCGAAAAGGTGTTTTGGTCAAAAATCCGGACAACCGGATCAAAAGTTATAGCTGTTTGAAGTTTAGGTGCCAATTTGAGCTAAATCCCACATTACCACTTCAACTCAATGTATATCGACCACTAAATGAACTAGTTTGGGTAAAACATGCTTTTCATTGAATGTATGGCTCGGAGCTCATTTCGAAGAGGTTTGTGAGCAAAAATCAGACAGCCTCATCAAAAGTTATGGCTGTTTCAAGTTTAGGTGTCATTTGGAGCTAAAATTTGTATTACTAGTGCAACCCGCTATATATCGACAACGAAATGAGCTGCAATGGGTAAAACTTGTGCTTCAATGAATGTTGGGATCCGAGCTCATTCCTAAAAGGTGTTGTGGGGGTAAAATCAGACAACCCGATCAAAAGTTATTGATGTTTAAAGTTTGAGTGTCATTTGTAGCTAAATCTCTTACTTTCACAACAAACCGCATCTAAAATTCTTTCATTTTGAAATTTATGTGTCATTTGGAGCTAAATCTAGTATTAGCAGTACATCCCATTGTATATCAACCTCTAAACGAGCTTGAATGGGTTAAAATAGTTCTCCATTGGATTTTGGGCTCTAATCTCA
The DNA here is from genome assembly GCA_033032865.1 of Dactylorhiza incarnata. NCBI lineage: Eukaryota > Viridiplantae > Streptophyta > Magnoliopsida > Asparagales > Orchidaceae > Dactylorhiza > Dactylorhiza incarnata. The sequence continues at coordinate 334,458 of JAWHQI010000619.1, read as the reverse complement.
GTCCAAAAAGGTATTGTGGGCGAAAATCAGACAACCGGATCAAAAGTTACGGATATTGGAAGATTAGGTCTCCTTTCAAGCTAAATACCTTATTACCAACCCGCATAACCACTGGAACCCACTGTATATCGAACAATAAATGAAGTTGTATGGTTATATCCTACTCTCCACTGGATGTAGGCCTCCGAGCTCATTCTAAAAGGTATTGTGGGCAAAAATTGGGCAACTGGATCAAGAGTTATGTCTGTTTGAAGTTTATGTGGCAATTGGAGCTAAATCCCACATTACCACTGCAACCCACCGTAGATCAACCACTAAACGAACTAGAATGGGTAAAACTTGGTGTCCATTGGATGCAGGGCTCCGATATCATTCGGAAAAGGTGTTGTGGGCAAAAATCTGACAACCAGATCAAATTTATGGATGTTTTAAGTTTAGGTGTCAATTGGAGCAAAATCCCTCATATCCACTGCAATCCACTATCCACCGACCTCTAAATGAACTCGATCGAGTAAATCTTATTCTCCATAGGATGTATGGCTCTGAGCTCATTGCGAAAAGGTGTTTTGGGCAAAATTCGGACAACCGGATCAAAAGTTATACCTGTTTGAAGTTTAGGTGCCAGTTGGAGCTAAGTCCCACATTACCACTACAACTCAATATATATCGACCACTAAATGAACTAGATTGAGTAAAACTTGCTCTCCATTGAATGTATGGATCGGAGCTCATTTCGAAGAGGTTTTGTGAGCAAAAATCAGACAACCTCATCAAAAGTTATGGCTGTTTCATGTTTAGGTGTCATTTGGAACTAAAATTTGCATTACCAGTGCAACCCGCTATATATCGACAACTAAATGAGCTACAATGGGTAAAACTTGTGCTTCAATGAATGTAGGGATCCGAGCTCAATCCTAAAAGGTGTTGTGGGGGTAAAATCAGATAACCCGATCAAAAGTTATTGATGTTTAAAGTTTGAGTGTCATTTGTAGCTAAATCTCTTACTTTCACTACAAACCGCATCTAAAATTCTTTCATTTTGAAATTTATGTGTCATTTGGAGCTAAATCTAGTATTAGCAGTACATCCCATTGTATATCAACCTCTAAACGAGCTTGAATGGGTTAAAATTGTTCTCCATTGGATTTTGAGCTCTAATCTCATTCCGAAAAGGTATTGTGGGCGAAAATCGGACAACCGGATCAAAAGTTACGGATATTTGAAGATTAGGTCTCCTTTCAAGCTAAATACCTTATTTCCAACCCGCATAACCACTGGAACCCACTGTATATCGAACAATAAATGAACTTAAATGGTTATATCCTACTCTCCACTGGATGTAGGCCTCCGAGCTCATTCTAAAAGGTATTGTGGGCAAAAATTGGGCAACTGGATCAAGAGTTATGTCTGTTTGAAGTTTATGTGTCATTTAGAGCTAAATCCCACATTACCACTGCAACCCACCGTAGATCAACCACTAAACAAACTAGAATGGGTAAAACTTGGTGTCCATTGGATGCAGGGCTCCGATCTCATTCCGAAAAGGTGTTGTGGGAAAAAATCTGACAACCAGATCAAATTTATGGATGTTTTAAGTTTATGTGTCAATTGGAGCAAAATCCCTCATTTTGCACTGCAATCCACTATCCACCGACCTCTAAATGAACTCGATTGAGTAAATCCTATTCTCCATAGGATGTATGGCTCTGAGCTCATTGCGAAAAGGTGTTTTGGGCAAAATCCGGACAACCGGATCAAAAGTTATAGCTGTTTGAAGTTTAGGTGCCAGTTGGAGCGAAATCCCACATACCACTACAACTCAATGTATATCGACCACTAAATGAACTAGATTGGGCAAAACTTGCTCTCCATTGAATATATGGCTCGGAGCTCATTTCGAAGAGGTTTTGTGAGCAAAAATCAGACAACCTCATCAAAAGTTATGACTGTTTCAAGTTTAGGTGTCATTTGGAGCTAAAATTTGCATTACCAGTGCAACCCGCTATATATCGACAACTAAATGAGCTGCAATGGGTAAAACTTGTGTTTCAATGAATGTAGGGATCCGAGCTCATTCCTAAAAGGAGTTGTGGGGGTAAAATTAGACAACCCGATCAAAAGTTATTGATGATTAAAGTTTGAGTGTCATTTGTAGCTAAATCTCTTACTTTCACTACAAACCGCATCTAAAATTCTTTCATTTTCAAATTTATGTGTCATTTGGAGCTAAATCTAGTATTAGCAGTACATCCCATTGTATATCAACCTCTAAACGAGCTTGAATGGCTTAAAATTGTTCTCCATTGGATTTTGGGCTCCGATCTCATTCCGAAAAGGTATTGTGGGCGAAAATCAGACAACCAGATCAAAAGTTACGGATATTTTAAGATTAGGTCTCCTTTCAAGCTAAATACCTTATTACCAACCCGCATAACCACTGGAACCCACTGTATATCGAACAATAAACGAACTTGAATGGTTATATCCTACTCCCCACTGGATGTAGGCCTCCGAGCTCATTCTAAAAGGTATTGTGGGCAAAAATTGGGCACTGGATCAAGAGTTATGTCTGTTTGAAGTTTATGTGTCATTTGGAGCTAAATCCCACATTACCAGTGCAACCCACCATAGATCAACCACTAAACGAACTAGAATGGGTAAAAATTGGTGTCCATTGGATGCAGGGCTCCGATCTCATTCCGAAAAGGTGTTGTGGGCAAAAATCTGACAACCAGATCAAATTTATGGATGTTTTAAGTTTAGGTGTTAATTGGAGCAAAATCCCTCATTTCCACTGCAATCCACTATCCACCGACCTCTAAATGAACTCGATCGAGTAAATCCTATTCTCCATAGGATGTAGGGCTCTGAGCTCATTGCGAAAAGGTGTTTTGGGCAAAATCCGGACAACCGGATCAAAAGTTATAGCTGTTTGAAGTTTAGGTGCCAGTTGGAGCTAAATCCCACATTACCATTACAACTCAATGTATATCAACCACTAAATGAACTAGATTGGGTAAAACTTGCTCTCCATTGAATGTATGGCTCGGAGCTCATTTCGAAGAGGTTTTGTGAGCAAAAATCAGACAATCTCATCAAAAGTTATGGCTGTTTCAAGTTTAGGTGTCATTTGGAGCTAAAATTTGCATTACTAGTGCAACCCGCTATATATCGACATCTAAATGAGCTCCAATGGGTAAAAATTGTGCTTCAATGAATGTAGGATCCGAGCTCATTCCTAAAAGGTGTTGTGGGGGTAAAAATAGACAACCCGATCAAAAGTTATTGATGTTTAAAGTTTAAGTGTCATTTGTAGCTAAATCTCTTACTTTCACTTCAAACCGCATCTAAAATTCTTTCATTTTGAAATTTATGTGTCATTTCGAGCTAAATCTAGTATTAGCAGTACATCCCATTGTATACCAACCTTTAAACGAGCTTGAATGGGTTAAAATTGTTCTCCATTGGATTTTGGGCTCCGATCTCATTCTGAAAAGGTATTGTGGGCGAAAATCGGACAACCGGATCAAAAGTTACGGATATTTGAAAATTAGGTCTCCTTTCAAGCTAAATACCTTATTACCAACCCGCATAACCACTGGAACCCACTGTATATCGAACAATAAATGAACTTGAATGGTTATATCCTACTCTCCACTGGATGTAGGCCTCCGAGCTCATTCTAAGAGGTATTGTGGGCAAAAATTGGGCAACTGGATCAAGAGTTATGTCTGTTTGATGTTTATGTGTCATTTGGAGCTAAATCCCACATTACCACTGCAACCCACCGTAGATCAACCACTAAACGAACTAGAATGGGTAAACTTGGTGTCCATTGGATGCAGGGCTCCGATCTCATTCCGAAAAGGTGTTATGGGCAAAAATCTGACAACCAGATCAAATTTACGGATGTTTTAAGTTTAGGTGTCAATTGGAGCAAAATCCCTCATTTCCACTGCAATCCACTATCCACCGACCTCTAAATGAACTCGATCGAGTTAATCCTATTCTCCATAGGATGTATGGCTCTGAGCTCATTGCGAAAAGGTGTTTTGGGCAAAATCCGGACAACCGGATCAAAAGTTATAGCTGTTTGAAGTTTAGGTGCCAGTTGGAGCTAAATCCCACATTACCACTACAACTCAATGTATATCGACCACTAAATGAACTAGATTTGGTAAAACATGCTCTCCATTGAATGTATGGCTCAGAGCTCATTTCGAAGAGGTTTTGTGAGCAAAAATCAGACAACCTCATCAAAAGTTATGGCTGTTTCAAGTTTAGGTGTCATTTGGAGCTAAAATTTGCATTACCAGTGCAACCCGCAATATATCGACAACTAAATGAGCTGCAATGGGTGAAACTTGTGCTTCAATGAATGTAGGGATCCGAGCTCATTCCTAAAAGGTGTTGTGGGGGTAAAATCAGACAACCCGATTGATATGAAAAACTATGCTTGCAAACGATAACGGCAAGTGTACCGTATCGAATGTAGTATAGGTTATAAAAACCAAGGTCGTATAAAAATCTGGGCATGTTGATTACTCTTACTCAAGGCGATCTCTATTGTTCTATCAAATGAAACTTTGATTTGTTTGCAATGAGAAAAGTAACTTGACTAGAAGATTATAACTAAAGAAAAGAGAGGTGGACAAACTAGGAGAATGGATGAATAAAAACAACAAATTTTATTAATTCATGAAAAGAGATTACAACTATTGAAAGAGAACTTACAATTGCAAGAAAAAGTAAAGCTAGGTTACTCAAACACAGGAGAAAAAACTCAGAAAATGGAGGCTTGGACTCCAAAACAAGGTGTAAAATAATCTGGAGGAGCTGCCCTTTTATAGCTGAAAAATTCTGGGTACACGCCCTCGGTCACGTCCGTGACCAAGGGCGTGTAAGTCGCGCGATCATCTCGGAACGGAAAGGGCGCAATCTGGCTTTAATGCTGACAATATTTGTGTGTCACGCCCTAGATCACGCCCGTGACCTAGGGCGTGTAACCTTCAAAACGTGCTGCTGGCGGGAATCTTCGGCGGGAAGAAGCGAGGAGTGGCGCGGGATGAGTCACGCCCGTGACATTGAGTCATGCCCCTGGTCACGCCAGTGACCTGGGGCGTGTAAATTTAATTGACGTTGCAGGCTGATTCTGGATGCTTGCGGCGGGTCGCGGCCGTGACATTGGGTCACGCCCTTAGTCACGCCCGTGACCTGGGGCGTGTATTTGGCGAAATCTTCACGGAACGCACCCGTGGTGGCGGAAACAGGTCTGTAGCACCGCGCAGGTTACACGCCCATGGTCACGCCCGTGACCTTGGGCGTGTACTTGAAGTTTTTGTCTAATGCGTCCAAAAAAACTGAAATACACAGAAAAAACTTAAGTTAGTTTATAAAATTGAAAAGATAATAATTTTAATAAGAAAAACATAAAAAAAAAACTAATTAATTTCATATTAAAATAAATTAAACTTATATTAAAAGATGAGTACAAAAAGTACTCATCAAACACCCCCATACTTACTCGTTTGCTAGTCCCGAGCAAACAACTTTTCATAGGAGTAGAAAAATTTAAATACTAGAAAAGAAATTTGAACTCAAGGAATAAAAACGCGAAGTCTTACGCCTACGTGTAGAGATACTAGTTGAAAGATCTATTCAGCATAATGATTAGCTTATAATTTTCAGTAGTGCGAATTAACTAATTGCTTTTACTTTTAAATTGAAAGTTCGGCAAATTCTAAAATGTTATTTAGGGAGCAGGTAGCGTGTTTTCCAAGATCAATATTACCCAAAATTGAGTTTTGGGATAGCCTCCAAAGAAATCCATCAATGACGATGGCCATAGGCTTGCCCGGTCGCACTCTCTCCACTACACAAGTATAATGTTATAGCTTAAAGATCAAAAGGGCTTTCATTAGGAGTGAAACTTGGCTTAGGTATATGATTTGGAATTGGAAATCAAAAGATAGAATATGATGGCTAAGGATCACACTAAACCAAGGTGAGAGTTACCCAAAATTATCCAAAATTCAAACCTCGCGTAAGAGTTGTTATGAAGCAAAACTCTCATAATTTTCAAAAAAAGAGGCCATGAATACTTTTTTTTTATTTTTTTATATATATATATATTTTTTTTTCACTGTTGGCCAATAATTTTTTCATATATCTTTTTTATATCTTTTTTTTTTCATAATAGCTCCGAATAAGAAGTTGTAATTTCCTTATTTTCACAATTGAACCCATTGCAGAATTTTAATAAATCTCAAATATTTAGTGTGATCATGGGCTGGATGTTTTGGCTTTGGTGAAAATGAAAGATGGAGGTAGCAAAGGAAATAAGGTAAGGCCCAAAGTGTTTAAGCAATGAAAATTTTAAAAAGGTGGGCAAACAGGCACAAACGATTAAAAGGTGGCCTAAATCACTTCTAAAAACTATGACAAACCTATGTAAATGCTTCGAGAATTGCTAGAGGCAAGTTCTAGACATCGAGAAAGGACACCCTTCCGTTCAAAAATGTGTAATATTTCTCTAATAAGCTTCTACATACTCACTTGAATTTATTCACAGATTCTACCGGTTTCAAGGTAAAAGTAAAACAAGAATTGTTTTTTCGCAGTTAGAAAAACATAAATCTAATTTTATGCTGAATAGTTAATTTGACATAGAATTCTACAAACGCGTGCGTTTGACTATGAACACTGCATGAGTCAACAATTTTATTCCAAAATTCCAAATCTAATGAAGTATAAAAAATCTCTACTACACTAAACAAAAGCAAATCTACTAAGGATTTTGCAAATGAGTAAGTATAAAAATTCAGCATAAATCTAATAATTTTTTTTTTATTTCTTCTTAGACTTCCCAAGATCTACCCGGTGAAGGGTTTGCAAGGTATTAGAGGCTATGATGGGAATTCAAGCCCAAAGCGTCCTTTCCAAGAAATTTTATTTAGATAGAAAAAAAAAATATATATATATATATATATATATATATTTTTTTTCAAATAAAATAGAAATTCAAAAAAGGCGATGCTACACCCCCATACTTAGAATTAAACATCGTCCCCAATGTTTAAAACTAGGTAAGAAAAAAAAAGGAATTACACTTTTTATTTTATTATTATTATTATTATTATTATTTTTTTTAGAAAATGAAAAAAATAAAACAACAAAAGGAAGAAAGATAAATAAGTGGCTAAAGGGTGAAGAGGGCTTCCCTGATCGGTAGACGAGGTTGCCGGACAGAAAATGAAACCTGCAAAATTAAGTTAAACAAAACAAACAAAAGAAAACGTTGGGTTGACTCCCAAAAGCGCTTTGTTTACCGTCGCGTAGCTTGACTAAGTGGCGTTCTACAAGTTTGTGAGGTTAAGCGTTTCAATTTTGCCGGGCGCTGGGTCGCCAGAATGATATAATTTCAATCGGTGTCCATTAACTTTCAAAAGGCCTTGATCTGGGTGCTCTATTAGCACGGTCCCATATGGCCAAACCTCTTTTACAACAAAAGGGCCGGACCATCGGGATTTTAATTTGCCCGGAAAAAGTTTTAATCTAGAATTATATAAAAGGACTAAGTCTCCCGGTGAAAAAGATTTTGGAAATTTTATTTTTTTGTCATGGTAAAACTTAGTGCGCTCCTTGTAAAATTTATTATTTTCATAGGCGTTTGCACGCCATTCGTCTAATTCATTAAGTTGAAATTTTCGTTGCTCGGAGGCTAAGTTCAAATCTAAGTTAAAAAATTTTAGCGCCCAGAATGCGCGATCTTCTAATTCCACCGGTAAATGGCACGCTTTTCCATAGACCAATCGGTACGGTGTACATCCGATGGCAGTTTTTTACGCTGTCCGATAGGCACATAGTGCGTCGTCTAATTTTAACGACCAGTCCTTCCTATTAACGGAGACAGTTTTTTCTAAAATTCTTTTTAGCTCGCGATTCACCACCTCCACTTGGCCATTTGCTTGTGGGTGGTAGGCGGTAGATAGCTTATGGGTAACTCCATACTTTGCTAAAATTTTAGCAAGTTGGTTGTTACAGAAATGTGTGCCCCGATCACTAATTAGTGCTTGGGGTGTGCCAAATCGCGAAAATAATTTTTTTAAAAAATTTACGACGACTCTCGCGTCGTTAGTGGGGAAAGCTTGTGCTTCCGCACACCTTGACACGTAATCGACCGCAATAAGAATATATTTATTATTTAAAGAAGAGGGTAAAGGACCTACGAAATCTATTCCCCAAAGATAAAAAATCTCGCATTCTATACAAATATTTTGGGGCAGTTCGTCTCGGTTAGAAATGTTACCTGACCGTTGGCACCGATCACAATTACTCACAAAATTATGAGCATCTTTGAATAAGGTAGGCCAATAGAAGCCCGCCTCTAGCGCCTTTCTTGCGGTTCGGTTTGCTTGGTAGTGTCTGCCGGCTGGTCCTTCGTGGCAGTGCCGCAATATTTGGTCGCCTTCCTCGCCCGAAATGCACCTTCTTACCACTTGGTCTGCGCAGACACGAAATAAAAAGGGGTCCTCCCAAAAATAATTTTTCAAATCTGAAAAGAATTTCTTCTTTTGCTGACTTGAAAAATTTTTTGGTAGGACCCGGGCCACTAAATAGTTGGCCAAATCCGCATACCAAGGGGTGGAAGAAGTCGTTACCTTTTCGATGGCGAGGAGGCGCTCTTCAGGGAATTTATCATCTATCTCGGCCTCCACTAGTGCTCCTGCTGCCGGGTTCTCCAGTCTTGAGAGGTGGTCGGCCGCCAAATTCTCCGCTCCTTTTTTGTCTCGGATCTCCAAATCGAATTCTTGCAAGAGTAGGATCCATCTCAATAGTCGGGGCTTGGCATCCCCTTTATCTAGCAAGTACCGGAGTGCGGAGTGATCTGTAAAAACAATAATTTTTGATAGCGTTATGTACGAACGGAATTTATCAAAAGCAAAAATGATCGTTAGAAGTTCTTTTTCCGTCGTAGTATAATTAGCTTGGGCGGATGTAAGCGTTTTGCTTGCGTAATAAATTGGGTGAAAGTATTTATTCACCCTTTGGCCCAAGACTGCACCTACGGACCAATCTGGTGAAATTAAAATAGGCGATTTGATAAGTTCGTTTTTAATTTTTATGAACGCCTTAGAACATTCTTCATCAATGATAAACGTGGTTTCTTTTTCTAAAAGATGCATTAACGGTTTTGTAATTTTTGAAAAATCTTTAATAAACCGTCTATAGAAACCCACATGTCCTAAAAAAACTCCTAATATATTTAATATTAGTAGGCGGAGGGAGTTTTTCTATAACTTCGATCTTAGCCCTATCGGCCTCGATCACTTTACTAGAAACCTTATGTCCGAGGACTAATCCCTCACGCACCATAAAATGACACTTCTCCCAGTTGAGTGCCAGATTCGTGTCTTCGCAGCGTTGAAGAACACGATCAAGATTTTTAGGCAATTTTTAAAGGAATCGCCATAAACTGAAAAATCGTCCATGAAAACTTTTCATGACGTCCTCAACTAATTCATTAAAAATTGCCAGCATACATCTTTGAAATGTAGCTGGCGCGTTGCAAAGCCCAAACGGCATTCTTCGTTATGCGAAGGTGGCGAACAGACAAGTGAAGGTGGTTTTCTCTTGTCTTCGGGCGCAATTGGGATTTGGAAATATCCCAAAAGACCATCAAGAAAACAATAGTGCGAGTGACCGGATAAACGTTCTAGAATTTGGTCAATAAAGGGCAACGGAAAATGATCCTTGCGGGTAGCATCATTTAATTTCCTATAATCGATGCATACCCGCCAACCCGTAACAGTACGGGTTGGGATTAACTCGTTATTTTCGTTTTCAACTACTGTGATTCCGCCCTTCTTAGGCACGACTTGCACCGGGCTAACCCAAGTGCTATCAGAAATTGGGTAAATAATTCCCGCGTCTAATAATTTTATAATTTTGGCCTTAACGACGTCCTTCATATTAGGATTCAAGCGTCGTTGAGGCCGAATAGTGTCGCGAGAATTATTTTCAAGATTTCTTTTATGCGTGCAGAACGAGGGATTTATACCCTTTATATCAGAAATTTGCCACGCAATTGCGTGACGGTGGTTATTTAAAATTTTAATTAATTCGGAAATTTCCGAATCATTAAGCGCGGAAGAAATAATTACGGGTAATTTTGAATTTTCTTCTAAAAATACGTATTTTAGATGATCCGGTAGTTGTTTTAATTCTAGACTCGGCGACTCTTCATAAGAAGTTTTGATTTTAAAAATATTTAAATCTGTTTGTTCAAAATTTTCCTGCCGTGTTGTTTCCTCAAGACATAATAAAGTTTGTAACTCCGGATTTTCATAAAAAGGGGGATTTATTTCTGCAAAAGTTGATAAGTTTTCTTCAAATTTTGATTCTAAATTAAAACAAGAATCATCGTTAGTAATTGCATTTCTCATTGATTGATTAATATTGAAGATAACTTCCTCTTCTCCAACTCACAAGAGAATGTTTCTGTTACTTACATCTACTATAGCTCGAGCGGTGGCTAGGAAAGGTCTGCCAAGTATTAGGGGTACTTCGGTGTCTTCTTCAATATCGAGGATGACAAAGTCTACCGGGAAGATAAACTTGTCAACCTTTACTAGCACATCTTCAATGACCCCTATTGGGTATTTAACTGACTGATCCGCTAGTTGGATGCTTATATTAGTTGGGCTTGGGTTGCCCAAACCAAGTTTTTGAAATAACGCAAAAGGCATTAAATTTATACTAGCCCCTAGATCGGCCAAGGCGTGCTTGATTGATAAATTACCAAACATACACGGGATGGAGAGCCGTCCCGGGTCGTTCAATTTTTGTGGTAATTTATTTAATAAAGCCGCCGAACACTCTGCGTTTAAAGAAATACACGAAAAATTTTCAAGTTTCTTTTTATTTGAAAGTAATTCTTTTAAAAATTTAGCGTACTTTGGCATTTGAGCAATTGCTTCGCAGAATGGTACATTTATTTGGATTTGTTTTAAAATTTCAATAAATTTTTTATATTGCTCCTCATTGCGCTCATCTTTTAATTTTGAAGGATAAGGAATGGAGGGATTTTTAAATATGCGCGGAGCTAAAGCAGCAGACGGTAAAGCAGGTGAAGAAATAACTTGCGGGGGAGAGGATGAAACATTTACCTCGGGCTCGACCAATTTTGAAGAAGTTACCTCCTTTCCGTTGCGGAGTGTGATTGTGTTAGCGCTCTCCCGCGGATTGGGCTCAGTGTTGCCCGGAAGTGCTCCTTGTTGGCGTTCGGAGAACATTTTTGCGAGCTGTCCAATTTGATTTTCTAAATTTTTTACAGACCCGGTGAGATTCCGGATATTGGACTCATTGGAGGCAATGTACTTGGTGAAGACGTCTTCAAGTGGAGAGGGCTTGTGTGGTGGTGGTGGTGGAGCAAATACGGTGGGATTTACTTGTGGGGGGCATTGAGCATTATTGGGGTTGCTCCATGAAAAATTTGGGTGGTTCCTTAAACCCGGATTATAACTATTGTTAAACGGAAGATTATTATTCGGGTTATAAGGAGGGCGATAAGAGTTCCCCATATAATCAACTTGCTCAGGAATAAAATTATTGTTAGAATTATTAAAGTTATTATTGTTAGCCCAATTTGCGGCAGAGGAAGCAGTCATCTCCGCCACATAATGTTTTGTGAGCATTTCTACTTGTTGCGCTATGTTAGGGGTGGCCTCGACTTCAAAAAGTCCGGTCGACTTATTAGGGCGCGACCGTGGTGCATTCCACTGATAGGCATTCATGGCCATCTCCTCAAAAAGCTCCTGAGCAGCTTCGGGGGTTCTATTATTAAGAGTTCCCCTTGCGGCCGCATCAATCATCTGCCTCGTTTGGAGATTTAAACCATTGTAGAAAGTTTGAATTTGGTGCCACAAAGGAAGGGCATGATGAGGACATCTCCGCAATAATTCCTTGAAGCGCTCCCATGTGTCGTAGAGAGACTCCGAGTCTACTTGCGTAAAAGAGAAAATGTCCGTACGTAATTTGGCGGACTTTGCCGGAGGAAAATATTTCGTTAAAAATTTCTCCGTCATTTCGGCCCATGTAGTGATGGAACCTCTAGGAAGAGATCTCAACCACTGCTTGGCCTTAGTCCGCAAAGAAAAAGGTAATAAGCGTAAATGGATGGCATCATCGGTGACACCATTTATCTTAAATGTATAGCAAATTTCCAAAAAATTAAGTAAATGTAAATTAGGATCTTCATTTGGTAAACCATCGAAAACGACGGTTTTTTTGTACCATCTGAATGATGCTCGTTTTAATTTCAAAATTATTATTCGCCACAGCTGGGCGAATAATACTAGATTGTCTACCCTCCCAATTCGGTCTCGCATAATAGGACATGGTCCGTAGCGGGGCCTCATTATGGATGGGATCACCCATTATTTCCTCGTTAGTTTCTCCGACCGACTCTTCGCGAATTATAGGCAGATCACTAAATCGGAGACGCTGCCGCAACGTGCGCTCGATTTCCGGATCAAATCCAAATTCAAAATTAGCTGGAGAGTTGTGTCGGGTCATAAACCAAGAAGAAAAGAAAAGAGAGAAAGAGGTGAGAGAGAAGAACAAAGCAAAAATTTAGATAAATATATTTATTATATATAAATTTTTTTTTAATATAATTTATTTTTATTAGGTGATTTAAAATTAGTCCTGGACTTCCCAAGATCTACCCGGTGAAGGGCTTGCAAGGTACTAGAGGCTATGATAGGAATTCAAGCCCAAAGCGTCCTTTCCAAGAATTTAGTTACACCTTGAATGGTAGAAAAAAAATAAGAGAAGAAAGGAAGCGATAAAGCCAATAGATATTCTCTTTCGAAATATCAACTCAGATCCCCGGCAACGGTGCCAAAAACTTGATACGCAAAACTATGCTTGCAAACGATAACGGCAAGTGTACCGTATCGAATGTAGTATAGGTTATAAAAAACCAAGGTCGTATAAAAATCTGGGCGTGTTGATTACTCTTACTCAAGACGATCTCCATTGTTCTATCAAATGAAACTTTGATTTGTTTGCAATGAGAAAAGTAACTTGACTAGAAGATTATAACTAAAGAAAAGTGAGGTGGACAAACTAGGAGAATGGATGAATAAAAACAACAAATTTTATTAATTCATGAAAAGAGATTACAACTATTGAAAGAGAACTTACAATTCCAAGAAAAAGTAAAGCTAGGTTACTCAAACACAGGAGAAAAAACGCAGAAAATGGAGGCTTGGACTCCAAAACAAGGTGTAAAATAATCTGGTGGAGCTGCCCTTTTATAGCTGAAAAATTCTGGGTACACGCCCTCGGTCACGCCCGTGACCAAGGGTGTGTAAGGCGCCCGATCATCTCGGAACGGAAAGGGCGCAATCTGGCTTTAATGCTGACGATATTTGCGTGTCACGCCCTAGGTCACGCCCGTGACCTAGGGCGTGTAACCTTCAAAACGTGCTGCTGGCGGAAATCTTCGGCGGGAAGAAGCGGGGAGTGGCGCGGGATGAGTCACGCCCGTGAGATTGAGTCACGCCCCGGGTCACGCCCGTGACCTGGGGCGTGTAATTTTAATTGACGTGGCAGGCTGATTCTGGATGCTTGCGGCGGGCCGCGGCCGTGACATTGGGTCACGCCCTTAGTCACGCCCGTGACCTGGGGCGTGTACTTGGCGAAATCTTCACGGAATGCACCCGTGGTGGCGGAAATAGGTCTGGAGCACCGCTATGTTACACGCCCATGGTCACGCCCGTGACCTTGGGCGTGTACTTGAAGTTTTTGCCTAATGCGTGAAATAAAACTGAAATACACAGAAAAACTTAAGTTAGTTTATAAAATTGAAAAGATAATAATTTTAATAAGAAAAACATAAAAAAAACTAATTAATTTCATATTAAAATAAATTAAACTTATATTAAAAGATGAGTACAAAAAGTACTCATCACCGATCAAAAGTTATTGATGTTTAAAGTTTGAGTGTCATTTGTAGCTAAATCTCTTACTTTCACTACAAACCGCATCTAAAATTCTTTCATTTTGAAATTTATGTGTCATTTGGAGCAAAATCTAGTATTAGCAGTACATCCCATTGTATATAAACCTCTAAATGAGCTTGAATGGGTTAAAATTGTTCTCCATTGGATTTTGGGCTCCGATCTCATTCCGAAAAGGTATTGTGGGCGAAAATCGGACAACCGGATCAAAAGTTACGGATATTTGAAGATTAGGTTTCCTTTCAAGCTAAATACCTTATTACCAACCCCCATAACCACTGGAACCCACTGTATATCGAACAATAAATGAACTTGAATGGTTATATCCTAATCTCCACTGGATGTAGGCCTCCGAGCTCATTCTAAAAGATATTGTGGGCCAAAATTGGGCAACTGGATCAAGAGTTATGTCTGTTTGAAGTTTTTGTGTCATTTAGAGCTAAATCCCACATTACCACTGCAACCCACCGTAGATCAACCACTAAACGAACTAGAATGGGTAAAACTTGGTGTCCATTGGATGCAGGGCTCCGATCTCATTCCGAAAAGGTGTTCTGGCAAAAAAATGACAACCAGATCAAATTTATGGATGTTTTAAGTTTATGTGTCAATTGGAGCAAAATCCCTCATTTCCACTGCAATCCACTATCCACCGACCTCTAAATGTACTCGATCGAGTAAATCCTATTTTCCATAGGATGTATGGCTCTGAGCTCATTGCGAAAAGGTGTTTTGGGCAAAATCCGGACAACCGGATCAAAAGTTATAGCTGTTTGAAGTTTAGGTGTCAGTTGGAGCTAAATCCCACATACCACTACAACTCAATGTATATCGACCACTAAATGAACTAGATTGGGCAAAACTTGCTCTCCATTGAATGTATGGCTCGGAGCTCATTTCGAAGAGGTTTTGTGAGCAAAAATCAGACAACCTCATCAAATGTTATGGCTGTTTCAAGTTTAGGTGTCATTTGGAGCTAAAATTTGCATTACCAGTGCAACCCGATATATATCAATAACTAAATGAGCTGCAATGTGTAAAACTTGTGCTTTAATGAATGTAGGGATCCGAGCTCATTCCTAAAAGGTGTTGTGGGGGTAAAATCAGACAATCCGATCAAAAGTTATTGATGTTTAAAGTTTGAGTGTCATTTGTAGCTAAATCTCTTACTTTCACTACAAACCGCATCTAAAATTCTTTCATTTTGAAGTTTATGTGTCATTTCGAGCTAAATCTAGTATTAGTAGTACATCCCATTGTATATCAACCTATAGACGAGCTTGAATGGGTTAAAATTGTTCTCCATTGGATTTTGGGCTCCAATCTCATTCTGAAAAAGTATTGTGGGCGAAAATCGGACAACCGGATCAAAAGTTACGGATATTTGAAGATTAGGTCTCCTTTCAAGCTAAATACCTTATTACCAACCCGCATAACCACTGGAACCCACTGTATATCGAACAATAAATGAACTTGAATGGTTATATCCTACTCTCCACTGGATGTAGGCCTCCGAGCTCATTCTAAAAGGTATTGTGGGAAAAAATTGGGCAACTGGATCAAGAGTTATGTCTGTTTGAAGTTTATGTGTCATTTGGAGCTAAATCCCACATTACCACTGCAACCCACCGTAGATCAATCACTAAACGAACTAGAATGAGTAAAACTTGGTGTCCATTGGATGCAGGGCTCCGATCTCATTCCTTAAAAGTGTTGTGGGCAAAAATCTAACAACCAGATCAAATTTATGGATGTTTTAAGTTTAGGTGTCAATTGGAGCAAAATCCCTCATTTCCACTGCAATCCACTATCCACCGACCTCAAAATGAACTCGATTGAGTAAATCCCATTCTCCATAGGATGTATGGATCTGAGCTCTTTGCGAAAAGGTGTTTTGGGCAAAATCCGGACAACCGGATCAAACGTTATTGCTGTTTGAAGTTTAGGTGCCAGTTGTAGCTAAATCCCACATTACCACTACAACTCAATGTATATCGACCACTAAATGAACTAGATTGGGTAAAACTTGCTCTCCATTGAATGTATGGCTCGGATCTCATTTCGAAGAGGTTTTGTGAGCAAAAATCAGACAACCTCATCAAAAGTTATGGCTGTTGCAAGTTTAGGTGTCATTTGGAGCTAAAATTTGCATTCCCAGTGCAACCCGCTATATATCGACAACTAAATGAGCTGCAATGGGTAAAACTTGTGCTTCAATGAATGTAGGGATCCGAGCTCATTCCTAAAAGGTGTTGTGGGGGTAAAATCAGACAACCCGATCAAAAGTTAATGATGTTTAAAGTTTGAGTGTCATTTGTAGCTAAATCTCTTACTTTCACTACAAACCGCATCTAAAATTCTTTCATTTTGAAATTTATGTGTCATTTGGAGCTAAATCTAGTATTAGCAGTACATCCCATTGTATATCAACCTCTAAACAAGCTTGAATGGATTAAAATTGTTCTCCATTGGATTTTGGGCTCCGATCTCATTCCGAAAAGGTATTGTGGGCGATAATCGGGCAACCGGATCAAAAGTTATGGATATTTGAAGATTAGGTCTCCTTTCAAGCTAAATACCTTATTTCCAACCAGCATAACCACTGGAACCCACTGTATATCAAACAATAAATGAACTTGAATGGTTATATCCTACTCTCCACTGAATATAGGCCTCCGAGCTCATTCTAAAAGGTATTGTGGGCAAAAATTGGGCAACTAGATTAAGAGTTATGTCTGTTTGAAGTTTATGTGTCATTTGGAGCTAAATACCACATTACCACTGAAACCCACCGTAGATCAACCACTAAACGAACTAGAATGGGTAAAACTTGGTGTCCATTGGATGCAGGGCTCCGATCTCATTCCGAAAAGGTGTTGTGGGCAAAAATCTGACAACCAGATCAAATTTATGGATGTTTTAAGTTTAGGTGTCAATTAGAGCAAAATCCCTCATTTCCACTGCAATCCACTATCCACCGACCTCTAAATGAACTCGATCGAGTAAATCCTATTCTCTATAGGATGTATGGCTCTGAGCTAATTGTGAAAAGGTGTTTTGGGAAAAATCCGGACAACCGGATCAAAAGTTATAGCTGTTTGAAGTTTAGGTGCCAGTTGGAGCTAAATCCCATATTACCACTACAACTCAATGTATATCTACCACTAAATGAACTAGATTGGGTAAAACTTGCTCTCCATTAAATGTATGGCTCGAAGCTCATTTCGAAGAGGTTTTGTGAGCAAAAATCATACAACCTCATCAAAAGTTATGGCTGTTTCAAGTTTAGGTGTCATTTGGAGCTAAAATTTGCATTACCAGTGCAACCCGCTATATATCGACAACTAAATGAGCTGCAATGGGTAAAACTTGTGCTTCAATGAATGTAGGGATCCGAGCTCATTCCTAAAAGGTATTGTGGGGGTAAAATCAGACAACCCGATCAAAAGTTATTGATGTTTAAAGTTTGAGTGTCATTTGTAGCTAAATCTCTTACTTTCACTACAAACCGCATCCAAAATTCTTTCATTTTGAAATTTATGTGTCATTTGGAGCTAAATCTAGTATTAGCAGTACATCTCATTGTATATCAACCTATAAATGAGCTTGAATGGGTTAAAATAGTTCTTGTTGGAATACAGTTCAACCCTATTACTGATTTGGGCTAGGATGTCTATTTCCAGGTATAGGATCTGTTTTGACCCAACATGTATAGTATAAGGGTCATAGGCTAAGTCTAGAAGAAATTTGAAGATTAGCTAAGTCAGGGTGTTCGACGAACTTCTAGTTCGTTAGACGAATTCAAGTATCCGTTCGACGAACTTGGTTCAACGAACTTCAAAGTTCTGTTCGACGAAAGTTTTTGTTTGTTCGACGAACTTCCCAGGTTAAGTTCGACGAACTTCCCTTCAGATCGACGAACTTCTTCAGAGTCTCTCGATTCAGTGACCTCTTCTATTCAGAGTATTATTTTGGAGTTATCCTCAGGATTTCTTATGAAGGCTGACAGCTGTTCTTATTAAAATATCAGTCAGTTATTGCAGTATTCTCTATCAAAGATTTTATGACCGTTGCTGCATTAATTAAGGGCTGCGTGCAGATTATTTTATAAGGCAGATTGCAAGTTTCAAGGAATTTAATATATTGGTATTCCAGAGAAATCTTTCCTTTTTGTCTCCTTCCTTTCCAGCCCTGTTTGAAATTTTAAAGAGGATCAACTTTCTCCCGTGAAGAGATTATCATTGCTATTTATACTAGAAAGAGACACAGATATAAAAAAAAAGGCTTTTGTGCTACTCAGTTCTCATTCTTGAAGAAGAACTCTCTCTGTTTTCTCTCTGAAGTCTTCATCTTCTCCAGACACCTACTTTTAATCTCTAGAAATCATCTGCATCATTTTTCCCTCTAAAGAACTTGTGCTGGAGATATTCTGAAGATCAAGAAGACCTACACCCTGAGCAGATTTTCTCTCCTGTTTACCTACTCTTACTCACAGGGGGAGATCTGACAACTTCAACAATCCACTAGTCTTCTCTGTTGTTAGAGAAAAGAGAACACATCATCATCTTTATTTTACTGTTATTCTATAATTGTGTACAGGGTTCTAACTCCCTTTAAAAGTTAAATTGTGGTTTAGAGTACCTGATCAAAAGCTCTGTGGTGAAGGCTCACCTGATCAAAAAGCCTTAGTGGATTTCCTACCAGGGTGGTAGAAGAGTAGATGTACCCAAGTTGTGGGGAACTACTTTAGATCCTTGTGTCTTCTGTGCCTGTCCTTATTATTTGTTTGTGCTGTGTGTGTTGTGTTTTAGTTTGTGATTATATCTGTGCTGCACTTACTTACACATATACTAAATAACTCAAATTGTTTTATACAGATTTCTTTAAGCTAAGTAAGATTATTTTAAAATACTCTATTCACCCCCCCTCTAGAGTAATCTTGATCTATCCCCACTTTCAATTGGTATCAGAGGTTGGGTTGGTTGTTACAGGCTAACACCTGGACCAACAGATCTGATAGATCTAGACTACTTTAAAGGTTTTGTCTATTAGAGCCATGACACAGAACAAAGAATATTCAAGCACAAGACCTCCTATGTGCAATCTGAACAAGTTTCCACTATGGCAAGCAAGGATCAAACTTTACATGAATTCTATTGATGAAGAAATTTTTAACTCTATTTTGACAGGACCTCCAACTGCACCAACCTCAACAACAAATACAACATCAGACACAACTGCTGTCCCTCCTCCACAATGGACAGAAACACAAAAGAAACAGAAAACTGCTGATGCAAAGGCCATGAATATCTTAGCACAAACCATGACTGATGACATATTTCAAAAGGTGGTTTACTGCACCTCTGCCAAAGAAATTTGGGACTCCCTCACAAGAATGGTGGCAGGATCAGCAGATGAGAGAAAGGACAGAAGATCATATTTGATCTCCCAGTATGAGAATTTTAAAAAGGGAGAATCAGAGACTATTGCAGAGATGTACAACCGACTCAGCCTCATCATCAATGAGTTAAGAACCCTTGAAAAAGTGATCACAGTCACTGAAGTTAATGACAAAATCCTGATGTGCTTTCCCAGCTCTTGGGACACAAGAATCTGGCCAATTAAAGATGCCAGAGGACTAAATGAGATTACAACTGAGAATCTTCTTGGAAAGCTCAAATCCTATGAGCAGCTGATAAAGAGCAGAGAAGCAGAAGCCTCTCCTTCCTCATCCTCAAAGAAAGAGAAAAGCATTCCCTTTCAGGCAACAGAGGAAGAAAAGAAGATTGGTGATCAGGAGATGCTGAGTCTCTTAGCAAAGAGATTTTACAAGATGGCAAGGAAGGACTTTAGAAGAAAACCCAACAGGCACAATGAAAAGCCAAGGTATGATAAAACTCCATCTAAAGAAATAATATGCTTTGGGTGCAGGAAGCCTGGACACATCCTCACTGAATGTCCAGAAGCTCACAAGAAAAGTAGGAGAAAAGAGCAGGAACACTCCAGCAAACACTCATCAAAAGGCCACAAGAAAAGAGAAAAAGGCTTTGTTGCTGAAACCTGGAGTGACACTAAATCTGAGTCATCCTCCAGCTCCAGTGATGAGGAGAAGGAAGCAGAAGACAAGGAATTCTGCATGATGGCAATCAATGCCTCCTCATCAAATGACAACTCAGATGATGAATTGGAAGCTAATGAGGATGAGGTAATTTCCAGTTTTGATTTTCATTCAGAACAATTTAAAGATGATTTTAAACAATTGTGTAAAGATATGATCAGATCAGAGAAAGAAATTATTTCTCTGAGAGACAAGTTAGCTAAGATGGATGGAATATCCACTGAAAACACTAACCTCAAAAATGAGCTAAGAATTTCCAGGGAACAAGTGAGTTCTCTAGAAACACAGCTAACTGAGGCCAAGCAGCTAGAGAACTCTCTAAATGGGAGAAGTCTCAAGCTGATGGACATCACAAGCACAGTGAATGCCAGGCTGACTGGCAAACTGGGCTTGGGGGCATCATCTAATCAACCTCTTCTTTTGAAGAAGAATATGTTATCTACCCCAGTAAAATTTGTATCTGCAAGAAGGAAGGAAGCAATACAAGACAAAGAAAAAATTCCTGAAACAAATATTGCACAAGCAAGTTCGTCGAACGGCGATCGACGAAAACCAAGGCCTGAATCTAAACTGCAAACCTGCTGCAGACAGGGCTCGACGAATGCCACATCTTTCGTCGAACCAGGTAGACGAACACAACAAAGTTTGTCGAACGCAAATTTTACTAAGGACAGAC
The DNA here is from genome assembly GCA_033032865.1 of Dactylorhiza incarnata. Lineage (NCBI taxonomy): Eukaryota > Viridiplantae > Streptophyta > Magnoliopsida > Asparagales > Orchidaceae > Dactylorhiza > Dactylorhiza incarnata. The sequence continues at coordinate 313,637 of JAWHQI010000619.1, read as the reverse complement.
AATATACATCCTCTTCTAAAATGAAGAATTCATTTAGTGATTGGATTATTCCTCCCAGAAGATATCACCCTCTAGGTTATCATAGTCAACCTGTTGTCTCATATATTTCTGCATTTCAAGGTTACAAAAAGCAACCCAAGGTAACCTGGGTTAAGAACACCTAACCTCCTTTCTATTGCAGAAAAAGAACTTTCCTACCACAGAGGAACAGTGGTACTTGGACAGTGGATGCTCAAAACATATGACAGGAACAAGAGCCAAATTAATCAACTATAAGGCAAAGCTTGGACCAAGAGTGATTTTTGGAGATTCCAATTGGGGACAGACAGAAGGCTATGGATCAGTCCAGATTGGGACAATCACATTCAAAAAGGTAGCCTATGTAAGTGGACTCAAACATAACCTCATCAGTATAGGTCAACTATGTGATGAAGGATATCAGGTATGCTTCAACCAATATAGATGTATTATCTTCTCTGAAAATAATACTGTTATTTTAGGAAACAGACAAGGTAATGTTTATTTAGTAGATTTTGATTCAGCCAAACCTGAAATCTGCTTATTTAACCAAGTCAGTAAACATACTAATTTGTGGCATAGGAGACTAGGTCATGTAAACCATAGGACCCTAGCCAAATTATCAAAGGGCAACCTTGTCAGGGGACTACCTTCTGGATCATACAAGAAGGAAAGCCTTTGCAGGGCATGTCAATTGGGAAAGCAGACAAAAAGCAGCTTTAAGTCACTATCTAAGAGTGATTCTCCTAGGTCTTTGTATTTGCTGCACTTAGACCTTTTTGGACCCCTTCCCATACACAGTTTGGGAGGTAAGTCTTTCACCCTAGTTATTGTTGATGACTTCTCTAGATTTAGTTGGGTATTCTTTCTGAGAAGCAAGTCAGATAATTTCAAAGTTCTTACAGACTTTCTCAGGAGCATCAAGATTGAGTATTCTACTCAGATTGCATTGATCAGAAGTGATCATGGCACTGAGTTTGAATCTCTTCTGATGAGAGAATTCTGTGAGAAGGAAGGTATCAGGCAGTGCTTTTCAGCTCCTAGAACTCCTCAACAAAATGGGGTAGCTGAAAGGAAAAATAGAACACTAATTGAATCTGGAAGAACATTGCTTGCAGATGCTGGTTTGCCCCAATCCTTCTGGGCTGAGGCTGTCAGCACAACAAACTATGTCTTAAACAGAAGTTTAATTCATAAACAAAAGGGGAAGACACCTTATGAACTGCTTAAAGGGAAGAAGCCTAGAGTAGATTACTTTAGAGCCTTTGGCTGTAAGTGCTTCATTCATAATAATGACAAGAAGCACCTAGGGAAATTTGAAGCAAAAGCCTCAGATGGCATTTTCCTTGGTTATTCAGTTAGTAGTAAAGCTTACAGAGTATTTAACAAATCTTCTTTTAAAATAGAAGAATCTATTCATGTATCATTTGATGAAACTAGCTTGAGCTGCAAGGAGAGAAATATCTCTACCTCACAAGATGCAAAGGTACCAATTCTCTGTGAGAAGTTAGATAATCTAACTCTACAGAAAGAGGATTTAATAAATCCTTCTCAATTACCTAATGAGGACAGTGAAGAAGAATGTCCTAATGCACCAACATTGGATACAGCAAATATCCCTACAAATCTTGAAGCTATTAATGCTGAAGTTCAGGAGGACATAGAAATTCCTCATAGAGAAAATGAACAAGCTCAAGGAGAAGTTATATTTCCTACTGATTATGTCAACATAAGAGATCACCCTAGATCTCAAGTAATTGGTGACATCTCAGTGGGTGTGCAAACAAGAAATCAACTAAATCAAAATAATTTGCACACCTGTTTCCTCTCTCAAATTGAACCTCAATCCATCAAAGATGCAGAGCAAGATCCCAACTGGATTACTGCTATGCAAGAGGAATTAAATCAATTTGAAAGGAACAAAGTATGGGAATTTGTTCCATGACCCAAGAATCATCCAGTAATTGGCACTAAATGGGTATTCAGAAATAAATTGGATGCTCAAGGAGTCATAGTCAGAAATAAGGCAAGACTAGTGGCTCAAGGATACTGCCAAGAGGAAGGCATAGACTATGATCAGAATTTTGCACCTGTAGCAAGACTGGAAGCAATTAGAATATTCCTAGCATTTGCTGCATACAAAAGATTCAAGGTATTTCAAATGGATGTTAAGAGTGCCTTTCTAAATGGAGATATCAAGGAAGAAGTATATGTGGAACAACCACCAGGTTTTGTTTCTCCAACTCAACCCTCTCATGTATTTAGATTACATAAAGCTTTGTATGGTCTCAAACAAGCTCCTAGAGCATGGTATGAGACCCTTACAAACTTTCTTTTGGAAAATAAATTTTCTAGAGGTAAAGTAGACCAAACATTGTTTTTTAGAAATCATAAATCTGAAACCCTATTGGTACAAATATATGTAGATGACATAATATTTGGTTCTATTCACTCTAAGTTATGCAAAAGATTTTCAAATCTAATGCATTCAAAATTTGAAATGAGCAGTATGGGAGAACTGTCTTACTTTCTTGGTTTGCAAGTTAAGCAAACAAAAGAAGGCATCTTTATATCCCAATCTAAATATGCTAAAGAGCTTGTTAAAAGATTTGGGATGTCAGATGCCTCCCCCATGAAAACTCCCATGCCTTCAAATGCAGCTGTTGGCACTGATGAATCAAGAAAACCTGTTGATCAGAAAGTATATAGAGCCATTGTGGGATCTCTTTTATACTTAACAGCCAGTAGACCAGACATCATGTTTGCCACATGTATTAGTGCTAGGTTTCAGGTAAATCCTAAAGAATCTCACTATATTTTATTAAAAAGGATTTTAAGATATATAAAGGGTTGTCCAGATCTAGGACTCTGGTATCCTACAGAATCAGGATTTGAGTTAACTGGATATTCAGATGCTGATTATGCTGGATGCAGAATAGACAGAAAGAGCACCTCAGGAACTTGTCAGTTCCTTGGAGATAAGCTTGTGTCCTGGTTTTGTAAGAAACAAACCTCTGTGTCTACATCAACTGCAGAAGCTGAATACATAGCAGCTGGCAGTTGCTGTTCACAACTATTGTGGATACAGAACCAGCTCCTAGACTATGGTTACAATCTAAATAATTCCAAAATCTTTTGTGATAACACCAGTGCAATATCAATAGCACAAAATCCAGTACTCCACAGTAGAACTAAACATATTGAGATCAGACACCACTTTATCAGAGATAATGTGAAGAAGGGAAAAATATGTTTAGACTTCATACCAACTGATTTGCAGAGAGCTGACATCTTCACTAAGCCCTTAGATGAAAAGAAACACCAATTCTTTATAAATCAGCTTGGAATGATAAATGGGGAGTCAATCTAATTAACAAATTTTTCTTTTACCCAACAATTTTTTTTCTAAGGTTCAGAAAATTTGTCAAATTCGCTCGACGAAATATTTCGTTCGTCGAACGGGATCGACGAAATATTTCGTTCGTCGAACGAGATCGACGAAAGAACTATTTTCCTCTTTTTTTTTGCCGCTAACACGTCAAATCCGTTCCGCGAAAACCCTAGTCTTCGCCGAACCCTAATATTTAATCTCTATTCTATCTTTTGCGCTCTCAAACTCTTCGTCTCCCTCCAGTTCCCTTTGCACTTGATCGTTTTTCTTTCTTTGCAGGAACAATGTCGATCACTGCTGGAATCCTCGCCTCAATAAAGTTCGATACAGGATTCGATATTGATCTAGAATCGTTTGCCCAGTCAGGAGAAGGCTTTACAGACATTCTAAATCTCTTTGAAGACTCAAAGTTGCGCAAGTTTATGAGTTTCGGCCCAAGATTCATACCAATGAGATAAAGGAATGGGCATTCACTTCTGAGATTCGACATGGCACAGAAATTGCAGGAAAGGTGTCAGGGAATGAATTTGTTCTAATTGCTGCTGTTCTGTCTGAAATTTTTGACTTTGAAAATGGAGATGATGATTTAGAACTCACTGAGGAAGAGTTCAATCTGATGCTGGACAGGATGGGGTACTCTGGGAGTAACCCTAAACATCTTCTGAAACGTGATTTTACAGTGGAATACACATTCCTGGCAGATGTTGTGGGAAAGGTTCTGATGGGGAAAAGCTCAGCACATGACTACATAACCAGGCAGCAATTTCTAGTCATGAGTGCTTTGATTGAGAAAAAGCACATCAATTGGGGTCTGACTCTATTTGATTCCATCAAAAAGAAAGTGACATCAAGGAATGTAGGCTATGGAAGGATTCTGGGAATCTTTCTTCAGGCCAAGTGTCCATCCCTCTCAGTTTCTACTGCTGTTGGCATTAATGCCTCAAAGAAACTGACTCCCCTTCTTTTCAAGAAGTGGGATAGGACATTCAAGAAGAAATTGGCTCCTGAGACTCCATCAGTTCAAGCTTCTGAGGACACCAGGGCTAAAATAGCCACTCTCTCACCCCAGATTCCTCCTCCTCCTCCAGAAAATGAAAATCTCTCCAATTCTCCTCCTCCTCCAGAAAACCTCCCCATTTCCACTCAGTCTCATAATTCTCCTCCTCATAACTCTCCTCCTCCTCCTCAAGACTCTCTCCTTCCAGTCCTCTTTCAGGATGAAATCCCATCAGATTTCACTCCTCCTCCTCCTCCATCCACTTCTTGTGCTCATACCACATCTTCCATCCCTTCTTCTTCCTCCTCTAACCAAATTCCAGATGTACTGTTTGTGGATGTCTCCCAGATAGCCACCCAGGTGTTTGGTCACATAATTCCTAAATTACAAGAGCTTATTGATCAAAGTCTGGTTCCAGTACATTCTAAGCTTGATCTCATTCTCTCACATCTTGTCTCTCTCTCCTCTTCCTCTTTCCCTTCATCTGGGGGCCCAGACTCTAAGTTCCTAGAGTCTAGGCAGGGGGAGATGTTCCAGGATGAAGCTCTAGAGGCAGAAGCTCCTGAAGAGCAAGGGTCAGACCTACCTGATGTCTGCTCATCCCTGGTCTCCCTGGCTCAAAGCACAGAAGGTGCTCCTCCTCCTCCTCCTCCAGAAGTTCTTTTCAGCAGCTCCTTCATACTCACCCCTATAGTAAATCAGATTCTGCAGCTTACCAATCAGTCCCTCTGCTCAGTCCCATCATACAAGGAATCAGCTGAAGATCTATCCAAGGCAATTGTCTGTTATTCCCCAGACTTGGATGCCAGGCATGGAAATTTGCTAGTCTCTCCAGCTCCAGATCCAGTTATCTCTGAGGCAGATCAGGAACCTACTTCTCCTGAACAGACTGTTCTTGATGAACAGATGCCTGATGCCTCTGCCTCTGTTCTCTCCTCTTCTTCTTCTGAGCCTGCTGCTGCCACTGCTGCTGCTACTGTCAAGAATATTGATTTAGAGAAAAGAATGATTGAAGCAATCAAGGAAATTGATGAAATGTATGAAAATGTGCCTTCTTCAAACTCTGATGATGATGATGATGACAGTGATGATCGTGATGCCAAAGTCAATTCAAGAAAAAGAAAAGCTTCATGCAAAAAGCTGCCAGCTCCTTCCAAAAAGCCTAATAAAAATGACATTCCCTATTATGTGCAGAAAAATCTCAAGCCTCATGAAATAACTCAACCTTGGATGCAATTCTCCAAGAGTGAGTTGAAGAGAAGGAAGCTTGAAAGAAGATACCAGAAGGATCACCCTGCTGTGTTCAAGAAACCCCCTCCTCCTCCACCTCCTCCAGGTGCAGGTTCTGCAGGAGGACTTTCTTCCACATCCAGGACATCTCAGTCTGCTGGCTCCAAGCCATCTGGTCAATCCTCTTCATATAAGAAAGAAAGATCTTCAGGCTATCAGGTTTATGAAAGAAAGCATAGCCAATTATCTGAACAAGAAATCAAAAATAAGGAAGCTGAAGATAAAGCTGAAGCAGATAGATTGTACAATATGGCAAGGTTTAGAGAGCATGTTGCTCTTTCTCAGATCAAAAAGGCCAGAGAAAAGGGTCTAGATACCTCTCACATTTCTACCTTATCTCCCTATAGAGAACAGGAATTTCAACAGTACCAGGTGAAGAAAATGTTCAACACTTCTGCCTACATGAGTCTCCATCCAGAAGCTGTTCTGCCAACTATTTCCAAGAAGGTAACACTGGGTGATGAAGACTGCAAGCTAAGCAGAAGGCAATCTGAAGATACTAGCAGGAAAATAATCTTCAAGAAGCCCTCTTCAGAGGACAGGAATCCTTAAAACTCTCTCTCTGGTTAATTGACTCTTAATTATTCTGTGTTGATATCTGCTTGTGACAATTGATTTATATCTGCTGAATTTCCTTTCTGTCAGATATTTTTTATGCATTGATAAGTGCTATTCATAGGATCCTAACCCAAATAGGGGGAGATTGTAGGAACACAGTTCAACCCTATTACTGATTTGGGCTAGGATGTCTATTTCCAGGTATAGGATCTGTTTTGACCCAACATGTATAGTATAAGGGTCATAGGCTAAGTCTAGAAGAAATTTGAAGATTAGCTAAGTCAGGGTGTTCGACGAACTTCTAGTTCGTTCGACGAATTCAAGTATCCGTTCGACGAACTTGGTTCAACGAACTTCAAAGTTCTGTTCGACGAAAGTTTTTGTTTGTTCGACGAACTTCCCAGGTTAAGTTCGACGAACTTCCCTTCAGATCGACGAACTTCTTCAGAGTCTCTCGATTCAGTGACCTCTTCTATTCAGAGTATTATTTTGGAGTTATCCTCAGGATTTCTTATGAAGGCTGACAGCTGTTCTTATTAAAATATCAGTCAGTTATTGCAGTATTCTCTATCAAAGATTTTATGACCGTTGTTGCATTAATTAAGGGCTGCGTGCAGATTATTTTATAAGGCAGATTGCAAGTTTCAAGGAATTTAATATATTGGTATTCCAGAGAAATCTTTCCTTTTTGTCTCCTTCCTTTCCAGCCCTGTTTGAAATTTTAAAGAGGATCAACTTTCTCCCGTGAAGAGATTATCATTGCTATTTATACTAGAAAGAGACACAGATATAAAAAAAAGGCTTTTATGCTACTCAGTTTTCATTCTTGAAGAAGAACTCTCTCTGTTTTCTCTCTGAAGTCTTCATCTTCTCCAGACACCTACTTTTAATCTCTAGAAATCATCTGCATCATTTTTCCCTCTAGAGAACTTGTGCTGGAGATATTCTGAAGATCAAGAAGACCTACACCCTGAGCAGATTTTCTCTCCTGTTTACCTACTCTTACTCACAGGGGGAGATCTGACAACTTCAACAATGCACTAGTCTTCTCTGTTGTTAGAGAAAAGAGAAGACATCATCATCTTTATTTTACTGTTATTCTATAATTGTGTACAGGGTTCTAACTCCCTTTAAAAGTTAAATTATGGTTTAGAGTACCTGATCAAAAGCTCTGTGGTGAAGGCTCACCTGATCAAAAAGCCTTAGTGGATTTCCTACCAGGGTGGTAGAAGAGTAGATGTACCCAAGTTGTGGGGAACTACTATAGATCCTTGTGTCTTCTGTGCCTGTCTTTATTATTTGTTTGTGCTGTGTGTGTTGTGTTTTAGTTTGTGATTATATCTGTGCTGCACTTACTTACACATATACTAAATAACTCAAATTGTTTTATACAGATTTCTTTAAGCTAAGTAAGATTATTTTAAAATACTCTATTCACCCCCCCCTCTAGAGTAATCTTGATCTATCCCCACTTTCAGTTCTCCATGGGATTTTGGGCTCCGATCTCATTCTGGAAAGGTATTGTGGGCGAAAATCGGACAACCTGATCAAAAGCTACGGATATTTGAAGATTAGGTCTCCTTTCAAGCTAAATACCTTATTACCAACCCGCATAACCACTGGAGCCCACTGTATATCGAACAATAAATGAACTTGAGTGGTTATATCCTATTCTCCACTGGATGTAGGCCTCCGAGCTCATTCTAAAAGGTATTGTGGGCAAAAATTGGGCAACTGGATCAAGAGTTATGTCTGTTTGAAGTTTATGTGTCATTTGGAGCTAAATCCCACATTACCACTGCAACCCACCGTAGATCAACCACTAAACGAACTAGAATGGATAAAACTTGGTGTCCATTGGATGCAGGGCTCCGATCTCATTCCGAAAAGGTGTTGTGGGCAAAAATCTGACAACCAGATCAAATTTATGGATGTTTTAAGTTTAGGTGTCAATTGGAGCAAAATCCCTCATTTCCACTGCAATCCACTATCCACCGACCTCTAAATGAACTCGATCGAGTAAATCCTATTCTCCATAGGATGTATGGCTCTGAGCTCATTGTGAAAAGGTGTTTTGGGCAAAATCCAGAAAACCAGATCAAAAGTTATAGCTGTTTGAAGTTTAGGTGCCAGTTGGAGCTAAATCCCACATTACCACTACAACTCAATGTATATCGACCACTAAATGAACTAGATTGGAAAAAACTTACTCTCCATTGAATGTATGGCTCGGAGCTCATTTCGAAGAGGTTTTGTGAGCAAAAATCAGACAATCTCATCAAAAGTTATGGCTGTTTCAAGTTTAGGTGTCATTTGGAGCTAAAATTTGCATTACCAGTGCAACCCGCTATATATCGACAACTAAATGAGCTGCAATGGGTAAAACTTGTGCTTTAATGAATGTAGGGATCCGAGCTCATTCCTAAAAGGTGTTGTGGGGGTAAAATCAGACAACCCGATCAAAAGTTATTGATGTTTAAAGTTTGAGTGTCATTTGTAGCTAAATCTCTTACTTTCACTACAAACCGCATCTAAAATTCTTTCATTTTGAAATTTATGTGTCATTTGGAGCTAAATCTAGTATTAGCAGTACATCCCATTGTATATCAACCTCTAAACAATCTTGAATGGGTTAAAATTGTTCTCCATTGGATTTTGGGCTCCGATCTAATTCTGAAAAGGTATTGTGGGCGAAAATCGGACAACCGGATCAAAAGTTACGGATATTTGAATATTAGGTCTCCTTTCAAGCTAAATACCTTATTACCAACCCGCATAACCACTGGAACCTACTGTATATCGAACAATAAATGAACTTGTACGGTTATATCCTACTCTCCACTGGATGTAGGCCTCCGTGCTCATTCTAAAAGGTATTGTGGGCAAAAATTGGGCAACTGGATCAAGAGTTATGTCTGTTTGAAGTTTATGTGTCATTTGGAGCTAAATCCCACATTACCACTGCAACCAACCATAGATCAACCACTAAATGAACTAGAATGGGTAAAACTTGGTGTCCATTGGATGCAGGGCTCCGATCTCATTCCGAAAAGTTGTTGTGGGCAAAAATCTGACAACCAGATCAAATTTATGGATGCTTTAAGTTTAGGTGTCAATTGGAGCAAAATCCCTCATTTCCACTGCAATCCACTATCCACTAACCTCTAAATGAACTCAATCGAGTAAATCCTATTCTCCATAGGATGTATGGCTCCGAGCTCATTGCGAAAAGTTGTTTTGGGCAAAATCCGGACAACCGGATCAAAAGTTATAGTTGTTTGAAGTTTAGGTGCCAGTTCGAGCTAAATCCCACATTACCACTACAACTCAATGTATATCGACCACTAAATGAACTAGATTGGGTAAAACTTGCTCTACATTGAATGTATGGCTCAGAGCTCATTTCGAAGAGGTTTTGTGAGCAAAAATCAGACAACCTCATCAAAAGTTATGGCTGTTTCAAGTTTAGGTGTCATTTGGAGCTAAAATTTGCATTACCAGTGCAACCCGCTATATATCGACAACTAAATGAGCTGCAATGGGTAAAACTTGTGCTTCAATGAATGTAGGGATCCGAGATCAATCCTAAAAGGTGTTGTGGGGGTAAAATCAGACAACCCGATCAAAATTTATTGATGTTTAAAGTTTGAGTGTCATTTGTAGCTAAATCTCTTACTTTCACTACAAACCGCATCTAAAATTCTTTCATTTTGAAATTTATGTGTCATTTGTAGCTAAATTTAGTATTAGTAGTACATCCCATTGTATATCAACCTCTAAACGAGCTTGCATGGGTTAAAATTGTTCTCCATTGGATTTTGGGCTCCGATCTCATTCCGAAAAGGTATTGTGGGCGAAAATCGGACAACCGGATCAAAAGTTACGGATATTTGAAGATTAGGTCTCCTTTCAAGCTAAATACCTTATTACCAACCCACATAACCACTGGAACCCACTGTATATCGAACAATAAATGAACTTGAATGGTTATATCTGTTTACCCAGAAGACCGCTTTCAATAGGATTACTCGCAGACCGTGCGGTTTGCGGATCCAAGTCGCCCGGCTCAGGTTGTACAAGTTCCATCAACACCAACTAGCACAGGCCGGGCGGGCAGACATAATTCAGGCCGCCTCCAAGTACTAAAAATAATCTAGGCCCAAGTCCAACAGGACAAGTCGCGGTCTCAAGTCGGAGACCGTGCGGATTGTGCCATAGAGACAAGCTAAGGTTCGAGATCAAAGAACAAGCCGCGGTCTCAAGACGGAGGCCGTTCGGATTGCATCGTCACCTTGGTCGCGTCATCCTCTGCCTCTGGTCAGACAGGTCGATAGGGCAAGCCGCCAAGATGCGTGACTTCTTTCTTTCCTTCTTTGTGTATCCCGTCACCGCCTACCCGTTTCTCCTGTACCCGGGCAGGCCCCCAAGCATATAAATAGGGGCGGCACTGTTCCCAAGATAGGCACACTCGAATCCAGGAGCTCGCTTGTTTGAGCTGCGGTCTCGAGTTTCCTGTCTTGCGGACTGTCTGACCGGCCGGCTTCTCTTTTCCTGCACTTGTAACCGGTGTAACCGCCTTATTTTGATCAAAGAAAAGTCCATCACAGGAGTGGCATTCGCCGTGACGGGCGAAGTCTGGCCTTGACCGCTGCTAGCGGTCTCATTTTTCCCTCCTAAAAAGTAACCGGCAACCCGCAGCCTCTGATTTCCTTCGGAGGTGCGATTTCGGACTCAACAGAAACACGCGACCTTCAAATCGCGGATTGTCGGTGAAATCTTCACTACAATGTCAGACCGTCAGTTCCCCCTTAGAGACCGCTCTGATCACAGCGAGGACTCTTTGTGGGAAGCCCTGGAGCAATCAAGGAGAGAAGCCGAGCGGGCTCAGAGGGCCACTGATCAGCGACTTGAAGCGATCAGTCAGACTTTAGCAATGCTAACCGAGCGGCTAGTTCCACAGCAAGCCGCGGCTAATCAGACGGTGACCCCGGTCCCTCCTCCAACTCCTCCTTACCCGCTACCACAAGCCGCTAACTTCCAGCCCCATCAAGAAGGCTTTGCGGCTAGGCAAAACTTCTATCAGGAAGCCGCGAACAGCATGCCGGCTCGGGTCCTCGACTTCCAGGGGGCGGCTTCACATGCTGCCCACGTTTCCTACCCGCAAGAAGGCGCGGCCCGTCATTCCTACCCACCAGAAGCTGCGGCCTGATCCTCTTACCAAGCGGCTTGCACGTGATTAGCCGCAGTTCCGGCGACTTATTATCCACCTCCTCTATATGAAGATATGGAAGAAACTTCTCCCTTTGTGGACGAAGTCCGAGGGGAACCAACCCCTAATAATTTCAGAGAGCCTCGCCTGCCAGCTTTCAATGGGGAGACTGATCCCACGGTTCATTTACAAGCCTTCGAGTCAGCCATCGCTCTCAGAACCTTAACTGATGCAACTAAGTGTAAGCTTCTTGTAACCTCCTTTGAAGGACAAGCAAGGGAGTGGTTTTACGGGTTGCACCCCAGATCAATCCGTTGTTTCACTGAGCTACGAAGGGAATTCCTGCAGAGATTCTTTACCTCAAGGAAGAGAAAGAGTGGCCCGGTGGCCCTTTTCGATATAAAACAGCGGGAAGACGAGACGTGGGCTCGTTTCGTAGACCGCTTCCAGAAAGAGATCATGGAAGTTCAAAATGTGGATCCGGAGCTGTATAGGGTTGACCTCATCCATGGCCTAAGAGAGGGCCCCCTAAAATTTGAAGCAAATATAAGGGAGCCTAGGACTTATCAGGAAATGATAAGTTTGGCAAATATGTTTATCAGAGGAGAGAAGAGCAATCCGGGCTACGTCGCAAAGCTGGTAAGCGACAAGGAGCAGTCAAATACGTCCTTCCATCATCCGCCATCGAATCAGTCCCACTTTGAACCCCATTCCCAAAGGGGGAGAAACTACAAAAATAAGCAACCATTCATAGGCCATCTGCGGTTTCAAGATCAGAAACCACCGTTGGCCGTCGCTCCCGCTCCATCCGCTCCTCTTCTGCAAATCATGCCGGTATACTTACAACAGTATGCCATGCAGCCACCTCCAGTCATTCCATCCACTCAATATGATGACTCGCAAGAGTCATTCACTCCCTTAAATGTCACCATGGACGAAGTGGTCCAGATTCTGCAAAAGAGGCCAGATTTCAAAAGGCCTGCTCCTCTGAAGTCGGATATCCGCAGTCGAAATCCGAACCATTATTGTAAATATCATAAAGAAGGGGGACATCTAACTGAAGACTGTCGAGCCCTTCATTTGCTTATAGAGAGACTCCTTGGAGAAGGAAAGCCCCGGGGTCTAGTTCGGAAAGATGCAATTGCTGAGCCAATTGCCGAGAAGAGAAAAGAGAAAGAAATAGTAGAAGTAACCTAGTAATGCGCCGACATCGAAGACGCCGGCTGCTATGGTGACATCCATCCTTCTACCGAATGCGTCGAAGTCAATGATGTAGGCCCCTTGGGGACATCTATTGTATTCATGGAGGAGCTGGAGCGGAATCATCTCGCAAATCCAGCATCGCGAGAGTTTTAAAGCAGGAAGTAGAAGCCACTACAAGTTCTCCTCCCGAAAGCACTATTGTCACCTTTGGTCAAGATGACCTTCCCCCCAATGCCAATCCTTTCGACGATGCGGTGGTCATCAAGGCCGTCATCGAAAACTATACAGTCCACAAGATTCTGATTGATACCGGCAGCTCCGTCAATCTCCTTTTCCGCCCGACTTTCGAGACCCTGAAGACCGGAAAGCCTTTGCTTTCCACCGACGGGCCCCTCTACGGTTTTTCTGGGGAGAAGAAGGAAGTAGAGGGTTCAGTAAAGCTCCTGGTCTCTCTTGGAGGAGTAATAAAGTTGATCAATTTCGTGGTAGTGGATGCCCCGAGCAACTACTGTGCCATCTTCGGGAGGCCGATTCTCAATGCATATAGGGCAGTAGTGTCTACCTTTCACCTTGCCCTCAAGTTCGCTGCCGAAGGAAAGAAGTATCAGGTCAGAAGCAACCCAAAGGTGGCTCGGGAGTGCTACGTCCGAACTGTCAACATGATCACTGACGTTCCACTTCCCGAGGCCGTGGCTGAGGTTTTGGAGATTGCTGAGTCTTCAGGGGTTGCCGAGGAAGGAAAAGATCGAGAAGGGGCTCACTTGGAACATGCCCACGCGACCCAAGAAGTTCCTATTGTTGAAGGGGCAGAAAAGAAGCTGATCATCAACGCTGTTTTACTTTTTAGAAGGATATCTTCGCTTGGTCAGCGGAGGATATGCCAGGAGTGGATCCAGACGTGGCTTGTCATCATCTAAACGTATCTCCTGAGTTCAAGCCCGTCCAGCAAAAGAAGAGAGAAGTGGCGACCAAGCTGGCGTTGCCCATCAGAGAGGAGGTTTCTAAACTCCTAAAAGCGGGTTTTATTTCTGAAATTCAATATCCCACGTGAATGTCGAATGTTGTAATGGTTAAGAAACCCGGTGGGAAGTGGCGCATGTGTGTGGACTTCACCAAACTTAATAAAGCGTGCCCTAAAGATTGCTACCCTTTGCCTCGGATAGATGTCTTAGTTGATTCCGCGGTTGGGTATGGCTTTATGAGTTTTCTCGATGCTTTCTCAGGGTATCATCAAATTAAAATGCACAAACCTGACATCCCGCATACTTCATTTATCACGAATGATGGGTGCTACTGCTATCTCGTAATGCCCTTCGGTCTTAAAAATGCGGGCGCAACATACCAAAGCATGATGGATACCGTCTTTAAGCATCAAAAAGGCAGGAATCTTGAAGTTTACGTTGATGACCTCCTTCTAAAAAGTAAAACATTCTCATTGCACTTGAAAGACCTCGTAGAGACGTTCGCTACTCTACCGAGGTTCAAGTTAAAACTAAACCCGTTGAAATGTGTATTTGGGGCAAACAAGGAGAAGTTTCTTGGGCATCTCTTAACTCCTAACGGCCTTACACCAAATCCAGACAAGGTGAAGGCCATCCTTGATATGGCCCCTCCTCAAAATACTAAAGAAGTTCAGCAGCTTGGGGGGAGATTTGCAGGATTGAGCAGGTTTATCTCCAAATTCGGAGATAAAAGTGCCCCATTCTTTAAAACACTGCGAGGGGGATCAAAGTTTGAATGGAGCGAGGAGTGTAATAAGGCTTTTGAGCAGCTGAAAAAATAGTTAACCTCGACTCCACTGTAGGATTGGTAGGCGCCCTTAGAGGGGGGGGGTGAATAAGGGTTTTCAAAAACTTTAGATTATATTTAAAAAACTTTGAAATATTGCAAGATTAATAAAGAGACATCAAGTAAAACAATAATAAAGAGATATGCTTTATTAATATCAAATAATGTTTTATAAAACTTGATTTCTATGACGCTAGAAATCGGAGGCGACTAATAAAAATTCTTTTTCGTTTTCTATACCGACTCGTATCCCCACGAACCGGTTGGCTTTAGCCGATCTCTCCCAGATACGGCCTCAAGCTGCTCTAGCCAATCTATCCCCAGAAAGGCCTCGAGCACCACCTAGATCTACTCCCTAGACCTAGTCGCCAACACAAGGGGAATTACCCCTAAGTCTAACCCAGACCTAGTCGCCAACACGAGGCAAATTAACGAACCTTTTACAAGAAAACGATGTGAAATGAAAAAGAACTTAATATAAAAACTCCCTCTATGTGGATCTCTTGGAGAAGTGGACGAAGGCCCACAGAGTATGATCGTAGTCGATGCAGCCTTTCGTCACGATGATGACGCGTGTTGAAATCTTCTCCACGGATCTCCTTAAGGCTTTATGGAATTGTGGGAGTATCGCTCTGAATCTTCCTCTCTCTGCTGTGGCACGAAGCTCTGGAGTTTGGGATTGGAGGAGGATGAAGAATTCGGAGCCAAAGCATCCAATTTATAGAATTCACGCTACCGCCGGCGCTAGCCTGGATTAGGAATGATCTTGCGCCGCCGAATCTCCCATCCATGGCAACAATTTGCTCTATGCCTCTTATGCGCCATGCTACCGCCAGCGCTAGTAGCTACCGCCAGGCGCTAGATCCTTCTAAAAATGCCGCCAGAATCGAGCTAATCAATGCTAGCGCCGGGCGCTATCGCTACCGCCGGCGCTAGTGAGCTTGTTCGAATTTTGGCCTCAATTTTGGGGGCAGACATCATGAGTACTCCTTGAGTCATGTGGACTATGTTAACCTGCACACTTGAACACACAAGATCAAATACACATAGGATTTGTTATTCTCAAACCTAGGAGATGCGGAAGACCGTGTTCCAACAAACTCCCCCTTTTGATAATAACAAATCCATTAATGATAAATCAAAGCATTAATAAATAAGCATGATGAGACTATACTTGTGTGTGTGAGAGTGATGACTTTAGGATGATTATTGATTTTAGCATTTAGAATTGCTCCTCCTAAATATATGCTCCCCCTATGTGAATGCTCCCTTAATATGTATGCTATCAACTGAATTTGTCATGTTGGGTTTATGATAGCGGGTTACATTTATCATTGTTAGTTCTCCCCCTTTTGCATTTTATCATGTTAGTTCTCCCCCTTTGTTATTAGCAAAAGTGGGTAGGGAAACAAAGCACTAAAAATGTGTAAATAAAAGAGAAGGCATGATCGAGCTTTTTAAGTAAATGATAAGGAGTTTTAGACTTGTCTTTCATTGAAAATGATCAGAGTTATGACTTATTTTATCCCTTTTGTTTGTAGTTCTCCCCCTTTTATAAATCAGAGTTTAGCAAAAAAGAATGATTTTCACTTTAAATAAGAGTTTTAAGCCTAAAAAAATCATGATTTCCAAGTAACCAATCTACCCAGACAATATGTGAACACCCTAGCCCCGTACTAAGTGACGGATGGGCATGAGGAGCTGCAAACATGTCGTAGGTTGGGGTGTTAGTCCCATATGCAAACACTAGACACACACTTAACCTAACACTCTTTCCCCCCAGTGCCTCGCAAGGCCCCACTGGAACGCTCCCCGGTTAAGGACAAGACATGACTAGAGATAAGGTTATCTAATGTCTACAACCCTACGCCCCCGCTATGGTGATATATGAAGTCATAGATAATAATTATTGGAACCATTAAGCGTTTAAACCTTAATGATAATTTATAGCCTATGGTTTTTTATTTTTATTTGTCTTTATGAGAACACTCCCATAGCTATATTGAAAATTATGAATGAATCAGAGTTTGAGCATTGCAGAAGATTTCAAAAGAACATCATAATACTAAATAAGAGTTCAAGTTCAAAAAGAAGATGTTTTGGAATTTTAAAAAAAGGTTAACTTTATAAAGATAAGAGTTAAAGTATTTTGGAATAAAGAAACAACATCCTTATAGCAATTAGAGAAGAAAATATTGATATGAAATTCAATAAAAAGAGGATGTTTTTATCGGCGATATTTTACTTGTTGGAGGAGTGTTTAGCATGAAAGTTTTCATAGAAATAAATCAGAGTTTTTATCATAAGAAATGATATGCGTGTTGGAACAACCAATATAAATTCCACCAAGCAAGTCTACCATTTGTTTTTTAGAAAAATTGAGATTTTAGATTTAATATAAGCATGAAAGTGCAAGGTAAAAATTATATGGTGATGATGCGGAAGACTTGTAGAAATACATGAAACATATTATTGTAATCAAGAATAATCCATAAAAAGATATATGAGTCTAATTTCAAAAAGAAGATGTTTGTGTAAATCATGTTTCAATGAAAATCTTTTATGGTTGACAAAAAATAACCAAGCATGAAATAATACTATCACAAAGAGATTACTACAATGTTATTTCAATTCACAATTTCAAATCATACCAAACATTATAGAAAACATGCTAGGTTATCTAGTGCATTTCATAAGCAAAGAGTGATATAGAATTAGCATTAGGATCCAATACTCATAAGAAGAAGTGTTATGGAAGATAATGATGTGCACATAAGTGTATTTTTGAGTAGAGTAAACACATGTTTTAATCACAAATACAAGTAATATGTAAAGTAAAAGCACAATAAAACACAAATAATTTTACTTCCACAAACTTCAATGCACAAAAAATGTACTACTACCAAGGTACTCTGCAAACACAATGCTCATCAAGACTTATCAGGGTGCAAAGTAGTGCTTGGGGGATCACATAGTTTTATTCTTCAAGATTGATTTTTATTGTGATCCGGTGTACTTAAGAATAAGTGGTTTTTACTTTGAAAGAAAGTTATGGTTTGCACAAGATACTTTATTATTCTTTCCAAGGTGCTCAACCTCTCAACGCTTATTAAGACTTATCAGGAGGTTCAAGTAGTGCTTGGTGGAGTTATCTTTGTCACTTTATTTTATGATTTTGTTTTGTACAAAGTTCTCCGAATACACTTGTTTTGCAAACCAATATAATTTATGAAAAAGATAACCAATTTTCTTAACTTTTAAAAGTGCAAATAATGGTTGTGTAGGTAAGATACTTGTGCAATTTTAATTCATTGTACTATTACAAAACATACACAAACATTCTTAGATTAAACACATAAGTAGACAGTGCCAAAATAAGTGAGTGAATTGCGATCATTATCAAACATAAAACATTACTCATACTTAGAGGCATGCTACGCATAGTTCTACACAACTTTTTCAATATAATTTATGCACATATTAATAGACATATCTAAGCATGATGAAAACAATGTTCAAAGTAGTTTGAAAAGATAAATTGCAACATTATAGAAGTTTTGAATAATAGATTAACTCATGCTTGATTTTTACAATAAAGTCCATACAGATATTTTTGAAAAATAATTTTTATTTAAAGTTTGAACTTATAAAATTGGTCTTGGACTTCCCGAGGGCTACCTTGTGAGAGGTTCGCCCGGTACTAGGTGATATGATGGGATGATAGCCCAAATCACCCTTTCGCAAGATACATAGAAAAGTTAAGTTCAGAAGAATAATTTTGATACTTGTTTTTGTTTTGTTTTATATTTTTGTAGTTGATTTTTACAAATAAAAGCATATTTTTGTAATTTTTGCTTTTGTAATTTTTATATTTGATTTTTGCATAAAGATGAACTTTAAATAAAGGAAACAACACAAGCGAAAAAACAAAACATATTTTTTGTAATTTGGTTTTTGTAGTTTTGTATTTGATTTTTCAAAAAATAAAGAAACACAGAAGTGCAAAACTAAGTAGAAAATATAGATTTATATATTTTAAGGGATTTTTTAGAAATTTGAAAAATACAGAAAAATGAACATGGATGCTAGCGCCTGCGGTAGCGCTAGCGCGGGAGACAGTGAATGAATTTTTAGGATTTTAGAAATTTTGATTGGTGGTCTTGATTAGGTGTCCCAATAGTAATTCCATGCTGAAGTTGCAGATTTTTACGAGATGTTTTGGATGGTCCAAATTGCATGAAACGTAAGCGATTTCTTATATGACTTGACAAAATAATCATTGCATGAGATATATTTACTTATGTTTTCATTTTGACTTTTCTAAAGACTTGTGCTTATAACTGAAAAAAATAGGAAATGAAAACCCAAGATATCATGTTTGAACAAATCAAATATGCATGGTTTCGGTGAACAAGGAGTAATGTTCATGCAAATAGTAACATGGATATGCCCTGACATATAAAACCTAACATAGATATAAATATTCTTTAGGTGTCAATGTTAGTACGATAAATTTGAGATTAATGTTTTGCCAAAGTTTGATTGTGTTTCAACTTAGAGACCTAGAATGGAGTAACAATTCTATTTGATTTGATATCAAAATGATTCAAAGGTCTAAACTAGAAATAAATCACAATACACACATAATATACCATAACACCAACCATGGTAAACAATTATAATGTCAATTGTTATCATATAATTTCTGATAGTTGTTTATAGATGATTCTTGATATGAATTATGATTTTAGAGATGTTTAGCAAAAGATATCACTAGATCATGGTGGTGTTTGTGAATTCAATATTCATTATGAAGATAACTTCTTTCAACACATTTTAGTGATTTTCCTTAAGAATTTTGAATATATATGTGATTTTTTGATAGGTGAACAATAGTGATGGTTTAGATCATGTTTGACATCAAGGAGAGAACACAATATAATTTTTTGTTGTGAACAATGACACCCATATTGAAAGTTGAGCTTTTATTTAAATCTTGAATTTTCTTTTAGATCAAGTTATTTCACTCAACCACTTGTTGGTGAAGGCTAATAATCTTAATAGCCTAATAACCGGATTTAATTTGAAATATCTTATAGCAAATTTAGAGTTTGATTCATATGGATAATATAAGATATTTTATAATAATAAAGGATAGGTCATCAAAATAAAAATATGATTTTGAATTTTGATCAAAAATGATTTATAAACTCATTAAGCTTTATGAGATAAAATCATATTTCCAATACTATATAGGATGACCATGGCATGATAGTTTAAAAAGAACACAAAAAGAAAAAGATAGAAAAGACATTAAAGCAAATCATGAAGTAGAAATTTGTGTATTTCATTTTAATTGATTTCTACTTCATGCAAATGATGGGATACTAATGAATAAGAGATTTAGGTATCCAAAGAGGACCGGGAGTGACGGTTCCTTTGGGTACCCAAATACATCGTGTTTTTTTTGGGGAGATATGATTGAATGGGCCCTTTTGATTTGAGTTTGTGTTTCATCTTTAACTTTTGGCCGCCATTCAAACATTAGTTTAATATTATTCTTATTTATCCAATTTCCATGATGATTTTCTTTCCTTTGAAGATTATAATTGAAATTATCACTTATAGGAAATTTGTGTAATTTTAATTTTAAGTTGGGAGAAACATGATTTTGTAAATAATGATGACTTGGTTTTTGATATGCAAAAACATTTTGTTTCTTATTCCCATTATTATGTTTAGTTAAGATATTTATATTTGTATTTAACTTGCTTTTAGATATTGCTTGATATTCTAAATTTGTATGTTTTGAATTTGTATTTATAATTTTAATAGGAAATTGATTTTTGATTTTAATTCATCATTCTTTATCTTTAGATTATGCCTAGCTTTATTATAAGCTGTTGTGCTATTTTTAAGAGTAGAGACAATAGAGTCAATATGATCTTGATAGTTGTTTCTATATTCATCAAATGTTTCATCCATCTCTTTTATTTCAATTTTATATTCTTTACACTTAGCACAATCATTTATCAAAGATGAATTTTCTAAATGTAATTTATCATTTTGTTCTTTTACAAAAATAATTTCTTTTTCAAGTTCCTTAAATTTTTCTTTAATATTATTGCAATCAAGATAAGGTTTTGTATTTTCAATTGAAGTGACATGAGTAAAGCTAGATAAATCAGATTTTGATACTACTTTAACTTTTGCTTTTAAATTTTTATTTTCTAAGCGCAATTTGCATTTTGCATTTTTTAGTTTCTTAAGTTTGCGCTTTGTAATTTGTAGCAATTGTAAAGTAGAAATGGAAATACAAGCGATGAAGTTTGATTTCCTTACATTGCTTTTGGATGAGGGAGGATTTGAACATAATGTTCCTTTGTCTTCTTCTTGGCACTCCTCTTCCAAAAGTAAGATTGCTTCATCTCTTTCCTTTGATGTGTGCTCCATTGATTCGTCATGAGGAGGGCATTCTTGATGATTTGTGCACGCTTGCATATTCTCCGGTTCTTGCGATTGTTCCATACCTGTAGATGGAGAATCATACATTTCTTCAAGAAATTGCCATACTTTATATGCACTTGAAAAACAATATATCAATTTGAAAATTTCATTAGATAGACCGCAAAACAAATATTGTTTAGCTTTTGCATTTAATTGAAGTTCTTTTTTATTTGATTCATTTGCGGGTCTTGCTATTGCTAAATTCCAAACGTCGATGTCTAAAGTTTTAATAAATTTTTCAATTAAGATTTTCCATCCTTTATAATTTGTCCCTTCAAATAAAGGTGGTGCAAGTGATTTTTCCTGTTCACAAAAATCTCCCCCACTAGTAGAAGCGAGATCATGAGACGCCATTATTCCCGTTTGTTAAGCCGATTGGAATAAAACCGCTTTGATACCACTTGTTGGATCAGTCGGCGCCCTTAGAGGGGGGGGTGAATAAGGGTTTTCAAAAACTTTAGATTATATTTAAAAAACTTTGGAATATTGCAAGATTAATAAAGAGACATCAAGTAAAACAATAATAAAGAGATATGCTTTATTAATGTCAAATAATGTTTTACAAAACTTGATTTCTATGACGCTAGAAATCGGAGGCGACTAATATAAATTCTTTTTCATTTTCTATACCGACTCGTATCACCACGAACCGGTTCTCTTTAGCCGATCTCTCCCCAGATACGGCCTCAAGCCGCTCTAGCCAATCTATCGCCAAAAAGGCCTCTAGCACCCCCTAGATCTACTCCCTAGACCTAGTCGCCAACACAAGGCGAATTACCCCCTAAGTCTAACCCAGACCTAGTCGCCAACACAAGGCGAATTAACGAACCGTTTACAAGAAAAAGATGTGAAATGAAAAAGACAATAATATAAAAACTCCCTCTATGTGGATCTCTTGGAGAAGTGGACGAAGGCCCGCAGAGTATGATCGTAGTCGATGCAGCCTATGACGCGTGTTGAAATGTTCTCCACGGATCTCCTTAAGGCTTTATGGAATTGTGGGAGTATCGCTTTGAATCTTCCTCTTTCTGCTGTGGCACGAAGCTCTGGAGTTTGGGATTCGAGGAGGATGAAGAATTCGGAGCCAAAGCATCCAATTTATATCCTTCACGCTACCGTCGGCGCTAGCACTACCGTCGGCGCTAGCCCGGATTAGGAATGATCTTGTGCGGCTGAATCTCCCATCCGTGGCAACAATTTTCTCTATGCCTCTTGTGCGCCATTCTACCGCCAGCGCTAGCTCCTTCAAAAAATGCCGTCGGAATCGAGCTAATCAATGCTAGCGCCGGGGGCTATCGCTACCGCCGGCGCTAGTGAGCTTGTTCAAATTTTGGCCTCAATTTTGGGGGCAGACATCATGAGTACTCCTTGAGTCATGTGGACTATGTTAACCTGCACACTTGAACACACAAGATCAAATACACATAGGATTTGTTATTCCAACATCCACTAGTCCAAAGTCCCCGCGAGGGAGAAATGCTATTCTTATATCTGGGAGTCGGACCAGATGCGGTGAGTTCTGTCTTCGTTCGGGATGAAAAGAAGAGGTAGTTTCCAATATACTATGTCAGCCACATCCTTAAAGATGCAGAAACCATATATTCGATCTTGGAAAAACTGGCCTTGGCCTTGGTTATGTCTGCGCGAAGGCTTCGTCCTTATTTTCAGGCTCATTCCGTCCAAGTTATTACAGATCATCCTTTAAAATCTATTCTTGAAAAGCCAGATCATTCAGGGAGGTTGGCAAAATGGGCTATTGAACTAAGCGAATTGGAGATATCATACATCCCTCGAACAACGATCAAGGCCCAAATCCTTGCAGACTTCTTGGTAGATACAACAGAACCTAGTTCCGAATAGGTAGTGCAATCTCCTTTGGCTTGGATCATTTATGTGGATGGGGCTTCTGGCAGAAACTCCGTGGGAGCCGGGGTAGTTCTGATTAGTCCAAATGGCATCAGGCTGAAGCAAGCTATCAAATTCTTCTTTTCAGTTACAAATAATCAGGCAGAATATGAAGCACTTTTGGCTGGGCTGAGGCTTGTGAAAGAGCTAGGCATAGAACATGTACATGTTAAAACTGATTCACTGGTGATGGCCTCTCAGGTCTTGTGAAATTATGAGACAAGGGAGCCAATTCTGAGGAAATACCTGCTGTTAGCCAAAAGAGAAATTGGAAGATTCAAGTCATTCATCATCGAGCACATTCCAAGGACACAAAATAAGGAGGCAGATGAGTTGTCAAAGTTCGGTATTCCATCCGGTGGAGTGACCTCTAAACTTTTTCATCCGGCAACAGATGAGGCAGAACTCATGCAAATTGATCTTAATCCTTCGTGGAAGGACCCTTACGAGCTATTTCTATCAAAGGGGGAGTTCCATCATTCCATCAAATATCGGAGAGGATTCAAAAGGAAGGCGGCGTATTATTATCTGATAGCGGGAGTTCTCTACAGAAAAACTTTGATCTCTCCCTCAGCACGATGTGTTTCGGAGGGTGAAGTCCCAACCATACTTCAGGAAGTTCATTCCGGGGAGTGCGGTAGTCATTCGGGAGCGAAGACTCTATAAAAGAGAATCTTAAGGCAGGGGTATTTTTGGCCAACCATGAGAAAGGATGCTGAAGCATTTGCCAAGTGGTGTGTTCAGTGCCAAAAGTTTGCTCCTCTTCAGCATTTGCCTGCTCAATCACTCAGATCAATAACTGCGCCATGGCCCTTCGCAGTATGGAGGATGGATCTTATTGGACCCTTCCCAATAGCCAGCGGCCAGCGTCGTTTTATCATTGTGATGATCGACTATTTCAGCAAGTGGATTGAGGCAAAAGCGCTGGCAAGAACTACAACCCAAATTATCAGAAACTTCATCTGGGGAGAAATAGTCTGTCGGCATGGAATTCCGCTAGCAATTATCACTGATAATGGTCCACAGTTCAATAATCCGGAGATGATAAACTTTTGTGATCAAGTGGGAATTGATCTTCGATTTGCCTCAGTACATCATCCAAGAACAAATGGCCAAGTAGAAGCGGCAAACAGGCAAATCCAGCAGCTCTTGATGAAAAGGGTTTTGAATCAAAGGGGAAATTGGGCAGATCAGCTTCCTTCCATCCTCTGGACTCTTCGTACTACCCTGTCTTCAGCTACCGGGGAGACACCATTCAAATTATCTCATGGCTCGGAAGTTGTTGTGCCTATAGAGTTTGAGGTGGTCACTCCAAGAGTTGTGTATGCAAAAGAGGGAGGAGAAGCGTGGATAGAAGACAATGATGAAGCTATCAAGTATAGTCTGGATCTGATCGAAGAACTTCAGGACGAGGCAACAATCAGATAAGAAGAAGTTAAAAGGAGTATGGCAAAGTATTTTGACAAAAATGTCAGGGTAAAGCATTTTGCGGTCGGCAACGTTGTGCTAAAAAAGGTTGATACAGCAGCCCGAACAGGCAATGTCGGGAAGATAAATCCTAATTGGGCTGGACTTTTCATCATCAAGGAGGTACTAAAAAGTGGGGCTTACCGCCTCCAAACAAGCGAAGGAGAAGACATCTCGCGCACCTGTAGCGGTGACGATCTCAAACGGTTCTATCCTTAAAATGTCTTCTTTAATTTCCTGCAATTTTTTAGATATTTCAATAAGAAGCCCCATACTGACACTTCTCCATGTCTGATGTTTCCTTTTTACATATCAACCTCACTGAACCACGGAGACATCGCCAAGTTCTGCTCGAACCCCCTCGGATTGTAGTCATTAGCGTAAAACCCTGAAGATCATGTGTAGCGGGGAGTTTTCGCACACGTGTAGTGGTAGCTTGCCAATTCACGTGCGGTGGTCTTCAGAACCTTGGATCCCGGCTGATATCCAACACACCCCTGCATCAAGGGAAGTCTAGGTGAATGTTGGCTCTATCATGCCCCGAGAGGGATATAGTTACAGCTTTGATGATCTTTCTGAGGAAAGCAATGTCGGTATAGCCCCCGCGGCACAACCACACCTTCCCAACTAATCATCTTAGTCTGTGACCATCGAATACTCCTAGGTACTCTCAAGCGATGCCTAAGCGGGACCCACAACTGATTTGATCTCTCTGAGGAAAGCAATGTTCGCCGCCTAGGCCCAACTGCCCAATTGATCAACTCGGCTTGTAGCCCTAGGCAAGAGAGCAGTCGAGTCGCCTACAGCCCTTATGACCACTTGAGGAAAGCAATGTTCGCTGCCTAGGCCCACCTGCCCACTTGGTCATCTGGGTATGTACTTGTCTTTTTCTTTATTCCTACAGCTCTTATGACCACTTGAGGAAAGCAATGTTCGCCGCCTAGGCCCACCTGCCCACTTGGTCATCTGAGTCTGTAGTCATCTTTTATTGCATTACAGGGAATTATCTCACCTTATATGGTTATTATAGACCATTTAGAGAAAAGAGCAGGATTCTTATGTACATCACAAACCGGCCGACTTAATACTCAAACCGGGCGGTTTGAAATAAGCATGTACCAGGACTTTCGGGCTGTCTGGTTATTAAACCGGGCGGTCTAAAATAAGCAGGTTTCAAAGATGTCATACGGTTTGGTTTTCATACCGGACGGTTGGAAATAAACAGGATATCATTAAAATGTCACAAGGTAAATATCAAGGGATCAAGCATTATCATGACCGGCCGACCTCATTATTCGGGTTGTGAATCTATCATCTTTATGAGTTTCAATTAGATTCGTTCGGCTAATTACAGGCTCTTTTCGATCAGGCAGTTATGATCCTCTTTGCAAGTGTTAAACCTACTAATCGCACAAATTATATTTATAGTCCGTGCGGGTTGTCAGCTAATACTATATAAGGCTGACATATAAACTGTTCGGATTAAATATTAATCGCACGGTATATCAACTGATTTTCTTGCGACTTGATATTCTGTCTTGCAAGGCAATTATGTAAAGCCAGGTTATGGTCGCGCGGCTTGATTATTTCAATTTCCTGATTGGTTATCAGTTACATTCACGGGGGTAGGACTTGTGGCAATCTTAGTTGCAAGTCGCTTGAGTTAAAATACTGGCCGCTCGGTCTGTTGATTGTTCTTATGACTTGGCATTCTTTATCCTAGAAAGCAAGTATGCAGGGTCTGGTAACAATCGCGCGGCTTGATTATGTTTGGCTTCCTGGATATCGTAATGTATTCATAATAAGTTAGCACCTTCTCGGGATGAATCGAATCAATTTGATCCGGGTTGAAGAAAGCAAGCTATGCGAATGGGTTTTTTACTAATAGTTTCTTTACCGGAATCTTATGAAAATCATTATCCAAACCGGATGAGTTAATATTAAGTCGCACGACTTGGTTCGATCTAACACAGAAAGAAATCGCAAACGATCACAAGTAAGTCACCGAAGGTAGATAGATAGACAGGTAAAAGCTTTCCATTTCTTTATCAAAACATATTTTTACATTATACTTTAAACCGATCGGCTAACAACATCAAGTCGTCGGCTATTCAAAACAAAAAGCAAAATACAGCTACTGATTATCCGACTTAAGTTTCTTAGGCGCAGGAGCACTTGAGTGTTCGCTCCCATCAATTGAAACGTCAGGGGAGTAACCCTCGCTACCCGACGAGGATGAGCTGCTCAATTCGCCCGACTTGCGCCCAGCCTCTTCTTCGGAACCGCTGGATTCGGACTCCGAGCCACTCTCACCACTCTTGGCCGCTGCGGGTTCTTCGGCCTTATCATCCTCATCGTCGCTCTCCTCTGAACTGGATCCGTCGGCTTTGTTCTTTCCTTTGGCTTTCCGCCTGATCTTCTCTAACTTCTTTTGCAAGATCGGGTAGGCGTCCTAGAAGGTGAAATGCTCGAAACCAGGCACGAACCCTTTGAGCTCCCGCAAATGGTTAAAAGCATTGTAAATTCCCTCGGCGACATGAGGAAAGAGTTCCTGTTGATAGACCGGGTCGGTCTCATCATACTTTGCCTTCAAGAAAGAGTAAGGTAAGAGACCGTGTGGTCTGGAAAATTCAGAAGGATGGCTGGCCAGGTGATAACTTACCGACTCGGCTTCCTTTAGCCGCGCATTTTCCTTCTTCAATTCGGCAATTTCCTTCTCTAGGTGATCGTTTGCTTTAATCAACCTTTTGAAGGTCATTCCCATAAAAACATTGGTGATGAGGCTCTCGGCACCAACCCGCACGGCCTCCCGGGCGAGCTCTTCCTCGGGAATCCTTCTCAACCTCCTGAAGTTGAGTCGGCCGAACATGGCAATACTGGCGGCCTCAGCATGCCGGCCCGACTTCTCATTCGCCCAGTGGGGAGCGCGGTAGAGACCTGAACACCGTCGCCATCCGGATGACAGGTCAAGACCATGCGGCCTTTTAAATCCTTCACCTTGCTGAAGGAACGAAGGGCGGAGAAGTCGCCCGAGGAGGCTGAATCCTCCCCATCGGATGGCAGCGGCTTGTTCCTGACTTGTCTTTTCCTCTTCTCCGTCTAGTTAAGATTAAACCGGCCGGGCTGACCGGCTTGTTAGCAGGGACAACAGCTTCGGCTACAAAAAAGAGAAAAGAGTCAGCACAAAAGATCGAGCGGTCAACATTGAAGTCGAAAGTGGGTTAAAGGAAAGCTTACTATCTTCAGGCCGAACATTCTCTAGCTCGGCAAGTAGCGGGATGTAGTAGCTTACGTTAAGTCGCACATCCTCGAGAAGCTTGCAGGTTTTCTTCTCGACCTCGCTTATTGGGACCTGTTGAAAGGCCTCCTCAGGCCGCACTTGCAGATTCGGGTTCAAAAGGCCAAGTCGGCCTTCGAAAATCAAGTACCTCTCCGACCAGGTTGTGACCTTGTTCGCAAGGTTGACCATCTTCAACCCGCGGCAGCCAAAGTAGAGATGGCCTTTGAAGATATTCGACTCAGAGTCCGGGATAGCCCGCACCGAGAATATCTTCCTGAAAAGGTCCATAGAGAAGCGGACTCTCTCAGACCGCAGGTAGGAGATGAAGCTGCAAATCCCGGCCATCGAGTTAGGAGAAATTTGGCCGGGTACAACTCCATAATGGTCAAAGACCATGGCGAGCTCAATCGAAATAGGGAACTTGAAGCCACAATCGAAATGGTCGATTGGGATCGCGATTAGGTTTGGCCCAGAAGAATTCATCCGCTCATCACGGAGCGGAAGCCGCGCGAGCAGCGGACTGTCAGTCATATGCTTCTCAACGAATTTGTCCAATTCGGCCTTTGTCAAACGGCACTCATCGAGGTCTGCTGAGTGAAAGGCCACAATGGCTTCGGAGCGGGTAGCAGAGGTTTTCGCAGGTCGCTTCGGCTGGCGCTTTGCTCCCATCTTGAAGTTTTGTTAAGAAGACTTTCGGAAGGGCGCTACTTATAGGAACGGCTGATCTGCACTTAGCAAGGGTGAAATCGCGGCTAGACCAATCAACCCGCACGGGTGCATCACCAAAAAAGACAACCACAAAGACATTAGTATAATTCAAGCAGGCGAATTAAAAAAGCACAGAGACAAGCCGATCAGTTTATATAAAGTAATCCGCAGGCATCAATCAACACAACCGGAATGCAAAAATAAATTCGAATACTTAGACCGCGCGGCCTGGAAGACAGATCGAATATTATGAAATCAGATTCAAACAGTTGTCCAAAGGACCGAATAGAAATGTTATTACAACATGATGTCTTAAAAACACTCATCACTGGCGGGTATCACTCGGTTCGTCCTCCCTGTGAAGTCGCGCGACATGATCGCCGATCTGAAGGACAGTCCCTTGCATTTGATTCATGTTGTGATTAAGGCGGTTGATCATGCTATGAAGCCGCGCGGCATCCCACTCTACTCGCGCCGCTGGGATCACGCGACTAGTAAGGCCTCTGCGGGCTCATGAACACTAGCAACTGGGTGGATCGTCCCGGCTACAGGAAGAGACGAGCTCGTCCCTGCATCCGGGCGGCGGGACCCACGCCGACCTTCGTCAAACGCATTAATAGGACGCCGGCTTCCGCCGGCTTCCCTTGCCAATTGAAGGTATCTGTCCCTATAATAGGTGCAGTCCTCTTTGAGCTTACGGACTTCTTTCTTTCCGCGATCAACCCGGGCGGTTAGGGCAGCTACCTGGTCTTGCTGCGCCTTTTCCTTCTCTCGGCGCTCTCTCCGCTCGGCCTCCAGCGCTATTCGGTTCTCCTTCCGTTCGGTTTCCAACTCAGCCCGAAGAGCAGCTTTTTCATCTTGGGCGGCCTTCTCTCTCTCCTCCATAGCCCTAAACTGTTTCGTAAGGGTTTCGAAGTTCCTTTGAAGCCGGGACACCTCGTCCTCCATCCGGGTATCCGGCAGCGAAGAATGCAGCTGGGGTGGATCGAGAGGGGGGAGATAAGTCACTAGTTCTCCCGGCTTTGGAATAGAGTCACGATCATCTGCAATAAGAAAAAACAGTCAAAGAGTCTTCAAAAGGAGATCGCTCTCTTCGAATCTTCCTCGCTTACAAGCCGCAGCTGTTTGGGTTGAATTCGGGCGGACAAGTCGCCTTGCTTGCTCGGTATCAAACTTTCGGCGTTGTTCTCTCCACGATCTCTCGCTTTGCCTCCTCTTAGCAGCAGAAAATTGAGCAGTGGAGGGAAAGAAGCTGGGAGACGGGTTCAACAACGAAGCGCGAGACTTGTTTCGAGGCCGCGGCTTGAAAAAACGAACGGGTTGGTAATCCGCTCCCTTTTTACTTTGCAGCAGGAGATTGGGTGTCGGCGGTGGCGGCCTGGTAAGTTGATCTCTTACTCGCTCCGCCTTCACCTGCATAAGTCGGAGACCGGTCATCACAGTATCTTCGGGAGCCGGTACGGTTTTTTCGGTTCTGGTCGCAATGTCAGGGAGGACGGCCTCCTTAGTGCTAGTCGCAACCTCAGGGAGTACGGCCTCCTTAATGCTGGTCGCATCCTCAGACAGGGTGGCTCCTTTCTCTCTGGAGGGTTGGCAGCCTGCAGTTCGGAAGAAGTTCTCAGCTGATTATCTTGCTTCTGAAGAGAATCAAAATCCTTGAGGAGGTCACTTACGGAAATGCAATGAGCGTCAACGGGAGCCTGGTCGTTCGACTGGGGGGAGGGGGTAATCACGCCCTCCGAGACTTCATTCTCGCGCGACTTAACTTGCAGGCTGTCTGCTCTCGGTCTCCCGGACGCTGCCTTATTCTTGGCTTTTAGCCTCTTCATCTTCTTCAGAAGCCTGTCCGCCGCAAACTCCTCCTTCCTCTTTTTCGACTTCAGGGCAGTTGGTTTTTCTGGACTATCCTCGATGTTAACTACTGAAGCTTGCTGGTCACTCGGCTTGGGGGAGTCAACTGCCTCTCCCCCTTCGTCTCTTATTTTTAGATGAAAAACCCCCGATGGGGTGACTTCCACTTTGAAAGACTCATCCCCATCGCCCTTCGTGGAAACGGTCTCCAAGTATGCCTTATCCGGCAGGGTAGGCGGGTTGTTTCCTTTGTCAGAGAAGGTTGGGGGATCAGCTGGGGGTGGGTTCAGACAACTCGCCTCCTTTTTAGTCGACAAGTCGACTGTCCGATCGGGAAGTAGGTCGGTTGACTTACTCGCCTCCTTTTTAGTCGATAAGCCGACTGTCAGCTCGGGAGGCGGGTCGGTCGGCCTACTCATGGAAGCGATCGTTACTGTATTATCAGGCTGCGTCGTCTTCTTCTTCTTCCTCTTATCCTTCGAACGGTCTCTCTCGCGGTTTTTTTCGGGCTTCTCAAGAACTTCGAGCTGGGCCATTAAATCCACCATCTTTTTCGGGTTGTTCAGCCTGAAAGTCCTAACCGCAATAGGCGAGTAGTGACTCATGATAGCAATGGAGTTATGCCAGAATAGAAGCTCCTGGAACATTTATAACCAACAGGGTGAAATCAGCGCGGTCTCCGGTTAGAACTGATATTTTCGAAATCTACTCGGAAATTTAAAAATATGCGGGGATTATGTTTACCCAGAAGACCGCTTTCAATAGGATTACTCGCAGACTGTGCGGTTTGCGGATCCAAGTCGCCCGGCTCAGATTGTACAAGGTCCATCAACACCAACTAGCACATGCCAGGCGGGCTGACATAATTTAGGCCGCCTCCAAGTACTAAAGATAATCTAGGCCCAAGTCCAACAGGACAAGTCGCGGTCTCAAGTCGGAGACCGTGCGGATTGTGCCATAGAGACAAGCCAAGGTTCGAGATCAAAGAATAAGCCGCGGTCTCAAGACGGAGGCCGTTCGGATTGCATCGTCACCTTGGTCGCGTCATCCTCAGCCTCTGGTCAGATAGGTCGAAAGGGTAAGCCGCCAAGCCGTGCGGCTTCTTTCTTTCCTTCTTTGTGTATCCCGTCACCGCCTGCCCGTTTCTCCTGTACCCGGGCAGGCGGCTATTTTATCCCTGCCCGTTCGGGCAGGCCCCCAAGCCTATAAATAGGGGGCGGCACTATTCCCAAGACAGGCACACTCGAATCCAGGAGCTCGCTTGTTTGAGCTGCGGTCTCAAGTTTCCTGTCTTGCGGACTGTCTGACCAGCCAGCTTCTCTTTTCCTGCACTTGTAACCGCTGTAACCGCCTTATTTTGATCAAAGGAAAGCCCTTCACAGGAGTGGCATTCGCCGTGACGGGCGAAGTCTGGCCTTGACCGCTGCTAGCGGTCTCATTTTTCCCACCTAAAAAGTAACCGGCAACCCGCAGCCTCCGATTTCCTTCGGAGGTGCGATTTCGGACTCAACAGAAACACGCGACCTTGTTTGAGCTGCATTCCCAAGGCACGGACACTCGAATCTAGGAGCTCCCTTGATTGAGCTGCGGACTCGAGTTCCCTGTCTTGCGACCTGCTTGACCGGCCGGCTTGCACTTGTAACCCGCTGTAACCCTCTTACTTTAATCAAAGGAAAGCCCGTCACAGGAGTGGCATTTGCCGTGAAGGGCGAAGTCCGGCCTCGACCGCTGCTAGCGGTCTCATTCTCTTCTTTCTAAGTAACCAGCAAACCGCGGGGGTACATCTTTGGTTTCAACAAATGAATATAGGGACTCGAGCTCATTCCTAAAAGGTGTTGTGGGGGTAAAATCAGACAACCCGATCAAATGTTATTGATGTTTAAAGTTTGAGTGTCATTTGTAGCTAAATCTCTTACTTTCACTACAAACCGCATCTAAAATTCTTTCATTTTGAAATTTATGTGTCATTTGGAGCTAAATCTAGTATTAGCAGTACATCACATTGTATATCAACCTATAAACGAGCTTGAAAGGGTTAAAATTGTTCTCCATAGGATTTTGGGCTCCGATCTCATTCTGAAAAGGTATTGTGGGCGAAAATCGGACAACCGGATCAAAAGTTACGGATATTTGAAGATTAGGTCTCCTTTCAAGCTAAATACCTTATTACCAACTCGCATAACCACTGGAACCCACTGTATATCAAACAATTAATGAACTAGAAGGGTTATATCCTACTCTCCACTGGATGTAGGCCTCCGAGCTCATTCTAAAAGGTATTGTGGGCAAAAATTGGGCAACTGGATCAAGAGTTATGTCTGTTTGAAGTTTATGTGTCATTTGGAGCGAAATCCCACATTACCACTGCAACCCACCATAGATCAACCACTAAATAAACTAGAATGGGTAAAACTTGGTGTCCATTGGATGCAGGGCTCCGATCTCATTCCGAAAAGGTGTTGTCGGCAAAAATTTGACAACCAGATCAAATTTATGGATGTTTTAAGTTTAGGTGTCAATTGGAGCAAAATCCCTCATTTCCACTACAATCCACTATCCACTGACCTCTAAATGAACTCGATCGAGTAAATCCTATTCTCCATAGGATGTATGGCTCTGAGCTCATTGCGAAAAGTTTTTTTGTGCAAAATCCGGACAACCGGATCACAAGTTATAGCTGTTTGAAGTTTAGGTGCCAGTTCGAGCTAAATCCCACATTACCACTACAACTCAATGTATATCGACCACTAAATGAACTAGATTGGGTAAAACTTGCTTTCCATTGAATGTATGGCTCGGAGCTCATTTCGAAGAGGTTTTGTGAGAAAAAATCAGACAACCTCATCAAAAGTTATGGCTGTTTCCAGTTTAGGTGTCATTTGGAGCTAAAATTTGCATTACCAGTGCAACCCGCTATATATCGACAACTAAATGAGCTGCAATGGGTAAAACTTGTGTTTCAATGAATGTAGGGATCCAAGCTCATTCCTAAAAGGTGTTGTGGGGGTAAAATCAGACAACCCGATCAAAAGTTATTGATGTTTAAAGTTTGAGTGTCATTTGTAGCTAAATCTCTTACTTTCACTACAAACCGCATCTAAAATTCTTTTATTTTGAAATTTATGTGTCATTTGGAGCTAAATCTATTATTGGCAGAACATCCCATTGTATATCAACCTCTAAACGAGCTTGAATGGGTTAAAATTGTTCTCCATTGGATTTTGGGCTCCGATCTCATTCCGAAAAGGTATTGTGGGCGAAAATCGGACAACCGGATCAAAAGTTACGGATATTTGAAGATTAGGTCTCCTTTTAAGCTAAATACCTTATTACCAACCCGCATAACCACTGGAACCCACTGTATATCGAACAATAAATGAACTTGAATGGTTATATCCTACTCTCCACTGGATGTAGGCCTCCGAGCTCATTCTAAAAGGTATTGTGGGCAAAAATTGGGCAACTGGATCAAGAGTTATGTCTGTTTGAAGTTTATGTGTCATTTGGAGCTAAATCCCACATTACCACTGCAACCCACCATAGATTAACCACTAAATGAACAAGAATGGATAAAACTTGGTGTCCATTGGATGCAGGGCTCCGATCTCATTCTGAAAAGGTGTTGTGGGCAAAAATCTGACAACCAGATCAAATTTATGGATGTTTTAAGTTTAGGTGTCAATTGGAGCAAAATTCTTCATTTCCACTGCAATCCACTATCCACCGACCTCTAAATGAACTCGATCGAGTAAATCCTATTCTCCATAGGATGTATGGCTCTGAGCTCATTGCGAAAAGGTGTTTTGGGCAAAATCCGGACAACCAGATCAAAAGTTATAGCTGTTTGAAGTTTAGGTGCCAGTTGGAGCTAAATCCCACATTACCACTACAACGCAATGTATATCGACCACTAAATGAACTAGATTGTGTAAAACTTGCTCTCCATTGAATGTATGGCTCAGAGCGCATTTCGAAGAGGTTTTGTGAGCAAAAATTAGACAACCTCATCAAAAGTTATGGCTTTTTCAAGTTTAGGTGTCATTTGGAGCTAAAATTTGCATTACCAGTGCAACCCGCCATATATCGACAACTAAATGAGCTGCAATGGGTAAAACTTGTGCTTCAATGAATGTAGGGATCCAAGCTCATTCCTAAAAGGTGTTGTGGGGGTAAAATCAGACAACCCGATCAAAAGTTATTGATGTTTAAAGTAATAGTGTCATTTGTAGCTAAATCTCTTACTTTCACTACAAACAGCATCTAAAATTCTTTCATTTTGAAATTTATGTGTCATTTGGAGCTAAATCTAGTATTAGCAGTACATCCCATTGTATATCAACCTCTAAACGAGCTTGAATGGGTTAAAATTGATCTCCATTGGATTTTGGGCTACGATCTCATTCCGAAAAGGTATTGTGGGTGAATATTGGACAACCGGATCAAAAGTTACGGATATTTGAATATTTGGTCTTCTTTCAAGCTAAATACCTTATTACCAACCAGCATAACCACTGGAACCCACTGTATATCGAACAATAAATGAACTTGTATGGTTATATCCTTCTCTCCACTGGATGTAGGCCTCCGAGCTCATTCTAAAAGGTATTGTGGGCAAAAATTGGGAAACTGGATCAAGAGTTATGTATGTTTGAAGTTTATGTGTCATTTGGAGCTAAATCCCTCATTACCACTAGAACCCACCGTAGATCAACCACTAAATGAACTAGAATGGGGAAAACTTGGTGTCCATTAGATGCAGGGTTCCGATCTCATTCTAAAAAGGTGTTGTTGGCAAAAATCTGACAACCAGATCAAATTTATGGATGTTTTAAGTTTAGGTGTCAATTGGAGCAAAATCCCTCATTTCCACTGCAATCCACTATCCACTAAACTCTAAATGAACTCGATCGAGTAAATCCTATTCTCCATAGGATGTATGGCTCCGAGCTCATTGCGAAAATGTGTTTTGGGCAAAATCCGGACAACCGGATCAAAAGTTATTGCTGTTTGAAGTTTAGGTGCCAGTTGGAGCTAAATCCCACATTACCACTACAACTCAATGTATATCGACCACTAAATGAACTAGATTGGGTAAAACTTGCTCTCCATTGAATGTATGGCTCGGAGCTCATTTCGAAGAGGTTTTGTGAGCAAAAATCAGTCAACCTCATCAAAAGTTATGGCTGTTTCAAGTTTAGGTGTCATTTGAAGCTAAATTTGCATTGCCAGTGCAACCCGCTATATATTGACAACTAAATGAGCTGCAATGGGTAAAACTTGTGCTTCAATGAATGTAGGGGTCTGAGCTCATTCCTAAAAGGTGTTGTGGGGGTAAAATCAGACAAACCAATCAAAAGTTATTGATGTTTAAAGTTTGAGTGTCATTTGTAGCTAAATCTCTTATTTCACTACAAACCGCATCTAAAATTCTTTCATTTTGAAATTTATGTGTCATTTGGAGCTAAATATAGTATTAACAGTACATCCCATTGAATATCAACCTCTAAACAAACTCTAATGGGTTAAAATCGTTCTCCAATGGATTTTGGGCTCCGATCTCATTCCGAAAAGGTATTGTGGGCGAAAATCGGACTACCGGATCAAAAGTTGTGGATATTTGAAGATTAGGTCTCCTTTCAAGCTAAATACCTTATTACCACCCGCATAACCACTAGAACCCACTGTATATCGAACAATAATTGAACTTGAATGGTTATATTCTACTCTCCACTAGATCTAGGCCTCCGAGCTTATTCTAAAAGGTATTGTGGGCAAAAATTGGGCAACTGGATCAAGAGTTATGTCTGTTTGAAGTTTATGTGTCATTTGGAGCTAAATCCCACATTACCACTGCAACCCACCGTAGATCAACCACTAAACGAACTAGAATGGGTAAAACTTGGTGTCCATTGGATGCAGGGCTCCGATCTCATTCCGAAAAGGTGTTGTGGGAAAAAATCTGACAACCAGATCAAATTTATGGATGTTTTAAGTTTAGGTGTCAATTGGAGAAAAATCCCTCATTTCCACTGCAATCCACTATCCATCGACCTCTAAATGAACTTGATCGAGTAAATCCTATTCTCCATAGGATGTATGGCTCGGAGCTCATTGCGAAAAGGTGTTTTGGGCAAAATCCGGACAACCAGATCAAAAGTTATAGCTGTTTGAAGTTTAGGTGCCAGTTGGAGCTAAATCCCACATTACCACTACAACTCAATGTATATCGACCACTAAATGAACTAGATTGGGTAAAACTTGCTCTCCATTGAATGTATGGCTCGGAGCTCATTTCGAAGAGGTTTTGTGAGCAAAAATCAGACAACCTCATCAAAAGTTATGGCTGTTTCAAGTTTAGGTGTCATTTGGAGCTAAAATTTGCATTACCAGTGAAACCCGCTATATATCGACAACTAAATGAGCTGTAATGGGTAAAACTTGTGCTTCAATGAATGTAGGGTTCCGAGCTCATTCCTAAAAGGTGTTGTGGGGGTAAAATCAGACAACCTGATCAAAAGCTATTGATGTTTAAAGTATGAGTGTCATTTGTAGCTAAATCTCTTATTTCACTACAAACCGCATCTAAAATTATTTCATTTTGAAATTTATGTGTCATTTGGAGCTAAATCTAGTATTAGCAGTACATCCCATTGTATATCAACCTCTAAACGAGCTTGAATGGGTTAAAATTGTTCTCCATGGGATTTTGGGCTCCGATCTCATTCTGAAAAGGTATTATGGGCGAAAATTGGACAACCGGATCAAAAGTTATGGATATTTGAAGATTAGGTCTCCTTTCAAGCTAAATACCTTATTACCAACCCGCATAACCTCTGGAACCCACTGTATATCGAACAATAAATGAACTTGAATGGTTATATCCTACTCTCCACTGGATGTTGGCCTCCGAGCTCATTCTAAAAGGTATTGTGGGCAAACATTGGGCAACTGGATCAAGAGTTATGTCTGTTTGAAGTTTATGTGTCATTTGGAGCTAAATCCCACATTACCACTGCAACCCACCGTAGATCAACCACTAAACGAACTAGAATGGGTAAAACTTGGTGTCCATTGGATGCAGGGCTGCGATCTCATTCCGAAAAGGTGTTGTGGGCAAAAATCTGACAACCAGATCAAATTTATGGATGTTTTAAGTTTAGGTGTCAAATGGAGCAAAATCCATCATTTCCACTACAACCCACTATCCACCGACCTCTAAATGAACTCGATCGAGAAAATCCTATTCTCCATAGGATGTATGGCTCTGAGCTCATTGCGAAAAGGTGTTTTGGGCAAAATTCGGACAACCGGATCAAAAGTTATAGCTGTTTGAAGTTTAGGTGCCAGTTGGAGCAAAATCCCACATTACCACTACAACTCAATGTATATCGACCACTAAATGAACTAGATTGGGTAAAACTTGCTCTCCATTGAATGTATGGCTCGGAGCTCACTTCGAAGAGGTTTTGTGACCAAAAATCAGACAACCTCGTCCAAAGTTATGGCTGTTTCAATTTTAGGTGTCATTTGGAGCTAAAATTTGCAATACCAGTGCAACCCGCTATATATCGACAACTAACTGAGCTGCAATGGGTAAAACTTGTGCTTCAATGAATGTAGGGATCCGAGCTCATTCCCAAAAGGTGTTGTGGGGGTAAAATCAGACAACCCGATCAAAAGTTATCGATGTTTAAAGTTTGAGTGTCATTTGTAGCTAAATCTCTTACTTTCACTTCAAACCGCATCTAAAATTCTTTCATTTTGAAATTTATGTGTCATTTGGAGCTAAATCTAGTATTAGCAGTACATCCTATTATATATCATCCTCTAAACGAGCTTGAATGTGTTAAAATTGTTCTCCATTGGATTTTGGGCTCCGATATCATTCCGAAAAGGTATTGTGGGCGAAAATGGGACAACATGATCAAAAGTTACGGATATTTGAAGATTAGGTCTCATTTCAAGCTAAATACCTTATTACAAACCCGCATAACAACTAGAACCCACTGTATATCGAACAATAAATGAACTTGAATGGTTATATCCTACTCTCCACTGGATGTAGGCCTCCGAGCTCATTCTAAGAGGTATTGTGGGCAAACATTGGGCAACTGGATCAAGAGTTATGTCTGTTTGAAGTTTATGTGTCATTTGGAATTAAATCCCACATTACCACTGCAACCCACCGTAGATCAACCACTAAACGAACTAGAATGGGTAAAACTTGGTGTCCATTGGATGCAGGGCTCCGATCTCATTCCGAAAAGGTGTTGTGGGCAAAAATCTGACAACCAGATCAAATTTATGGATGTTTTAAGTTTAGGTGTCAATTGGAGCAAAATCCCTCATTTCCACTGCAATCCACTATCCACCGACCTCTAAATGAACTCGATCGAGTAAATCCTATTCTCCATAGGATGTATGACTTTGAGCTCATTGCGAAAAGGTGTTTTGGGCAAAATCCGGAAAATCGGATCAAAAGTTATAGCTGTTTGAAGTTTAGGTGCCAGTTGGAGCTAAATCCCACATTACCACTACAATTCAATGTATATCGACCACTAAATGAACTAGATTGGGTAAAACTTGCTCTCCATTGAATGTATGGCTCGGAGCTCATTTCGAAGAGGTTTTGTGAGCAAAAATCAAACAACCTCATCAAAAGTTATGGCTGTTTCAAGTTTAGGTGTCATTTGGAGCTAAAATTTGCATTACCAGTGCAACCCGCGATATATCGACAACTAAATGAGCTGCAATGGGTAAAACTTGTGCTTCAATGAATGTAGGGATCCGAGTTTATTCCTAAAAGGAGTTGTGGGGGTAAAATCAGATAACCCGATCAAAATTTATTGATGTTTAAAGTATGAGTGTCATTTGTAGCAAAATCTCTTACTTTCACTACAAACCGCATCTAAAATTCTTTCATTTTGAAATTTATGTGTCATTTGGAGGTAAATCTAGTATTAGCAGTACATCCCATTGTATATCAACCTCTAAAGGAGCTTGAATGGGTTAAAATTGTTCTCCATTGGATTTTGGGCTCCGATCTCATTCCGAAAAGGTATTGTGGGAGAAAATTGGACAACCGGATCAAAAGTTATGGATATTTGAATATTAGGTCTCCTTTCAAGCTAAATACCTTATTACCAACCCGCATAACCACTGGAACCCACTGTATATCGAACAATAAATGAATTTGAATGGTTATATCCTACTCTCCACTGGATGTAGGCCTCCGAGCTCATTCTAAAAGGTATAGTGGGCAAAAATTGGGCAACTGGATCAAGAGTTATGTCTGCTTGAAGTTTATGTGTCATTTGGAGCTAAATCCCACATTACCACTGCAACCCACCGTAGATCAACCACTAAACGAACTAGAATGGGTAAAACTTGGTGTCCATTGGATGCAGGGCTGCGATCTCATTCCGAAAAGGTGTTGTGGGCAAAAATCTGACAACCAGATCAAGTTTATGGATGTTTTAAGTTTAGGTGTCAATTGGAGCAAAATACCTCATTTCCACTGCAATCCACTATCCACCGACCTCTAAATGAACTCGATCGAGTAAATCCTATTCTCCATAGAATGTATGGCTCTGAGCTCATTGCGAAAAGGTGTTTCGGGCAAAATCCGAACAACCGGATCAAAAGTTATAGCTGTTTGAAGTTTAGGTGCCAGTTGGAGCTAAATCCCACATTACCACTACAACTCAATGTATATCAACC
The DNA here is from genome assembly GCA_033032865.1 of Dactylorhiza incarnata. NCBI lineage: Eukaryota > Viridiplantae > Streptophyta > Magnoliopsida > Asparagales > Orchidaceae > Dactylorhiza > Dactylorhiza incarnata. The sequence continues at coordinate 273,745 of JAWHQI010000619.1, read as the reverse complement.
ACTAAATGAACTAGATTGGGTAAAACTTGCTCTCCATCGAATGTATGGCTCGGAGCTCATTTCGAAGAGGTTTTTTTGAGCAAAAATCAGACAACCTTATCAAAAGTTATGGCTGTTTCAAGTTTAGGTGTCATTTGGAGCTAAAATTTGCATTACCAGTGCAACCCGCTATATATCGACAACTAAATGAGCTGCAATGGGTAAAACTTGTGCTAAATCTCTTACTTTCACTCCAAACCGCATCTAAAATTCTTTCATTTTGAAATTTATGTGTCATTTGGAGCTAAATCTAGTATTAGCAGTACATCTCATTGTATATCAACCTCTAAACGAGCTTGAATGGATTAAAATTGTTCTCCATTGGATTTTGGGCTCCGATCTCATTCTGAAAAGGTATTGTGGGCGAAAATCGGACAACCGGTTCAAAAGTTACGGATATTTGAAGATTAGGTCTCCTTTCAAGCTAAATACCTTATTACCAACCCGCATAACCACTGGAACCCACTGTATATCGAACAATAAATGAACTTGAATGGTTATATCCTACTCTCCACTGGATGTAGGCCTCCGAGCTCATTCTAAAAGGTATTGTGGGCAAAAATTGGGCAACTGGATCAAGAGTTATGTCTGTTTGAAGTTTATGTCTCATTTGGAGCCAAATCCCACATTACCACTGCAACCCACCGTAGATCAACCACTAAACGAACTAGAATGGGTAAAACTTGGTGTCCATTGGATGCAGGGCTCCGATATCATTCTGAAAAGGTGTTGTGGGCAAAAATCTGACAACCAGATCAAATTTATGGATGTTTTAAGTTTAGGTGTCAATTGGAGCAAAATCCCTTATTTCCACTGCAATCCACTATCCACCGACCTCTAAATGAACTCGATCGAGTAAATCCTATTCTCCATAGGATGTATGGCTCTGAGCTCATTGCGAAAGGTGTTTTGGGCAAAATCCGGACAACCGGATTAAAAGTTATAGATGTTTGAAGTTTAGGTGCCAGTTGGAGCTAAATCCCACATTATCACTACAACTCAATGTATATCGACCACTAAATGAACTAGATTAGGTAAAACTTGCTCTCCATTGAATGTATAGCTCGGAGCTCATTTCGAAGAGGTTTTATGAGCAAAAATCAGACAACCTCATCAAAAGTTATGGCCTTTTCAAGTTTAGGTGTCATTTGGAGCTAAAATTTGCATTACCAGTGCAACCCGCTATATATCGACAACTAAATGAGCTGCAATGGGTAAAACTTGTGCTTCAATGAATGTAGGGATCCGAGCTCATTCCTATAAGGTGTTGTGGGGGTAAAATCAGACAACCCGATCAAAAGTTATTGATGTTTAATGTTTGAGTGTCATTTGTAGCTAAATCTCTTACTTTCACTACAAACCGCATCTAAAATTCTTTCATTTTGAAATTAAAGTGTCATTTTGAGCTAAATCTAGTATTAGTAGTACATACCATTATATATCAACCTCTAAACGAGCTTGAATGGGTTAAAATTGTTCTCCATTGGATTTTGGGCTCCGATCTCATTCTGAAAAGGTATTGTGGGCAAAAATTGGACAACGAGATCAAAAGTTACAGATATTTGAATATTAGGTCTCCTTTAAAGCTAAATACCTTATTACCAACCCGCATAACCACTGGAACCCACTGTATATCGAACAATTAATGAACTTGAATGGTTATATCCTACTCTCCACTGGATGTAGGCCTCCGAGCTCATTCTAAAAGGTATTGTGGGCGAAAATTGGGCAACTGGATCAAGAGTTATGTCTGTTTGAATTTATGTGTCATTTGAAAATAAATCCCACATTACCACTGCAACCCGCCGTAGATCAACCACTAAACGAACTAGAATGGGTAAAACTTAGTGTCCATTGGATGCAGGGCTCCGATCTCATTCCGAAAAGGTGTTGTGGGCAAAAATCTGACAACCAGATCAAATTTATGGATGTTTTAAGTTTAGGTGTCAATTGGAGCAAAATCCCTCATTTCCACTACAATCCACTATCCACCGACCTCTAAATGAACTCGATCGAGTAAATCCTATTCTCCATAGGATGTGTGGCTCTGAGCTCATTGCAAAAAGGTGTTTTGGGCAAAATTCGGACAACCGGATCAAAAGTTATAGCTGTTTGAAGTTTAGGTGCCAGTTGGAGATAAATCCCACATTACCACTACAACTTAATGTATATCGACCACTAAATGAACTAGATTGCGTAAAACTTGCTCTCCATTGAATGTATTGCTCAGAGCTCATTTCGAAGAGGTTTTGTGAGCAAAAATCAGACAACCTCATCAATAGTTATGGATGTTTCAAGTTTAGGTGTCATTTGGAGCTAAGATTTGCATTAGCAGTGCAACCCGTTATATATCGACAACTAAATGAGCTGCAATGGGTAAAACTTGTGCTTCAATGAATGTAGGGATCCGAGCTCATTTCTAAAAGGTGTTGTGGGGGTAAAATCAGACAACCTGATCAAAAGTTGTTGATGTTTAAAGTTTGAGTGTCTTTTGTAGCTAAATCTCTTACTTTCACTACAAACCGCATCTAAAATTCTTTCATTTTGAAATTTATGTGTCATTTGGAGCTAAATCTAGTATTAGTAGTACATCCCATTATATATCAACCTCTAAACGAGCTTGAATGGGTTAAAATTGTTCTTCATTGGATATTTGAAGATTAGGTCTCCTTTCAAGCTAATTAACTTATTACCAACCCGCATAACCACTAGAACCCACTGTATATTGAACAATAAATGAACTTGAATGGTTATATCCTACTCTCCATTGGATGTAGGCCTCCGAGCTCATTCTAAAAGATATTGTGGGCAAACATTGGGCAACTAGATCAAGAGTTATGTCTGTTTGAAGTTTATGTGTCATTTGGAGCTAAATCCCACATTACCACTGCAACCCACCGTAGATCAACCACTAAACGAACTAGAATACGTAAAACTTGGTGTCCATTGGATGCAGGGCTCCGATCTTATTCCGAAAAGGTGTTGTGGGCAAAAATCTGACAACCAGATCAAATTTATGGATGTTTTAAGTTTAGGTGTCAATTGGAGCAAAATCCCTCATTTCCACTGCAATCCACTATCCACCGACCCTTAAATGAACTCGATCGAGTAAATCCTATTCTCCATAGGATGTATGGCTCTGAGCTTATTGCGAAAAGGTGTTTTGGGCAAAATCCGGACAACCGGATCAAAAGTTATAGCTATTTGAAGTTTAGGTGCCAGTTGGAGCTAAATCCCACATTACCACTACAACTCAATGTATATCAAACACTAAATGGCTAGATTGGGTAAAACTTGCTCTCCAATGAATGTATGGCTCGGAGCTCATTTCGAAGAGGTTTTGTGAGCAAAAATCAGACAACCTCATCAAAAGTTATGGTTGTTTCAAGTTTTGGTGTCATTTGGAGCTAAAATTTGCATTACCAGTGCAATCCGCTATATATCGACAACTAAATGAGCTGCAATGGGTAAAACATTTGCTTCAATGAATGAAGGGATCCGAGCTCATTCCTAAAAGGTGTTGTGGGGGTAAAATCAGACAACCCGATCAAAAGTTATTGATGTTTAAAGTTTGAGTGTCATTTGTAGCTAAATCTCTTACTTTCACTACAAACCGCATCTAAAATTCTTTCATTTTGAAATTTATGTGTCATTTGGAGCTAAATCTAGTATTAGCAGTACATCCCATTGTATATCAACCACTAAACGAGCTTGAATGTGTTAAAAATTTTCTCCATTGGATTTTGGGCTCCGACCTCATTCTGAAAATGTATTGTGGGCAAAAATCGGACAACCGGATCAAAAGTTACGGATATTTGAAGATTAGGTCTCCTTTCAAGCTAATTAACTTATTACCAACCCGCATAACCACTAGAACCCACTGTATATTGAACAATAAATGAACTTGAATGGTTATATCCTACTCTCCATTGGATGTAGGCCTCCGAGCTCATTCTAAAAGATATTGTGGGCAAACATTGGGCAACTAGATCAAGAGTTATGTCTGTTTGAAGTTTATGTGTCATTTGGAGCTAAATCCCACATTACCACTGCAACCCACCGTAGATCAACCACTAAACGAACTAGAATGGGTAAAACTTGGTGTCCATTGGATGCAGGGCTCCGATCTTATTCCGAAAAGGTGTTGTGGGCAAAAATCTGACAACCAGATCAAATTTATGGATGTTTTAAGTTTAGGTGTCAATTGGAGCAAAATCCCTCATTTCCACTGCAATACACTATCCACCGACCCTTAAATGAACTCGATCGAGTAAATCCTATTCTCCATAGGATGTATGGCTCTGAGCTTATTGCGAAAAGGTGTTTTGGGCAAAATCCGGACAACCGGATCAAAAGTTAAAGCTATTTAAAGTTTAGGTGCCAGTTGGAGCCAAATCCCACATTACCACTACAACTCAATGTATATCGACCACTAAATGGCTAGATTGGTTAAAACTTGCTCTCCAATGAATGTATGGCTCGGAGCTCATTTCGAAGAGGTTTTGTGAGCAAAAATCAGACAACCTCATCAAAAGTTATGGCTGTTTCAAGTTTTGGTGTCTTTTGGAGCTAAAATTTGCATTACCAGTGCAATCCGCTATATATCGACAACTAAATGAGCTGCAATGGGTAAAACATTTGCTTCAATGAATGTAGGGATCCGAGCTCATTCCTAAAAGGTGTTGTGGGGGTAAAATCAGACAACCAGATCAAAAGTTATTGATGTTTAAAGTTTGAGTGTCATTTGTAGCTAAATCTCTTACTTTCACTACAAACCGCATCTAAAATTCTTTCATTTTGAAATTTATGTGTCATTTGGAGCTAAATCTAGTATTAGCAGTACATCCCATTGTATATCAACCACTAAACGAGCTTGAATGTGTTAAAAATTTTCTCCATTGGATTTTGGGCTCCGACCTCATTCTGAAAATGTATTGTGGGCAAAAATCGGACAACCGGATCAAAAGTTACGGATATTTGAAGATTAGGTCTCCTTTCAAGCTAAATACCTTATTACCAACCTGCATAACCACTGGAACCCACTGTATATCGAACAATAAATGAACTTCAATGGTTATATCCTACTCTCCACTGGATGTAGGCCTCTGAGCTCATTCTAAAAGGTATTGTGGGCAAAAATTGGGCAACTGGATCAAGAGTTATGTCTGTTTGAAGTTTATGTGTCATTTGGAGCTAAATCCCACATTACCACTTCAACCCACCGTAGATCAACCACTAAACGAACTAGAATGGGTAAAACTTGGTGTCCATTGGATGCAGGGCTCCGATCTCATTCCGAAAAGGTGTTGTGGGAAAAAATCTGACAACCAGATCAAATTTATGGATGTTTTAAGTTTAGGTGTCAATTGGAGCAAAATCTCTCATTTTTACTGCAATCCACTATCCACAGACCTCTAAATGAACTCGATCGAGCATATCCTATTCTCCATAGGATGTATGGATTTGAGCTCATTGCGAAAAGGTGTTTTGGGCAAAATCCGGATAACCGGATTAAAAGTTATAGCTGTTTGAAGTTTAGGTGCCAGTTGGAGCTAAATCCCACATTACCACTACAACTCAATGTATATCGACCACTAAATGAACTAGATTGGGTAAAACTTTCTCTCCATTGAATGTATGGATCGGAGCTCATTTCGAAGAGGTTTTGTGAGCAAAAATCAGACAACCTCATCAAAAGTTATGGCTGTTTCAAGTTTAGGTGTCATTTGGAGCTAAAATTTGCATTACCAGTGCAACCTGCTATATATCCACAACTAAATGAGCTGCAATGGGTAAAACATGTGCTTCAATGAATGTAGGGATTCGAGCTCATTCCTAAAAGGTGTTGTGGGGGTAAAATCAGACAACCCGATCAAAAGTTATTGATGTTTAAATTTTGAGTGTCATTTGTAGCTAAATCTCTTACTTTCACTACATATCGCATCTAAAATTTTTTCATTTTGAAATTTATGTGTCATTTGGAGTTAAATCTATTATTAACAGTACATCTCAATGTATATCAACCTCTAAACGAGCTTGAATGGGTTAAAATTGTTCTCCATTGGATTTTGGGCTCCGATCTCATTCTGAAAAGGTATTGTGGGCGAAAATCGGAGAACCGGATCAAAAGTTACGGATATTTGAATATTAGGTCTCCTTTCAAGCAAAATACCTTATTACCAACCCGCATAACCACTGGAACCCACTGTATATCGAACAATAAATGAACTTGAATGGTTATATCCTACTCTCCACTGGATGTAGGCCTCCGAGCTCATTCTAAAAGGTATTGTGGGCAAAAATTGGGCAACTGGATCAAGAGTTATGTCTGTTTGAAGTTTATGTGTCATTTGGAGCTAAATCCCACATTACCACTGCAACCCACCGTAGATTAACCACTTATCGAACTAGAATGGGTAAAACTTAGTGTCCATTGGATGCAGGGCTCCGATCTCATTCCGAAAAGGTGTTGTGGGCAAAAATCTGACAACCAGATCAAATTTATGGATGTTTTAAGTTTAGGTGTCAATTGGAGCAAAATCCCTCATTTCCACTAAAATCCACTATCCACTGACCTCTAAATGAACTCGATCGAGTAAATCATATTCTCCATAGGATGTATGGCTCTGAGCTCATTGCGAAAAGGTGTTTTGGGCAAAATCTGGACAACCAGATCAAAATTTATAGCTGTTTGAAATTTAGGTGCCAGTTGGAGCTAAATCCCACATTACACCTACAACTCAATGTATATCGACCACTAAATGAACTAGATTGGGTAAAATTTGCTCTCCATTGAATGTATGGCTCGGAGCTCATTTCGAAGAGGTTTTGTGAGCAAAAATCAGACAACCTCATCAAAAGTTATGGCTGTTTCAAGTTTAGGTGTCATTTGGAGCTAAAATTTACATTACCAGTGCAACCCGCTATATATCGACAATTAAATGAGCTGCAATGGGTAAAACTTGTGCTTCAATGAATGTAGGGATCCGAGCTCATTCCTAAAAGGTGTTGTGGGGGTAAAATCAGACAACCCGGTCAAAAGTTATTGATGTTTAAAGTTTGAGTGTCATTTGTAGCTAAATCTCTTACTTTCACTACAAACCGCATCTAAAATTCTTTCATTTTGAAATTTATGTGTCATTTGGAGCTAAATCTAGTATTAGCAGTACATACCATTGTATATCAACCTCTAAACGAGCTTGAATGGGTTAAAATTGTTCTCCATTGGATTTTGGGCTCCGATCTCATTCCGAAAAGTTATTGTGGGCGAAAATCGGACGACCGGATCAAAAGTTACGGATATTTGAAGATTAGGTCTCCTTTCAAGCTAAATAACTTATTACCAACCACATAACCACTAGAACCCACTGTATATCGAACAATAAATGAACTTGAATGGTTATATCCTACTCTCCATTGGATGTAGGCCTCCGAGCTCATTCTAAAAGATATTGTGGGCAAAAATTGGGCAACTGGATCAAGAGTTATGCCTGTTTGAAGTTTATGTGTCATTTGGAGCTAAATCTCACATTACCACTGCAACCCACCGTAGATCAACCACTAAACGAACTAGAATGGCTAAAACTTGGTGTCCATTGGATGCAGGGCTCCGATCTCATTCCGAAAAGGTGTTGTGTGCAAAAATCTGACAAACAGATCAAATTTATGGATGTTTTAAGTTTAGGTGTCAATTGGAGCAAAATCCTTCATTTCCACTACAATCCACTATCCACCGACCCTTAAATGAACTCGATCGAGTAAATCCTATTCTCCATAGGATGTATGGCTCTGAGCTCATTGCAAAAAGGTGTTTTGGTCAAAATCCGGACAACCAGATCAAAAGTTATAGCTATTTGAAGTTTAGGTGCCAGTTGGAGCTAAATCCCACATTACCACTACAACTCAATGTATATCGACCACTAAATGGCTAGATTGGGTAAAACTTGCTCTTCAATGAATGTATGGCTCAGTGCACATTTCGAAGAGGTTTTGTGAGCAAAAATCAGACAACCTCATCAAAAGTTATGGCTGTTTCAAGTTTAGGTGTCATTTGGAGCTAAAATTTGCATTACCAGTGCAATCCGCTATGTATCGACAACTAAATGAGCTGTAATGGGTAAAACTTGTGCTTCAATGAATGTAGGGATCCGAGCTCATTCTTAAAAGGTGTTGTGGGGGTAAAATCAGACAACCCGATCAAAAGTTATTGATGTTTAAAGTTTGAGTGTCATTTGTAGCTAAATCTCTTACTTTCACTACAAACCGCATCTAAAATTCTTTCATTTTGAAATTTATGTGTCATTTGGAGCTAAATCTAGTATTAGCAGTACATCCCATTGTATATCAACCTCTAAAGGAGCTTGAATGGGTTAAAATTGTTCTCCATTGGATTTTGGGCTCCGATCTCATTCCGAAAAGGTATTGTGGGAGAAAATCGGACAACCGGATCAAAAGTTATGGATATTTGAATATTAGGTCTCCTTTCAAGCTAAATACCTTATTACCAACCCGCATAACCACTAGAACCCACTGTATATCGAACAATAAATGAATTTGAATGGTTATATCCTACTCTCCACTGGATGTAGGCCTCCGAGCTCATTCTAAAAGGTATAGTGGGCAAAAATTGGGCAACTGGATCAAGAGTTATGTCTGCTTGAAGTTTATGTGTCATTTGGAGCTAAATCCCACATTACCACTGCAACCCACCGTAGATCAACCACTAAACGAACTAGAATGGGTAAAACTTGGTGTCCATTGGATGCAGGGCTGCGATCTCATTCCGAAAAGGTGTTGTGGGAAAAAATCTGACAACCAGATCAAATTTATGGATGTTTTAAGTTTAGGTGTCAATTGGAGCAAAATACCTCATTTACACTGCAATCCACTATCCACCGACCTCTAAATGAACTCGATCGAGTAAATCCTATTCTCCATAGAATGTATGGCTCTGAGCTCATTGCGAAAAGGTGTTTTGGGCAAAATCCGAACAACCGGATCAAAAGTTATAGCTGTTTGAAGTTTAGGTGCCAGTTGGAGCTAAATCCCACATTACCACTACAACTCAATGTATATCGACCACTAAATGAACTAGATTGGGTAAAACTTGCTCTCCATCGAATGTATGGCTCGGAGCTCATTTCGAAGAGGTTTTTTTGAGCAAAAATCAGACAACCTTATCAAAAGTTATGGCTGTTTCAAGTTTAGGTGTCATTTGGAGCTAAAATTTGCATTACCAGTGCAACCCGCGATATATCGACAACTAAATGAGCTGCAATGGGTAAAACTTGTGCTTCAATGAATGTAGGGATCCGAGTTTATTCCTAAAAGGAGTTGTGGGGGTAAAATCAGATAACCCGATCAAAATTTATTGATGTTTAAAGTATGAGTGTCATTTGTAGCAAAATCTCTTACTTTCACTACAAACCGCATCTAAAATTCTTTCATTTTGAAATTTATGTGTCATTTGGAGCTAAATGTAGTATTAGCAGTACATCCCATTGTATATCAACCTCTAAAGGAGCTTGAATGGGTTAAAATTGTTCTCCATTGGATTTTGGGCTCCGATCTCATTCCGAAAAGGTATTGTGGGAGAAACTCGGACAACCGGATCAAAAGTTATGGATATTTGAATATTAGGTCTCCTTTCAAGCTAAATACCTTATTACCAACCCGCATAACCACTGGAACCCACTGTATATCGAACAATAAATGAATTTGAATGGTTATATCCTACTCTCCACTGGATGTAGGCCTCCGAGCTCATTCTAAAAGGTATAGTGGGCAAAAATTGGGCAACTGGATCAAGAGTTATGTCTGCTTGAAGTTTATGTGTCATTTGGAGCTAAATCCCACATTACCACTGCAACCCACCGTAGATCAACCACTGAACGAACTAGAATGGGTAAAACTTGGTGTCCATTGGATGCAGGGCTGCGATCTCATTCCGAAAAGGTGTTGTGGGCAAAAATCTGACAACCAGATCAAATTTATGGATGTTTTAAGTTTAGGTGTCAATTGGAGCAAAATACCTCATTTCCACTGCAATCCACTATCCACCGACCTCTAAATGAACTCGATCGAGTAAATCCTATTCTCCATAGAATGTATGGCTCTGAGCTCATTGCGAAAAGGTGTTTTGGGCAAAATCCGAACAACCGGATCAAAAGTTATAGCTATTTGAAGTTTAGGTGCCAGTTGGAGCTAAATCCCACATTACCACTACAACTCAATGTATATCGACCACTAAATGAACTAGATTGGGTTAAACTTGCTCTCCATCGAATGTATGGCTCGGAGCTCATTTCGAAGAGGTTTTTTTGAGCAAAAATCAGACAACCTTATCAAAAGTTATGGCTGTTTCAAGTTTAGGTGTCATTTGGAGCTAAAATTTGCATTACCAGTGCAACCCGCTATATATCGACAACTAAATGAGCTGCAATGGGTAAAACTTGTGCTAAATCTCTTACTTTCACTCCAAACCGCATCTAAAATTCTTTCATTTTGAAATTTATGTGTCATTTGGAGCTAAATCTAGTATTAGCAGTACATCTCATTGTATATCAACCTCTAAACGAGCTTGAATGGGTTAAAATTGTTCTCCATTGGATTTTGGGCTCCAATCTCATTCCGAAAAGGTATTGTGGGCGAAAATCGGACAACCGGATCAAAAGTTACGGATATTTGAAGATTAGGTCTTCTTTCAAGTTAGGGTTTAAGGTTTAGGGATTAAGGATACCTTATTACCAACCCGCATAACCACTGGAACCCACTGTATATCGAACAATAAATGAACTTGAATGGTTATATCCTACTCTCCACTGGATGTAGGCCTCCGAGCTCATTCTAAAAGGTATTGTGGGCAAAAATTGGGCAACTGGATCAAGAGTTATGTCTGTTTGAAGTTTATGTGTCATTTGGAGCTAAATCCCACATTACCACTGCAACCCACCGTAGATTAACCACTTATCGAACTAGAATGGGTAAAACTTAGTGTCCATTGGATGCAGGGCTCCGATCTCATTCCGAAAAGGTGTTGTGGGCAAAAATCTGACAACCAGATCAAATTTATGGATGTTTTAAGTTTAGGTGTCAATTGGAGCAAAATCCCTCATTTCCACTAAAATCCACTATCCACTGACCTCTAAATGAACTCGATCGAGTAAATCATATTCTCCATAGGATGTATGGCTCTGAGCTCATTGCGAAAAGGTGTTTTGGGCAAAATCTGGACAACCAGATCAAAATTTATAGCTGTTTGAAATTTAGGTGCCAGTTGGAGCTAAATCCCACATTACACCTACAACTCAATGTATATCGACCACTAAATGAACTAGATTGGGTAAAATTTGCTCTCCATTGAATGTATGGCTCGGAGCTCATTTCGAAGAGGTTTTGTGAGCAAAAATCAGACAACCTCATCAAAAGTTATGGCTGTTTCAAGTTTAGGTGTCATTTGGAGCTAAAATTTACATTACCAGTGCAACCCGCTATATATCGACAATTAAATGAGCTGCAATGGGTAAAACTTGTGCTTCAATGAATGTAGGGATCCGAGCTCATTCCTAAAAGGTGTTGTGGGGGTAAAATCAGACAACCCGGTCAAAAGTTATTGATGTTTAAAGTTTGAGTGTCATTTGTAGCTAAATCTCTTACTTTCACTACAAACCGCATCTAAAATTCTTTCATTTTGAAATTTATGTGTCATTTGGAGCTAAATCTAGTATTAGCAGTACATACCATTGTATATCAACCTCTAAACGAGCTTGAATGGGTTAAAATTGTTCTCCATTGGATTTTGGGCTCCGATCTCATTCCGAAAAGTTATTGTGGGCGAAAATCGGACGACCGGATCAAAAGTTACGGATATTTGAAGATTAGGTCTCCTTTCAAGCTAAATAACTTATTACCAACCACATAACCACTAGAACCCACTGTATATCGAACAATAAATGAACTTGAATGGTTATATCCTACTCTCCATTGGATGTAGGCCTCCGAGCTCATTCTAAAAGATATTGTGGGCAAAAATTGGGCAACTGGATCAAGAGTTATGCCTGTTTGAAGTTTATGTGTCATTTGGAGCTAAATCTCACATTACCACTGCAACCCACCGTAGATCAACCACTAAACGAACTAGAATGGCTAAAACTTGGTGTCCATTGGATGCAGGGCTCCGATCTCATTCCGAAAAGGTGTTGTGTGCAAAAATCTGACAAACAGATCAAATTTATGGATGTTTTAAGTTTAGGTGTCAATTGGAGCAAAATCCTTCATTTCCACTACAATCCACTATCCACCGACCCTTAAATGAACTCGATCGAGTAAATCCTATTCTCCATAGGATGTATGGCTCTGAGCTCATTGCAAAAAGGTGTTTTGGTCAAAATCCGGACAACCAGATCAAAAGTTATAGCTATTTGAAGTTTAGGTGCCAGTTGGAGCTAAATCCCACATTACCACTACAACTCAATGTATATCGACCACTAAATGGCTAGATTGGGTAAAACTTGCTCTTCAATGAATGTATGGCTCAGTGCACATTTCGAAGAGGTTTTGTGAGCAAAAATCAGACAAACTCATCAAAAGTTATGGCTGTTTCAAGTTTAGGTGTCATTTGGAGCTAAAATTTGCATTACCAGTGCAATCCGCTATGTATCGACAACTAAATGAGCTGTAATGGGTAAAACTTGTGCTTCAATGAATGTAGGGATCCGAGCTCATTCTTAAAAGGTGTTGTGGGGGTAAAATCAGACAACCCGATCAAAAGTTATTGATGTTTAAAGTTTGAGTGTCATTTGTAGCTAAATCTCTTACTTTCACTACAAACCGCATCTAAAATTCTTTCATTTTGAAATTTATGTGTCATTTGGAGCTAAATCTAGTATTAGCAGTACATCCCATTGTATATCAACCTCTAAAGGAGCTTGAATGGGTTAAAATTGTTCTCCATTGGATTTTGGGCTCCGATCTCATTCCGAAAAGGTATTGTGGGAGAAAATCGGACAACCGGATCAAAAGTTATGGATATTTGAATATTAGGTCTCCTTTCAAGCTAAATACCTTATTACCAACCCGCATAACCACTAGAACCCACTGTATATCGAACAATAAATGAATTTGAATGGTTATATCCTACTCTCCACTGGATGTAGGCCTCCGAGCTCATTCTAAAAGGTATAGTGGGCAAAAATTGGGCAACTGGATCAAGAGTTATGTCTGCTTGAAGTTTATGTGTCATTTGGAGCTAAATCCCACATTACCACTGCAACCCACCGTAGATCAACCACTAAACGAACTAGAATGGGTAAAACTTGGTGTCCATTGGATGCAGGGCTGCGATCTCATTCCGAAAAGGTGTTGTGGGCAAAAATCTGACAACCAGATCAAATTTATGGATGTTTTAAGTTTAGGTGTCAATTGGAGCAAAATACCTCATTTACACTGCAATCCACTATCCACCGACCTCTAAATGAACTCGATCGAGTAAATCCTATTCTCCATAGAATGTATGGCTCTGAGCTCATTGCGAAAAGGTGTTTTGGGCAAAATCCGAACAACCGGATCAAAAGTTATAGCTGTTTGAAGTTTAGGTGCCAGTTGGAGCTAAATCCCACATTACCACTACAACTCAATGTATATCGACCACTAAATGAACTAGATTGGGTAAAACTTGCTCTCCATCGAATGTATGGCTCGGAGCTCATTTCGAAGAGGTTTTTTTGAGCAAAAATCAGACAACCTTATCAAAAGTTATGGCTGTTTCAAGTTTAGGTGTCATTTGGAGCTAAAATTTGCATTACCAGTGCAACCCGCGATATATCGACAACTAAATGAGCTGCAATGGGTAAAACTTGTGCTTCAATGAATGTAGGGATCCGAGTTTATTCCTAAAAGGAGTTGTGGGGGTAAAATCAGATAACCCGATCAAAATTTATTGATGTTTAAAGTATGAGTGTCATTTGTAGCAAAATCTCTTACTTTCACTACAAACCGCATCTAAAATTCTTTCATTTTGAAATTTATGTGTCATTTGGAGCTAAATGTAGTATTAGCAGTACATCCCATTGTATATCAACCTCTAAAGGAGCTTGAATGGGTTAAAATTGTTCTCCATTGGATTTTGGGCTCCGATCTCATTCCGAAAAGGTATTGTGGGAGAAACTCGGACAACCGGATCAAAAGTTATGGATATTTGAATATTAGGTCTCCTTTCAAGCTAAATACCTTATTACCAACCCGCATAACCACTGGAACCCACTGTATATCGAACAATAAATGAATTTGAATGGTTATATCCTACTCTCCACTGGATGTAGGCCTCCGAGCTCATTCTAAAAGGTATAGTGGGCAAAAATTGGGCAACTGGATCAAGAGTTATGTCTGCTTGAAGTTTATGTGTCATTTGGAGCTAAATCCCACATTACCACTGCAACCCACCGTAGATCAACCACTAAACGAACTAGAATGGGTAAAACTTGGTGTCCATTGGATGCAGGGCTGCGATCTCATTCCGAAAAGGTGTTGTGGGCAAAAATCTGACAACCAGATCAAATTTATGGATGTTTTAAGTTTAGGTGTCAATTGGAGCAAAATACCTCATTTCCACTGCAATCCACTATCCACCGACCTCTAAATGAACTCGATCGAGTAAATCCTATTCTCCATAGAATGTATGGCTCTGAGCTCATTGCGAAAAGGTGTTTTGGGCAAAATCCGAACAACCGGATCAAAAGTTATAGCTATTTGAAGTTTAGGTGCCAGTTGGAGCTAAATCCCACATTACCACTACAACTCAATGTATATCGACCACTAAATGAACTAGATTGGGTTTAAACTTGCTCTCCATCGAATGTATGGCTCGGAGCTCATTTCGAAGAGGTTTTTTTGAGCAAAAATCAGACAACCTTATCAAAAGTTATGGCTGTTTCAAGTTTAGGTGTCATTTGGAGCTAAAATTTGCATTACCAGTGCAACCCGCTATATATCGACAACTAAATGAGCTGCAATGGGTAAAACTTGTGCTAAATCTCTTACTTTCACTCCAAACCGCATCTAAAATTCTTTCATTTTGAAATTTATGTGTCATTTGGAGCTAAATCTAGTATTAGCAGTACATCTCATTGTATATCAACCTCTAAACGAGCTTGAATGGGTTAAAATTGTTCTCCATTGGATTTTGGGCTCCAATCTCATTCCGAAAAGGTATTGTGGGCGAAAATCGGACAACCGGATCAAAAGTTACGGATATTTGAAGATTAGGTCTTCTTTCAAGTTAGGGTTTAAGGTTTAGGGATTAAGGATACCTTATTACCAACCCGCATAACCACTGGAACCCACTGTATATCGAACAATAAATGAACTTGAATGGTTATATCCTACTCTCCACTGGATGTAGGCCTCCGAGCTCATTCTAAAAGGTATTGTGGGCAAAAATTGGGCAACTGAATCAAGAGTTATGTCTGTTTGAAGTTTATGTGTCATTTGGAGCTAAATCCCACATTACCACTGCAACCCACTGTAGATCAACCACTAAACGAACTAGAATGGGTAAAACTTGGTGTCCATTGGATGCAGGGCTCCGATCTCATTCCGAAAAGGTGTTGTAGGCAAAAATCTGACAACTAGATCAAATTTATGGATGTTTTAAGTTTAGGTGTCAATTGGAGCAAAATCCCTCATTTCCACTGCAATCCACTATCCACCGACCTCTAAATGAACTCGATCGAGTAAATCCTATTCTCCATAGTATTTATGGCTCTGAGCTCATTGCGAAAAGGTGTTTTGGGCAAAATCCAGACAACCAGATCAAAAGTTATAGCTGTTTGAAGTTTAGGTGCCAGTTGGAGCTAAATCTCACATTACCACTACAACTCAATGTATATCGACCACTAAATGAACTAGATTGGGTAAAACTTGCTCTCCATTGAATTTATGGCTCGGAGCTCATTTCGAAGAGGTTTTGTGAGCAAAAATCAGACAACCTCATCAAAAGTTATGGCTGTTTCAAGTTTAGGTGTCATTTGGAGCTAAAATTTGCATTACCAGTGCAACCTGCTATATATCGACAACTAAATGAGCTGCAATGGGTAAAAGTTGTGCTTCAATGAATGTAGGGATCTAAGCTCATTCCTAAAAGGTGTTGTGGGGGTAAAATCTGACAACCCAATCAAAAGTTATTGATGTTTAAAGTTTGAGTGTCATTTGTATCTAAATCTCTTACTTTCACTACAAACCGCATCTAAAATTCTTTCATTTTGAAATTTATGTGTCATTTGGAGCTAAATCTAGTATTAGCAGTACATCCCATTGTATATCAACCTCTAAACGAGCTTGAATGAGTTAAAATTGTTCTCCATTGGATTTTGGGCTCCGATCTCATTCCGAAAAGGTATTGTGGGCGAAAATCGGACAACCGGATCAAAAGTTACGGTTATTTGAAGATTAGATCTCCTATAAAGCTAAATACATTATTACCAACCCGCATAACCACTGGAACCCACTGTATATCTAACAATAAATGAACTTGAATGGTTATATCCTACTCTCCTACAGCAAAAATTGGGCAACTGGATCAAGAGTTATGTCTGTTTGAAGTTTGTGTCATTTGGAGGTAAATCCCACATTACCACTGGAACCCACCGTAGATCAACCACTAAACAAACTAGAATGGGTAAAACTTAGTGTCCATTGGATGCAGGGCTCCGATCTCATTTCGAAAAGGTGTTGTGGGCAAATATATGACAACCAGATCAAATTTATGGATGTTTTAAGTTTAGGTGTCAATTGGAGCAAAATCCCTCATTTCCACTGCAATCCACTATCCACCGACCTCTAAATGAACTCAATCGAGTAAATCCTATTCTCCATTGGATGTATGGCTCAGAGCTCATTTCGAAAAGGTGTTTTGGGCAAAATTCGGACAACCGGATCAAAAGTTATAGCTGTTTGAAGTTTAGGAGCCAGTTGGAGCCAAATCCCACATTACCACTACAACTCAATGTATATCGACCACTAAATAAACTAGATTGGGTGAAACTTGCTCTCCATTGAATGTATGGCTCGGAGCTCATTTCTAAGAGGTTTTGTGAGAAAAAATCAGACAACCTCATCAAAAGTTATGGCTGTTTCAAGTTTAGGTGTCATTTGGAGCTAAAACTTGCATTACCAGTGCAACCCGCTATATATCGACAACTAAATGAGCTGCAATGGGTAAAACTAGTGCTTCAATGAATGTAGGGATCCGAGCTCATTCTTAAAAGGTGTTGTGGGGGTAAAATCAGACAACCCGATCAAAAGTTATTGAAGTTTAAAGTTTGAGTGTCATTTGTAGCTAAATCTCTTACTTTCACTACAAACCGCATCTAAAATTCTTTCATTTTGAAATTTATGTGTCATTTGGAGATAAATCTAGTATTAGCAGTACATCCCATTGTATATCAACCTCTAAACGAGCTTGAATGGGTTAAAATTGTTCTCCATTGTATTTTGGGCTCCGATCTCATTCTGAAAAGGTATTGTGGGCGAAAATCGGACAACCGGATCAAAAGTTACGGATATTTGAAGATTAGGTCTCCTTTCAAGCTAATTAACTTATTACCAACCCGCATAACCACTAGAACCCACTGTATATTGAACAATAAATGAACTTGAATGGTTATATCCTACTCTCCATTGGATGTAGGCCTCCGAGCTCATTCTAAAAGATATTGTGGGCAAACATTGGGCAACTAGATCAAGAGTTATGTCTGTTTGAAGTTTATGTGTCATTTGGAGCTAAATCCCACATTACCACTGCAACCCACCGTAGATCAACCACTAAACGAACTAGAATGGGTAAAACTTGGTGTCCATTGGATGCAGGGCTCCGATCTTATTCCGAAAAGGTGTTGTGGGCAAAAATCTGACAACCAGATCAAATTTATGGATGTTTTAAGTTTAGGTGTCAATTGGAGCAAAATCCCTCATTTCCACTGCAATACACTATCCACCGACCCTTAAATGAACTCGATCGAGTAAATCCTATTCTCCATAGGATGTATGGCTCTGAGCTTATTGCGAAAAGGTGTTTTGGGCAAAATCCGGACAACCGGATCAAAAGTTAAAGCTATTTAAAGTTTAGGTGCCAGTTGGAGCCAAATCCCACATTACCACTACAACTCAATGTATATCGACCACTAAATGGCTAGATTGGTTAAAACTTGCTCTCCAATGAATGTATGGCTCGGAGCTCATTTCGAAGAGGTTTTGTGAGCAAAAATCAGACAACCTCATCAAAAGTTATGGCTGTTTCAAGTTTTGGTATCTTTTGGAGCTAAAATTTGCATTACCAATGCAATCCGCTATATATCGACAACTAAATGAGCTGCAATGGGTAAAACATTTGCTTTAATGAATGTAGGGATCCGAGCTCATTCCTAAAAGGTGTTGTGGGGGTAAAATCAGACAACCCGATCAAAAGTTATTGATGTTTAAAGTTTGAGTGTCATTTGTAGCTAAATCTCTTACTTTCACTACAAACCGCATCTAAAATTCTTTCATTTTGAAATTTATGTGTCATTTGGAGCTAAATCTAGTATTAGCAGTACATCCCATTGTATATCAACCACTAAACGAGCTTGAATGGGTTAAAATTGTTCTCCATTGGATTTTGGGCTCCGACCTCATTCCGAAAATGTATTGTGGGCAAAAATCGGACAACCGGATCAAAAGTTACGGATATTTGAAGATTAGGTCTCCTTTCAAGCTAAATACCTTATTACCAACCCGCATAACCACTGGAACCCACTGTATATCGAACAATAAATGAACTTGAATGGTTATATCCTACTCTCCACTGGATGTAGGCCTCCGAGCTCATTCTAAAAGGTATTGTGGGCAAAAATTTGGCAACTGGATTAAGAGTTTATGTCTGTTTGAAGTTTATGTGTCATTTGGTGCTAAATCCCACATTACCACTGCAACCCACCGTAGATCAACCACTAAACGAACTAGAATGGGTAAAACTTTGTGTCCATTGGATGCAGGGCTCCGATCTCATTCTGAAAAGGTGTTGTGGGCAAAAATCTGACAACCAGATCAAATTTATGGATGTTTTAAGTTTAGGTGTCAATTGGAGCAAAATCCCTCATTTCCACTGCAATCCACTATCCACCGACCTCTAAATGAACTCGATCGAGTAAATCCTATTCTCTATAGGATGTATGGCTCTGAGCTCATTGCGAAAAGGTGTTTTGGGCAAAATCCGGATAACCAAATCAAAAGTTATAGCTGTTTGAAGTTTAGGTGCCAGTTGGAGCTAAATCCCACATTACCACTACAACTCAATGTATATCGACCACTAAATGAACTAGATTGGGTAAAACTTGCTCTCCATTGAATGTATGGCTCGGAGCGCATTTCGAAGAGGTTTTGTGAGCAAAAATCAGACAACCTCATCAAAAGTTATGGCTGTTTCAAGTTTAGGTGTCATTTGGAGCTAAAATTTGTATTACCAGTGCAACCCGCTATATATCGACAACTAAATGAGCTGCAATGGGTATAACTTGTGCTTCAATGAATGTAGGGATCCGAGCTCATTCCTAAAAGGTGTTGTAGGGGTAAAATCAGACAACCCGATCAAAAGTTATTGATGTTTAAAGTTTGAGTGTCATTTGTAGCTAAATCTCTTACTTTCACTACAAACCGCATCTAAAATTCTTTCATTTTGAAATTTATGTGTCATTTGGAGCTAAATTTAGTATTAGCAGTACATCCCATTGTATATCAACCTCTAAACGAGCTTGAATTGGGTTAAAATTGTTCTCCATTGGATTTTGGGCTCCGATCTCATTCCGAAAAGGTATTGTGGGCGAAAATCGGACAACCGGATCAAAAGTTACGGATATTTGAAGATTAAGTCTCCTTTCAAGCTAAATACCTTATTACCAACCCGCATAACCACTGGAACCCAGTGTATATCGAACAATAAATGAACTTGAATGGTTATATCCTACTCACCACTGGATGTAGGCCTCCGAGCTCATTCTAAAAGGTATTGTGGGCAAAAATTGGGCAACTGGATCAAGAGTTATGTCTGTTTGAAGTTTATGTGTCATTTGGAGCTAAATCCCACTTTACCACTGCAACCCACCGTAGATCAACCACTAAACGAACTAGAATGTGTAAAATTTGGTGTCCATTGGATGCAGGGCTCCGATCTCATTCTGAAAAGGTGTTGTGGGCAAAAATCTGATAACCAGATCAAATTTATGGATGCTTTAAGTTTAGGTGTCAATTGGAGCAAAATCCCTCATTTCCACTGCAATCCACTATCCACCGACCTCTAAATGAACTCGATCGAGTAAATCCTATTCTCCATAGGATGTATGGCTCTGAGCTCATTGCGAAAAGGTGTTTTGGGCAAAATCTGGACAACCGGATCAAAAGTTATAGCTGTTTGAAGTTTAGGTGCCAGTTGGAGCTAAATCCCACTTTACCACTACAACTCAATATATATCGACCAATAAATGAACCAGATTGGGTAAAACTTGCTCTCCATTGAATGTATGGCTCGGAGCTTATTTCGAAGAGGTTTTGTGAGCAAAAATCAGACAACCTCATCAAAAGTTATGGCTGTTTCAAGTTTAGGTGTCATTTGGAGCTAAAATTTGCATTACCAGTGCAACCCGCTATATATCGACAACTAAATGAGCTGCAATGGGTAAAACTTGTGCTTCAATGAATGTAGGGATCTAAGCTCATTCCAAAAAGGTGTTGTGGGGGTAAAATAAGAAAACCCGATTAAAAGTTATTGATGTTTAAAGTTTGAGTGTCATTTGTAGCTAAATCTCTTACTTTCACTACAAACCGCATCTAAAATTCTTTCATTTTGAAATTTATGTGTCATTTGGAGCTAAATCTAGTATTAGCAGTACATCCTATTGTATACCAACCTCTAAATGAGCTTGAATGGGTTAAAATTGTTCTCCATTGGATTTTGGGCTCCGATCTCATTCCGAAAAGGTATTGTGGGCGAAAATCGGACAACCGGATCAAAAGTTACGGATATTTGAAGATTAGGTCTCCTTTCAAGCTAAATACCTTATTACCAACCCGCATAACCACTGGAACCCACTGTATATCGAACAATAAATGAACTTGAATGGTTATATCGTACTCTCCACTGGATGTAGGCCTGCGAGCTCATTCTAAAAGGTACTGTGGGCAAAAATTGGGCAACTGGATCAAGAGTTATGTCTGTTTGAAGTTTATGTGTCATTTGGAGCTAAATCCCACATTACCACTGCAACCCACCGTAGATCAACCACTAAACGAACAAGAATGGGTAAAACTTGGTGTCCATTGGATGCAGGGCTCCGATCTCATTTCGAAAAGGTGTTGTGTGCAAAAATCTGACAACCAGATCAAATTTATGGATGTTTTAAGTTTAGGTGTCAATTGGAGCAAAATCCCTCATTTCCACTGCAATCCACTATCCACCGACCTCTAAATGAACTCGGTCGAGTAAATCCTATTCTCCATAGGATGTATGGCTCTGAGCTCATTGCGAAAAGGAGTTTTGGGCAAAATCCGGACAACCGGATCAAAAGTTATAGATGTTTGAAGTTTAGGTGCCATTTGGAGCTAAATCCCATATTACCACTATAACTCAATGTATATCGACCACTAAATGAACTAGATTGGGTAAAACTTGCTCTCCATTGAATGTATGGTCGGAGCTCATTTCGAAGAGGTTTTGTGAGCAAAAATCAAACAACCTCATCAAAAGTTATGGATGTTTCAAGTTTAGATGTCATTTGGAGCTAAAATTTGCATTACCAGTGCAACCCGCTATATATCGACAACTAAATGAGCTATAATGGGTAAAACTTGTGCTTCAATGAATGTAGGGATCCGAGCTCATTCCTAAAAGGTGTTGTGGGGGTAAAATCAGACAACCCGATTAAAAGTTATTGATGTTTAAAGTTTGAGTGTGATTTGTAGCTAAATCTCTTACTTTCACTACAAACCGCATCTAAAATTCTTTCATTTTGAAATTTATGTGTCATTTGGAGCTAAATCTAGTATTAATGGTACATCCCATTGTATATCAACCTCTAAACGAGCCTGAATGGGTTAAAATTGTTCTTCATTGTATTTTGGGCTCCGATCTCATTCTGAAAAGGTATTGTGGGCGAAAATCGGACAACCGGATCAAAAGTTACGGATATTTGAAGATTAGGTCTCCTTTCAAGCTAAATACCTTATTACCAACCCGCATAACCACTGGAACCCACTGTATATCGAACAATAAATGAACTTGAATGGTTATATCATACTCTCCACTGGATGTAGGCCTGCGAGCTCATTCTAAAAGGTATTGTGGGCAAAAATTGGGCAACTGGATCAAGAGTTATGTCTGTTTGAAGTTTATGTGTCATTTGGACTAAATCCCACATTACCACTGCAACCCATCGTAGATCAACCACTAAACGAACTAGAATGTGTAAAACTTGGTGTCCATTGGATGCATGGCTCTGATCTAATTCCGAAAAGGTGTTGTGGGCAAAAATTTGACAACCAGATCAAATTTATGGATGTTTTAAGTTTAGGTGTCAATTGGAGCAAAATCCCTCATTTCCACTGCAATCCACTATCCACCGACCTCTAAATGAACTCGATCGAGTAAACCCTATTCTCCATAGGATGTATGGCTCTGAGCTCATTGCGAAAAGGTGTTTTGGGCAAAATCCGGAAACCGGATCAAAAGTTATAGTTGTTTGAAGTTTAGGTGCCAGTTGGAGCTAAATCGCACATTACCACTACAACTCAATGTATATCGACCACTAAATGAACTAGATTGGGTAAAACTTGCTCTCCATGAAAGTGCATTTGGGAGAAAACCAAGGATGAGTCAATGAGAATTAGACCTAACAAGTCCCAATGTGCACTTGGGAGAAACCAAGGATGAGTCAATGAGAATTAGACCTAACAAGTCCCAATGTTAATTGAGCGTCATACTGCACTAAATCAACTAAATCATCCATGAACTCTAACTCCCGTGGACCTAACCCTAAATTTCGGGGACGAAATTGTTTCTTCGATTATTTGGATTTGTAACATCCCCAAAACAACTAGACCCCTAGGATGCATTTTTGTCATGACAAAGTCATGACATTGCTCTAAGAAGACAAAATGGGCCAAGGAGGCCCCATGATTTCCATGAATTAAGAAGAAATACACATTGGGGTGCAATTAACAAATTTTGATGGCTTAGCTTAGGGATGACCAATGTACCTCCAACAAGTCAACATTACCTCATCATGACCCCTTTGACCATCCAAGGAAGTGAGTAGGCCACTAGGGACCCTTGGGGTCAACCAAATTGGTCAAATTGACCAAAAGTCAACCTTGAGCTATCCTAGGTCAAACCTCCATGAATAAGGGCAATCGAACTCCAAATGATCAAATTGGACCCACCCTCATATGGCAACCTCCCTAGGGGACCTAATAGACCCAAGAGCCGCATACTAGGGCCATCAATTTGGGGAAATTGGGCCAATTTCTAAAAAGCCCCAAATTGCCCTTTTTGGGTCAAGTGAGCCAAACTCAAGCTAGGTGGACTTAACCCAACCCAACCTTAGAACCTTTGGGCTCAACCCCACCTAATCAAGCCCACAAGAGGGCTGGTTTGCCTAGAGCCCAATTGGGCCCAAGGGGGAGCTTCACCAAGGGGTGGCCGGCCACCTCCAAGCATGAATCCAAGAGGAATTCATGGGGGAGTGGCCATTTGGCCACCACTCCTTAAATCCTGGCATGCCCACAGCCCTCCCAAGGAATTCCAACAAGATTGAGCTGACATGGCAACTATTGAGAGGGGGAGGGAAAGGGAGTTGCCGGCCACACTAATGGCTAAACTCCAAATATTTTAAATTGGTTTGGAACTTTCCCTCCCCTAGCCAGGAATTGATGAGAGGAGTTGAAACCCTGCTGAGCTGGAGTTGTAGCAGTGGCTGCTGAGGGAGGTGCGGCCTTGGTGAAATCGCCATTAATGGCTGGCAGCTATCAATACCCCCTCAGCGCAATTAACCATTACCAATAGCTTCAGATTCGAGAGAGGAGAGAAAGCCCTCTGTTTGCTGAAGGAATCGAGCTCTATGCGACTCTGCCTCTAAGGAGATCGTTGGCGAGGATCAAATGTAAAACCCGAGTTTCCCCTCAACCTCAAGCTTCAATCAAGGCAAGTTCCTTCCCTTCTACACTTGTGCTAGTCTCCCCATTTCTTCCATTTTCAAAATCGCGTAGAGAATGGAGTTTCTCCATTCGTGTTTTCCTTTGTTCTGACCGAGAAATCGCGAGATTCTGGAGAGCTCCTCCGGCCACCTCCGACCAAACGGCCACCGCCAAATGGAAGCCCTTTGTCGGGTGAAGGTGTGGGCTTGGGCGTTTGGCCGGAGACGGCCTAGGATGGCCGGAATATGACCCGTAAACTGGCCCAGGCGCGGCGAAATCGGGTCGTAGGTTCATCGGGGAAGATGAACTATGGCCATTGGATCTGGCTGCTTTGTCTAATCGTAGCCCAGAAATGATAAATATTCCATATTATTTAATTAAATGTCACACATAGTGGCCCGATATTGTGAGCTAAATTTTAAGCCCTTAGATGCCAAAAATCGAAAAATGCCCAGAGATAAAACTTGTAGACCTCTGAGTCTACTTTACATAGGAATTGAAATCAGGTCATTTGGTGACCTGTAGCTCCCTGTGGGACATTTTTAATGTTGCATGTACATGTGAGCCCCTTTTTCTTTTATAAAATTAATTTAGAGAAGTATTTAACTCTATATGTATGGAAATTTGGTGCATGCATAAGCCATGCCCTAATGTACATCCTACTAAAGATGGAGAACTTGTGGTCATGATTTTTCTAAGGTCTTGATCATCATTTCTTTTCCCCTTGAAAATATTAGATCTAGTGTTTTATGAAGCCAAACTCACTCAAAAATTTTGGTGGGTAGTGAATCAAGCCATGAGAGATCTCTGAACAAAATCTTGTGCATATTGGGTCTATGCATGTTGATTTATCTCATATGCAAGAACCACTAAAAGTAGTGTCTAGGAAAATGGGGTGCATTTAGCCTAAAAGTGGAATTTGATGAATCTCTCTCAAATGGCTCACTACATGGCAATGAGATCTTGTCCATGCATGTGTTATGACTAGGTGCATCACTTTTGGGTAGGTTGGAGATTTTTGGGCTCATAATTCCTAGTTTGGTTAATATTCCCTTTAGGTCACATTTTAAGTATTTACATAAATGTACTTTCTTATGTTAAATATGTTGTACAGCACTTGCATGTTAATTCCACCTAGGTTAGGATCATTTCTGGAGGAAATTATCCATATGAATACTGTAGATATTGATGTCACCTGTAAGATGCCACTGACTTCATGTCATTTGGATAAGTATAACTCTTTCTATCTCATTTTTGGTGAAACATGTACAAATCTGTAATTTGTTAGGTTAAACAATTTGTACAACAATTATATGTTGAATCCACCTAGGTTAGGATCATTTCTGGAGGAAATGATCCATATAAATACTGTAGATATTGATGTCACCTTTAAAATGCCACTGACTTCAAGTCATTTGGATAAGTATAACTCCTTCTATGTCATTTTTGGTGTGACATGTACAAATCTGTATTTTGTAAGTTAAATAATTTGTACAGCACTTGCATGTTAATTCCACCTAGGTTAGGTTCATTTCTGGAGTAAATAATCCATATGAATACTGTAGATATTGATGTCACCTTTAAAATGCCACTGACTTCATGTCATTTGGATAAGTATAACTCTTTCTATGTCATTTTTGGTGAAACATGTACAAATCTGTAATTTGTTAGGTTAAACAATTTGTACAGCACTTGTATGTTGAATCCACCTAGGTTAGGATCATTTCTGGAGGAAATGATCCATATGAATACTGTATATATTGATGTCACCTTTAAAATCCCACTGACTTCATGTCATTTGGATAAGTATAACTCCTTCTATGTCATTTTTGGTGTGACATGTACAAATCTGTATTTTGTAAGTTAAATAATTTGTACAGCACTTATATGTTGAATCCACCTAGGTTAGGATCATTTCTGGAGGAAATGATCCATATGAATACTGTAGATATTGATGTCACCTTTAAAATGCCACTTACATCATGTCATTTGGATAAGCATAACTCTTTCTATGTCATTTTTGGTCTGACATGTACAAATCTATATTTTGTTAAGTTAAATAATTTGTACAACACTTATAGGTTAATTCCACCTAGGTTAAATTCATTTCTGGAGGAAATGATCCTAATGAATTCTCTAGATATTTATGTCACCTTTAAAATGCCACTGACTTCATGTCATTTGGATAAGTATAACTCCTTCTATGTCATTTTTGGTGTGACATGTACAAATCTGTATTTTGTTCCTAATGAATTCTCTAGATATTTATGTCACCTTTAAAATGCCACTGACTTCATGTCATTTGGATAAGTATAACTCCTTCTATGTCATTTTTGGTGTGACATGTACAAATCTGTATTTTGTTAAGTTAAATAATTTATACAGCACTTACAGGTTAATTCCACCTAGGTTAAGTTCATTTCTGGAGTTAGTGATTAATATAAGTAAGGTAGACCTGGAGGTTACCTTTAAAATGCCACTTATTTCATGTCTTTTGGTTAGGTGTAGCTCCTTTTAGGTCACATCTAGTAAGACGTGTACAAAAGTGCATCTGGTGGGTTTAGTGATTTGGACTCATACAAATACCTTGAAGATTTGTCCATGCCTTAGACATGATAACAACCATCTCTAGTAAAGAATTCAACTCATGTGCATGAGTGGAATTCTCTGAACTTCAAGTTGAAGCTTTGGACTCAAGGGTGTAGGGAAGTTGGGTTGCATTTAGCAAAAATGGGAAAGAGGTGATTTTGGCCCATTTGCCCCATTAGGTGCCCTTGAAGCTATGGTTATGAATTGGTGAGGATGAGATACCTCACCCTCTGAAGTTGTGGAATTTATTGAAGTCTTAACGTAGCACTTGTAGAGTAAACCCTTATACGCACACCAAATGTAATAAATGATAATTAAGGGTAAATACTTCTTGGAATAATATGAGACTTAGGATATGGTGTATTTAGACCAGTATCAGGCTATGGTAGTTTTTCCAGAATTTATTGAGGTCATAGTCTAATACCTGATGTGTAAATCCTTATTTGCACCCCATTTATGTTAAATAGAAATTATGGTTGAATAATTCTTTTAAAAATGTGAAACTTGGGGTTGAGGTTTTTAGACCAATATTATGACACGGTGAATTTATCAGAATTTATGGTGATCATTAGTTGACAGTCGATGTATAAATCAGTACCTGCACGCCTTCTATTTTAATAGAGACTGAAATTTAAGTTTCCCTGGAGAATTTATGAAATTAGGATTTGAGGTTGTTAGATCACTGCTCATTGAAAACCCATGGTAATAATTGGAATTCATTTGGATATGATATGATCAAGATTGCATCATAGGAGCCAAATCTAGCTCAATCTCATTTTGGACTGCGAATAGTAAAACTGATTTATATGATTTAGACCACCTCTGACCTTCACACATAGAGTTATTAACTCCTTGAATAAAGACTCAGATTCATAGGGAGAGCATCTCTAAGGCCATCTTGGGAAATAAGGAGTGGGGTGCCTTTAGCAAAGCTATAAGTGCGGGCATTTACAATGATAAGAAAAGGAAGTTAGACCTTGTCAAGGGCCCCACACACAACTCATCGGTAATAAGTGATCATATGAAAGTAGAACTGCCCTTAGCCGGGTGAGCCATCTTAGGGTAAAATTTAAGGGAGAAGTTGGGAAATATCTAAGGCAAACCCTGGATTAAGGATGACGAAGAATAGGAGTGTGGGTCCAAGTAAGGTTGAGAATGCTAAGTGTATGTGTGTTGTTCCTAGGTGAAGAAGGGAACACGAGCTTAGAATGTGACAACGGGAGAGTCAGCACCCGGTCACAGTTGGTGGTGTAGGAGTTCAAGTGAACTCCCCCACTCCTATGTGTTAGGCTTAACTCATCTTATAGATTTAATGTAATTGGAGAGGAAATGGGGATCAGGTTGACTGGGGTAGATACCAACAAGATTAAGTGCCTTGGGAAGAGGAAGTTCGGGATGTCAGCCCGCCACACTTCCTAGTACCGCTGCGAGCCCCTCAACGGGTAACCCTTCGGATGTCCAAGGCTAACCATAAGCTTCTAAGATCAACTAAATCATAAACAAGACTAGTTAAGTAGGAAAACTTGACAAGTTATCTTTCATCCCAAACCAGATCGGGTTATAAGGAAGGACTGGGATAGTCCTGTGAGCGGTCGGCACGGGTTATAAGGAAGGACTGGGATTGTTCTGCGAGCGGTAGGCTCGGGTTATAAGGAAGGACTGGGATAGTCCTGCGAGCGGTAGGCTCGGGTTATAAGGAGGGATTGGGATAGTCCTGCGAGCGGTAGGCACAGGTTATAAGGAAGGACTGGGATAGTCCTGCGAGCGGTAGGCTCAGGTTATAAGGAAGGACTGGGATAGTCCTGCGAGCGGTAGGCTCGGGTTATAAGGAAGGACTGGGATAGTCCTGCGAGCGGTAGGCACGGGTTATAAGGAAGGACTGGGATAATCCTGCGAGCGGTAGGCTCGGGTTATAAGGAAAGACTAGTGTAGTCTAGCGAGCGGTAGGCTCGTAGTTTAAATATAAGCCTAGTATAGTCTAGCGAGTGGTAGGATCGTAGTTTAAATATAAGACTAGTATAGTCTAGCGAGCGGTAGGCTCGTAGTTTAAATATAAGACTAGTATAGTCTAGCGAGCGGTAGGCTCGTAGTTTAAATATAAGATTAGTGTAGTCTAGCGAGCGGTAGACTCGTATTTTAATATGAGACTAGTATAGTCTGGCGAGCAGTAGGCTCAACTTTATAATCGTTGAAATAGAATTGTGAGCTGGAGGCTCGGCAGTAAATGGCTAATACATGTTGCTTGTGTATAAGATGTGGTGGGTCTTCGGTTCTTTCTTAGTCGTCACACCGACAGCAGTTCCTTGACTCAGCAGTGCTAGTGGTTTTATGGGGGCCAGGTTGTCTTACCGCGCGTTTGACGGGACGGATTCCCTAAACCCTGCCTGGCCAACTTAGTTTAGTACGCAGGAGCTCGTGGGTACCGGGTACCGGTATCACAGCGTACGTTAGGGCCTGGGTCTGGTAGTGTGACTTACCCACCAAGGTGAGGAGACACCTGCTCCTCTGCCACCGTTTGACCACGATGGGAGGTGCCCGAGAGGTTAGCTACCTCCGAAAAGTGGGAACTAAAGGTCTGTACGTACAGAGTCGTGTGGGTGAGTTGCATGTGTATGAACTAATAATACAAACATTGCATCATTGCATTTCACATCATAGCATAGCATTTCTGCACAAAAGAGACCTCATCGTATAAATTAGTGTGGGCTCTTTTATACGATGAGTTTACTTCTTGCCAGATCCCTTGACTTATGTGCCTTATGTGTACGCATATAAGTTAAGGTTAATTTTTCTAGATGCTCTTCATATTACTTTACTTGCTCATGTTACTGTTATTGTAGCTTTCTTCTATTGTTTGCTCTTAATTATAAGCCAAATTGTAGAACTGCTAGAACAATCTTAATTGAGTACTCCTGCTAACTAGAAGTTATGTATCTTTTACTTTATATACATTGCTAGTTTTACCACTTGTCACCTACTTCTTTTGGATTACCCCTTGATGTCCTCTGCTTCCTCCTCCCGCACGGTGCCTAGGAGTCGCGGGTGGAGGCGGTGAGGAATATGCTGAGTCTTATAGACTGACGGTCGGTGGACCTCATCATTTTATGGATGACGTGTCGGAACAGCAGGACCTCGTTCGGGAGACAGGACAGGAGGACGGGATGGAGCAGAGCAGTCACTACACGTCACCGCAGCAGCAGTTACAGATGCATGAAGACAGTGTTTGATAGCTTCCGCATAGATGTAGAGAGATAATGTTGTTGCACTATACTTAAACATGTACCGGGCATATGCCCTTATTCGTTTAGTTCTCTTTGCTTTTAATTCTCATCATGGACATTGTAAACATGTAATTTACATATTTAATGTGATTTGTGTACTAGTTTCTCATATCTGCTTCTATTACTATGAATTGTGGTTGGCCTGGATGATGTTGATTACCTGGCAGGATCAGCGTATTGTGGCGGGGACCATTGGGTGTAATGGTCTCGCCGCAAGACGGCGGTTCTGGGCGGTAAGACCCGGTTTTATAAGCAAAAAAAAGAGGGTCTTACAAACTGGTATCAGCTTAGCCGACTTTCGATCCAAGTAAAAGAAGTCCACAAACCCTAGGGCAACCCCCGCTCGAGTTAGTTTGAGGACAAACTAGAAGCGGAAGCAGTGGTGTGCCCACACGGGAAATCACATAACTTTGTCCACTTAATGATGAGATTAGGCCAACCTGACTAGTACGCCATATTGGTTTGACTTAGCAAGACTTCTCATAAGGTATCCTAGTCCGACATCAACCTCAAGTATATTTTGACCAAGTAGAAGGATACCCCCCAAAGCGACTAAAAGAAGGAGTTCAAAGCGTGTGTAAGTGTTCAGGGCGTACTCTCCGATATACCCACATCACTTCCTAAGTGATATTAACACTCCTCAAACAAACAAATAGGATAATCTTAAGTGGTTTTGGTGTTTGCTAGACTGGTAAGGCCTTACTTGTGTGCTTAGAAGCTAATACTGCACACTCCCACCCTTGGAAAACCATCACAAAGAAAGGATGTCAAATGTGGAACGAGAAGCCCAACTTAGAGAAGACCATTGGATAGGCACACGATCCTTGGAAAAGAATTACGACAAATGTCATTCTGAGGATAGAGAACCTTACCATATCCAAACCACAAGAGCTGTATACCCATAGAGATTTTATACATACGTGGAAAGCCGATATTTTCGGATATAAGAAACTCATCACAAGATTACGGAGGCTAATCTTGTTTCTTCGTTTATTGGGCCACTAAAATATTGACTTAGCTTTTCTTAGAAACATAAAAGCCTCTGCAATATAACTCCATGGGCACCTGCCTTGGTACAAGATATATAAAGTGAATCCAAAACCTAAATCGGTGCACCCCTACCGTCCGACTAATCCAACAATCTGAATTCTTACACCGTACATGTAAATTAGATGCGATACACACGCTGTCCAAGAATCAGAATTTTGTAGATGAAGTTCTATAGATTCGGATAATAATCACCCCCTTGGTCAATCCTCTTGAAAATTGAAACATACACTTACGGTGAAGAGATCTTTCATCTCTGAAGGAATCAGAGACCTTGAAGGTCGAGTTCCGTAGGTAATTTGGATTGTAAATTTTTGTTACATTAAGCATTATTGAGAGTTCCAGGGTCAAGTTTCCCTGGATCACTATGAAAAATCTGGAGTATTACAGAAACAAGTAGATAGACATGTGGTCTCCATTGAACCTCTGAAAATTTTACAGTTGACTATTGATTAATTATCATACTTCCTTCACGAAATGAGCCCTGCACCCTTAGCCACCTGGGAGGATTTACAATATATGAAGCTTATGAGACTCGGAATTGATGGCTCATACGAATTTAAGTACCAAAACTAAGTTTGATTACTACTAAAGTATCCTTTTAGTTCAGTAAATGACCATGACATATTTACAATTACTAAATATCACATCGAATCTTAGGAGCACGATAAAACGTTGACTTAGAGTATTAAAAGAAGGGAGATGTCAT
Organism: Dactylorhiza incarnata; assembly: GCA_033032865.1. NCBI lineage: Eukaryota > Viridiplantae > Streptophyta > Magnoliopsida > Asparagales > Orchidaceae > Dactylorhiza > Dactylorhiza incarnata. The sequence continues at coordinate 241,867 of JAWHQI010000619.1, read as the reverse complement.
AAAATTAGGGGAATCAATATTGCCCAAGCCATAAACATATCATGATCTTGGAAGACAAGTCTAATTTCTAATTACAAACAACTAATAAATAAGAGTACTGATGTCACGTGTACAATGATTGTGAACCACAGGAGAGTAGACCCAAGTGTTAGTAAGGATAGGGTATTAAAGATATTGACGGTGAACGTGACGATGTACTCACGAAGACATCATATAAGACTCGATGGATTCTTACACTCACCTTGTGAATATGAGACTTTACCTCGACTTATGTCCTCCCTCCACTACGTATGTCTTAATCAATTGGGAATTATCTAAGGACCCTCAGGTAAAGGATCTCGAACTCGAATAGGATGAGGTTTAACGAAAGTGCACTTGGGAGAAAACCAAGGATGAGTCAATGAGAATTAGACCTAACAAGTCCCAATGTTAATTGAGCGTCATACTGCACTAAATCAACTAAATCATCCATGAACTCTAACTCCTGTGGACCTAACCCTAAATTTCGGGGAAGAAATTGTTTCTTCATTTATTGGGATTTGTAACATCCCCAAAACAATTAGACCCCTAGGATGCATTTTTGTCATGACAAAGTCATGACATTGCTCTAAGAAGACAAAATGGGCCAAGGAGGCCCCATGATTTCCATGAATTAAGAAGAAATACACATTGGGGTGCAATTAGCAAATTTTGATGGCTTAGTTTAGGGATGACCAATGTACCTCCAACAAGTCAACATAACCTCATCATGACCCCTATGACCATCCAAGGAAGTGAGTAGGCCACTAGAGACCCTTGGGGTCAACCAAATTGGTCAAATTGACCAAAAGTCAACCTTGAGCTATCCTAGGTCAAACCTCCATGAATAAGGGCAATCGAACTCCAAATGAACAAATTGGATCCACCCTCATATGGCAACCTCCCTAGGGGACCTAATGGACCCAAGAGACCCATACTACGGCCATCAATTTGGGGAAATTGGGACAATTTCTAAAAAGCCCCAAATTGCCCTTTTTGGGTCAAGTGAGCCAAACTCAAGCTAGGTGGACTTAACCCAACCCAACCTTAGAACCTTTGGGCTCAACCCCACATAATCAAGCCCACAAGAGGGCTGGTTTTCCTAGAGCCCAATTGGGCCCAAGGGGGAGCTTCACCAAGGGGTGGCCGGCCACCTCCAAGCATGAATCCAAGAGGAATTCATGGGGGAGTGGCCACTTGGCCACCACTCCTTAAATCCTGGCATGCCCACAGCCCTCCCAAGCAATTCCAGCAAGATTGAGCTGACATGGCAACTATTGATATGGGGAGGGAAAGGGAGTTTCCCGCCACACTAATGGATAAACTCCAAACATTTCAAATTGGTTTGGAAATTTCCCTCCACTAGCCAGGAATTGATGAGAGGAGTTGAAAACCTGCTGAGCTGGAGTTGTAGCAGTGGCTGCTGAGGGAGGTGCGGCCTTGGTGAAATAGCCATTAATGGCTGGCAGCTATCAATACCCCCTCAGCGCAATTAACCATTACCAATAGCTTCAGATTCGAGAGAGGAGAGAAAGCCCTTTGTTTGCTGAAGGAATCGAGCTCTGTGCGACTCTGCCTCCAAGGAGATCGTCGGCGAGGATCAAATGGCAAACCCGAGTTTCCCCTCAACCTCAAGCTTCAATCAAGGCAAGTTCCTTCCCCTCTCCACTTGTGCTAGTCTCCCCATTTCTTCCATTTTCAAAATCGCGTAGAGAATGGAGTTTCTCCATTCGTGTTTTCCTTTGTTCCGACCGAGAAATTGCGAGATGCCGGAGAGCTCCTCCGGCCACCTCCGACCAAACGGCCACCGCCATATGGAATCCCTATGTCGGGTGAAGGTGTGGGCTTGGGCGTTTGGCCGGAGACTGTAACACCCCAAAAGTCGTAATTTATCGAAGTAGGCGGAATGGTAGTGCGGCGCTCGAAGTAGGTTGAATTTTCCCTACCTGCTCCTCGCGCACGGTCAGTGGCTTTCTTCGCGCACGACCAGTGATAGTGCGCCATGATTGTGTGTTAATTAAGAGGAATAGGGGTCGGCTGAAAGGGTGTACACGCACGACCAGTGGCTTTCTTCGCGCACGACCAGTGATCGTGCGCCATGATCGTGCGTTAATTGAGAGGAATAGTGGTCGGCTGAAAGGGTGTACGCGCACGACCAGAGATTCTTTGCGCATGACCAGAGACCGTGCGCCTGTGAACGTGCGCACTGTTTATTCTGCTCCGCGAAAATGAACCGAGAAAATGATCCGGCTGTTCAAAATTCTTGGAATTTGATCCAACGGCCGTGATGATTGGCTGGAGGGTATTAGGGCTTTTGAGAGGGGTTCTATCCTCATAATATCAAGGCTCTTCTCTCTCCTAGGCTAGAGAAAGAAGAAGGAGGCAAGGAAGAAGAAGAGGAGATCCCGCCATTGACAGAGCTCCGGAGCTCCGTTTCGCAAGCCGTTTCCAGATCTGGAGAGTGCAGCCCGGCGTGGTCCTATCCCTCCGTGTAAAATCTCAGATCCATGGCTAAGAAGAATGCTCCTAGGGTAACGATTCTTCCTCCCGATATTTGGACTTGTCAATTGTCCTCTCTTTCATTTCTCTATGCTTGCATGAGGAATCCCTTTCACCAAATGGGTGAAGTGTAGGATTTCCTCAAGTTCTTCGGAACTCTGGGTAGATTGTGTCCGTCCCCAGCATTATTTCATGTAGAAATCCGGTAGTCGTGCGGATTTAGGAATTTTGTGTGAAGCCTATTCGTGGCCGTGAGCCCGAATCGGTGATGCTTGATTTGCAATGTTGCATTTAGGTTAAGCCTAGAATGCGTGCCGGATAATGACTCTGTGAAATCATCTATAGTATTGCGGGATTTAAGTGTAGGCATCTTGTGAAGATCCTAACGAAAGCCCCATGCTTTGAGATTGGATGAAGGCAAAACTTCACCACGAAATTGATGCGGAGCGTATTGTACCTCCCTTGTTGAGTATTTGTGATTCCTAGATCCTTGCGAAGGGGTTAGGTGCGTAGCATATAATTTGTGTAGAACTTGAAAGTGCTAAACCCCTACGGGCCGAGGTGAAGTCGTACCCGCGTCGTGCGATAGATCGCGACGATTAAAGCACATGCAAAGCTAAACCGAACCCGTTTCCATGCAGATCGGTAAGAGGTCCCTACCTCATGGAAGCCGTGTGATCATGGGAGAGTTCGTGGAAGGTGATTTACCTAGACCGACCAAAAGCTCTTTTCCCGGCGATGGCCATTACGGTGGAGTGTTTTGTGGAATTGATGTTGTTAGCCTCATGTGGTTGTTTAGGCGGTTTTGGGGAACCTTCGGGTGAACCCAACCAACATCATGTGCATACCTAGGTTCCCTCCTTTTGATGCTCAACCTAGAAGATTGATTGTGCTTGAAACCTCACCTTGTGTAGTTGCACTTTCTTTATATTAGTACTTGTGCTAGTATGGCTTGCTTCCAGGGTTGAAGCTCTGCCACCCCAGGAAAGGGGTGGGGTCGTTATAATTTGGTCAGCTGTGCTGACCGTTACTTTGTTTGCCACCGCTTGGTGGAATGTTCTTATGCAGGTGCAGGTGAGCCTAGTGGGAAATAGCGGGCCGTGGCCCTTTTGCTGAGTTGGCCCTTGAAGGCCAGCCTCCCTTTTCTGCTTTCTCATGTATTGCCGGCCTGCGTGCCGAAGTATGTTCTGAGTTTTGTACATTCGTGAATGTAAGGCCTTAAGGCCGTAACTCTATTTTATGGTTTCATTCCTATGATAGTGGACAGTTCTAAATGAAATGTTAAATCATTATGCTTCCGCTAGTGTTTAGTTTACTCTGTTGTAGTTCTTTCTGTTTATCACCTTTTAACTCCTAGCTAGTGTGGTTTGTATGGCGTGCGGTCCCGGCCGGACCTACTGTTATACTATTCGTACTGGCAGGGCGTTACAATTTGGTATCGTACTTAAGGCGTTGATCCGTAGTTTAGCGAATTCGGGATGAATTCCTTTTAAGGGGTGGTGTGCACGGGATGTGCATTCACCTACAACGACAAAAACTAATAAGAATGTCCTCTTAGGAATGGAAAAACATATTTGTTTGCGGAACCTGAGCGTTCCACGATTGTTGTTTGCTATGTTTTCAGTCACTAAATTGTGTCTTACACGATTATAGGTGACTAGGAGTGGTGCGGGGCCGTCTCAACCCCGTAACACTGCTGAAAGTAGTGGGTCGGCTGAAGTGCCAGCGACCACTCCTCCTGCTGAGATGATCAGGTTAATCGCAGAAGCTGTCTTTGCGATGATCAATGCTCAACCGCAAAGGCTTGCACAACCTGCTACGCCTAATACAGATGCGGCCCCGGTGATCGAACCTGCAGTGGAACCTGCGGTGGAACCGAGGGTTGAGACCCCTGTGCCAGTGGCTGCAGTGGAACCTGCGGTGGTGCAAAGGGTGGAGCGTCCTGTAGAGCGTGTAGCCGTTGTGCGAGCGCGTGATCAACAACTGCAACACTTTCTAAGCTTCCACCCTCCAACTTTCTCGGGGACCGGATCCCCAACGGAGGCGGAGGACTGGTTGTCAACGGTTAGAAAAACTCTAAAGGCGATAACAACAGAAGAAGCTATGATGGCCACTTTAGCCACCTTCCTCCTTAACGGAGAGGCAGAGTGTTGGTGGGCCGAACAAAAAGTGCACAAGTTTGGAGGCAAGGAGATTACCGAGATCACGATAGCGGAGTTCTCAAAGTCATTTCTTCAAAGGTATATTCCTTCTGCCACGCATTGCGTTGCAGAACCAGTTTCTGAAGTTAACTCAAGGTGACAGCTCAGTGGATGAGTACTTGCACGAGTTCACTAAAATGGGTCGTTATGCGGGGCCTATGATGGAAGATGAAGAGACAAAGACGAACAAGTTCTATGAAGGTCTTCGGGACGAGTTGAGGCTTCTCCTTGCAGGCCCAATGACGTTAGGTTTCCATGTGATGGTCCAAACTGCCAGATCCCTAGAGTTGGACATGAAGAGGGTACAAGCAAAAACCGTGGCAAAGAAACCTGAGTTTCATGCGCCGGCCTCTCAGTCCAAGTCAGAGTTCAGAAAGAACAAAAGGAAGTTCAAACCGGCGGAGCATTCTCGCTCAAATGTTTCGGGAGCAACGACTGTGCGGGGTCCTATCACATATTTCACCTGCGGGAAGGTGGGACACAAGGCCGCGGTGTGTCGAAGTGGTCCCCCGAAGGCAGAGAACCGAGTGTTGGACTATGCTCGTGCTACGGAAAAGGGTAAAGCTGCGGAGTCTTCGGCTTCCCAGCACATTATTCCGACTCAGCCGAGAGTCTATTCGCTTGGCCAGCAAGAGGCTATACGACAGACTGATGTCGTCACAGGTACGAATTAGAAGCTAGCTTTTACAGCTATATAGATAATTCATATTGTTGTACGACTATATGCTTTATTTGTGTACAATTAGGTTTCGTCCTAATTGTCAACTATCCGGCGAGAGCTCTATTTGATACGGGTGCATCGCACTCTTTTCTGTCCGAGGTCTTCGTGGTGCGAATCGGAGTGCCGTCTACCTTGGTAGAGGATAGATTGGAATTAGTTCTACCCAATGGATCTCGCATGAGTGCGGATAGGAAGAGCCGTGTCAAGGTGCAGATCGGAATTCAGGATTTCGACTTGGAAGCGTCATTATTACCGTTAGCGGAATTTGATGTGATCTTCGGCATGGACTGGCTCTCGGAGCAGCGAGCATGCATAGATTGCAATTCAAAGGAGATCACTCTGGGAAAGAACACCGAAGACGAAACCACGTTCGCCGGTATGCGAAGAGCGAGCAAGACGCTGATGTCTGCTCTCCAAGTGGTTAAGGCGGTGAGAAAAGGCGCCGAGTTGTTCTTCACTTTGTTGGAGGCTTCGGAACCAAAACCCAGGTTGTGTGATGTCCCAGTTATAGCGGAGTACGCCGACGTGTTTCCTAACGAACACCCTGGGGCTCCGCCTCAGCGAGAGATTGATTTCTGTATCGAGTTGGTGCCAGGTGCCAAACCTGTGGCCCGCTCACCATACCGGATAACGCCAAAAAAATTAGCAGAGCTGAAGGTCCAATTGCAAGAGCTGCTAGAGCAAGGCTACGTACGTACAAGTTCATCGCCTTGGAGTGCGCCGGTCCTCTTTGTGAAAAAGAAGGAGGGGAGCTTGCTTCTATGTATCGATTATCGAGAGCTAAACAAGTTGACCGAGAAGAACCGATATCCGATTCCATGAATCGATGATTTATTCGACCAACTGGTTGGGTCGACGGTATACTCCAAACTGGACCTAAGGTCCGGCTATTACCAACTGCGGATAAGGGAATGTGATATTCCAAAGACAGCGTTCAGTACCCGCTTTGGGTACTATGAGTTCACGGTGATGCCGTTCGGTCTGTCTAATGCACCGTCGGTATTCATGGACTTAATGAACAGGACGTTTCGAGAGTATTTGGATCAATTTGTGATCGTCTTCATCGACGACATTTTGGTATTCTCTCAGTCGAAAGAGGAGCATGTAGGGCATCTGCACGCAGTTCTGAGCACCTTGAGGAGGAGTCAGCTTTATGCCAAGTTCTCCAAGTGCGAGTTTTGGCTACCGTCTGTAGCATTCCTTGGTCATGTTGTTAGTGGAGAAGGAATTGCAGTTGATCCGTCGAAGATAGAAGCGATCCGAGCGTGGCCTTTGTTGAAAAACGTAGCGGGAGTCCGAAGTTTCTTAGGACCTGCCGGCTATTATAGGCGCTTTGTGGAGAACTTCTCGAGGATTGCACTCCCTCTCACTAAACTGACTAGGAAGGATCATAAGTTCGTTTGGTCGCCCAAGTGCGCACGAGCTTTTGAAGAGCTGAAGAGCCGTCTGACCACGGCGCCCATTCTATGCTCGCCATGTGGTACGGAAGGCTACGAAATTTATAGCGACGCCTCGGGGAGTGGCTTGGGTTGTGTCCTAGTGCAGTTCGGAAAGGTAATTAACTACGGCTCCCGACAATTGAAGGTTCATGAGAGGAATTACCCGGTCCATGATTTGGAACTGGCGGCCGTGGTATTTGCTCTCATACTTTAGAGGCATTATTTGTATGGCGTGAAGATCGACATCTTTACCGACCACAAGAGCCTCAAGTACCTGCTGGATCAAAGGGAGTTGAATATGCGTCAGAGGAGGTGGATGGAGTTCCTGGGGGACTACACCTTCGACATCAAATATACTCCTGGAAAGGGAAATGTAGTTGCGGACGCGTTGAGACTTCGGCTCCCGCTCAAGCAAATTGGATTTTGATGCACGATGAGCGTCTAATCCGCGAACTGGAAGAAATGGAGATCATTTGCGTTGATAGAAGAGCGTCTACTTCAGCATGCTTGAACTAGACGGAGGTTCAATACGACCTTGCCGACCGAGTTCGACAAGCATTGGAGCTGGATGAGAGCATGAAACGCTATAAAGCAGAAACCGTGGATGGGTTAAACTCTGATTTCTCCTTCGAAGATGGCCTTATGTGGAAAGAGGGCAGATTGTGCGTCCCAAACATTGGTACTCTACGGGCGGAGTTGATGTACGAGGCTCATCATACCAAGTACTCGATCCACCCGGGGAGCACGAAAATGTACATGGACATGAAGAAACTTTTCTTGTGGCCGGGTATGAAGAAGGACATTGCCCTCTACGTGGCCAAGTGTAATACTTGCCCGTTGGTGAAGGTGGAATGTCAACGTCCCGGTGGATTTTTGAAGACCTTGCCGATTCCGGAATGGAAGTTTGATGATGTTACGATGGATTTCGTGCACGGTTTGCCGAGATCACAGCATGGAAACGACGCCATCTGGGTGATCGTGGACAGACTGACAAAGGTATCACACTTCATTCCGAACCGGAAGGATGATTCTGTAGAAAAACTGGCAAAGTTGTACGTGGATAACATCGTACGGTTGCACGAGATTCCCCGTAGCATCGTCAGTGATCGTGATGGGCGGTTCACATCGAATGATTGGAAGCTAATTCATCAACTATTGGGTACCAAGCTGAAGTTTAGCACGACCTGTTAAAATTTTGATTGGACCGTTTAGGAGTAAGCAGGAGTTGTATCAACAAGAGTTATAGCCAAACAACCACAATTCCAAAACAGCAACACAAGAAATCTTTATTGAAACAGAACTGCTTTACAATGCGAGGTATACATGGCGAGACATGATTCATCAGAATAACGGAGACGAGTAGAACAAAACACACCAAAAAGCAAAGCTGGCGGCGAGACAAGCGCAGACCGCACAAGCCGCACCACTCCAGAACTCGCCCGGCTTGCCCTGAGATCGCACGAACAGAAACCGGACAGACTGCCAGCACTGCAAGACCGCACCTCAGACCGCACGAACTGGAGCTTTATTGGAACAAAGAACTGAAGTTGTCGCCAGACCGCAACTCAGACCGCCTAACCGCTGAAGGTCGACTGATCACTGAGCTCGCTGAAAACAACTTAAGAACACAATAACCCAGTTCTCTGACAGACCGCAGATGAACTGTTTATTCAAGCCACCCGAAATCACTAAGGAAGGAGACCGCACCCTGCTGACCGCAAACCTGCGAACAAAACAAAGGTTAACTCGCATCCAAGTCGCGCGAACTCAAACTTGAGACCGCAAGAAACAATCCGGGCTCTGGTTCTTACAGTTCTTGTTAGGAATGACGGGCCATGCACCCTTATTTATTGGCGGGTGGACGAATGTCGTCACCGCACAAACCGGGATACAGTCACCACCCTTCAGATCGTGAACGGTCTCAAAAGACAGACAGCGCGAACAAACCTCTTGGTCGATCACCCGACCAAGACGCAGATCAGCAGACAAGATCGCGCACAGGCCGCGCGAACACGAGACCGCGCACAAGTCGTGCGGTCTCAACAATGCTCCTTCCTTAGATCACCAGGAGCAAGCTAGAACCATCTGACCGACTTCAACCAAGTCGACAGATCACCAATATAGACCGCCCGGTCTTCCAACAAGGAAGCCAGGCAAACTTGCAGACCTACTCGGGAACAAACCGCAGCTACCAAGAACAAACCGGAACAACCAGCAGACCGCCAGAACAACCCGGCAGAGCCAGACCGGCAGATAACTTATACAAGCCGCGCGATCACCGCGGTCTCTCAAACCAGACCGCCCGGTCTCCTCCACACCACTTCAAAAATTCAACACTCCCCCTTGAAGTGGGAAGTGGAGACAAGCCCGAGTAAATTCCGCAGCCGTGTAAACGCTCCCTTCGCCAGCGGCTTTGTGAAGATGTCTTCGACATTGTCCGCACTCCGAACATGCTCGACCATAAGAGATCCTCCCAACACCTTTTCACGAATGAAATGGTGCTCAATCTCTATATGCTTGGTCCTCGCATGACAGACTGGATTATTGACCAGCATGAGAGCACTCTCATTGTCCCCGCGTAGCATAGTGGGACCTCGAACCTCCTGATGAACGTCCTCTACCAACCTCCGGAGCCAAACGGATTCCTGAGCAGCCAAGGCCGAAGCCTTGTACTCCGCTTCCGTGGTAGATACAGACACCGAGTCTTGCTTCTTGCTGCACCAAGAAATAGCTGTGGGGCCCGTCATAAATACATAACCAGACGTTGATCTCCGATCATTCACGTCTCCCCTATAATCAGCATCCATGAAACCATGCAACTCCAAGCTTGACCCTCTCCTATATAGGAGACCCAAATCAGAGGTCGACTTCACATACTTCAAGATGCCTTTTGCCTCCAGAAGATGAGGCTTCCGTGGTTCCGCCATGTACCGACTCACCTTGCCTACTGCATAAGCAATATCTGGCCTTGTGATCGTCAAGTAGATCAAGCTCCCAACCAGATCTCGGAAAACCAACGGTTCATATAAGACTCTCCCCTCATCCTTCCGAACTTTATGATGTTGCTCCAGAGGTATAGAGCTGCTCTTCCCTTCCTCCATGCCTAATCGCTGAACAATCCGCTCCGCATAGCCAGCCTGAGAAATGAGCACTCCGCTCTCCCGCCTCTGGACCTTGAGTCCAAGGAAGTGGTGGAGCTCCCCCAGATCCTTCATCTCGAATCTGATAGCAAGCTCAACCCTGAGTCTTGCAACAGCTTCCTTCGAATTCCCAGTGACAATCATGTCATCCACGTACAGCAGCACAATCACCCGAAGCACCCCCTCCTTCTTGATGAACAAGCTAGAATCAGAGTCTGAAGCAACGAATTCGCAGAATAAGAGATACTCTGCAATCTTCCCGTACCACGCCCGAGGCGCTTGCTTCAACCCATACAGGGCCTTCTTCAGCTTATAAACGTAGTCCAGATACTCCTTCGAGATGAAGCCTTGCGGTTGGATCATGAAGATATCCTTATCAATCTCGCCGTATAAGAAGGCATTCTTCACGTCGAGTTGCCAAATCTCCCAACCACTCGAAGCTGCCAAGACAATAACAAATCGAACCGAAGTCATCTTTGCCACTGGACTAAACGTCTCATTATAATATTCTCCATACTGCTGTGAGAACCCGCGAGCTACAAGGCGAGCCTTGTACCGCTCGATACTGCCGTCAGCTTTCTTCTTCAGCTTGAAGACCCATTTTCATGTCACAGGAGTGGTTCCCTTGGGCTTGGGCACAAGAGACCAGGTCTCATTCGTCTCGAGAGCTGCCATCTCTTCTTGCATAGCAATGTCCCACTCCTTCACGCCTCTGGCCTTCTCAAAGCTCGACGGCTCCCTTTCATCCTAGGGACCAGCAAAGAAACTTGAAACAAAGTTCACCATGTTTCCTCCTGTGTATCGATCTGGTGGTTGAATAGTCCTCTTCGACCTCCTAAGAGGTTGCTCCTGACTAACCACCTCCTCCACTGCTTCTTCTGTGCAAGCTCCTCTTCTAGATGAACTTGGAGCATCGCTCCCCCTGCTTCCAGAACCTGAAGCCTCCATCTCAGAGCTTGACACAACTGGAGCTCCTGGTGAAACAGGCAACTCCACTTGAAGACTTCCCGCAGCTTTTCCTCCTTCATCAACCCAACTCTCTGGTAGCTCAACTCCTGAACTCCCCTTGTAAGAAGTCACTTCATCGAACACCACATCCCGAGAAACAATTGACCTCCGTGTCTCAGGATCCATGTATCTCCATCCCTTCTTCCGCTCATCATACCCAACAAAGACTAGCTTCCTTGCTTTCGCATCTAGCTTTGTCCGAAGAGCATCAGGAATATGCACATAGCAGGTTGACCCGAACACCCGAAGGTGTGCAACACTCGGATTCTCCTTGAACATCAATTCGTGAGGGGTCTTCATGTTGATAGGACTCAGAGGCAATCTGTTGACTACATAAGCTGCACAAGACATTCCCTCCGCCCAGAAGGACTTTGGGATACTCTTGGCATGAAGCCAGCATTTGCAAGTTTCTGTCAGATGACGGATCTTCCTCTCGGCAACGCCATTCTGCTGTGGAGTATGGGCACAAGTGAGCTGTAACGCCCCTGATTTTCCGGTGTTTGTTTAATTCAGTGATGGCGTGTTAATAACGTCGGGGTGTTACTTTTAACGTCGAGTTAGCGGCGCGTCGCCGTTTGCGCGTTTTCGCGTCCGTTTGGGTCAGTCGACCAGATTTTGCGACGACCCGGAATTGGAAAATTTTATGTTAGGAAATTAGATTATTTAATTTTAGACTTGCTTATCAAGTTTCGTCGCGATCCGAGCCATTTTGGAGCCTCGGCGCATTTTTGAAGTTTTGTATATAATTAAAGCTCGCCGTAACTTCCGCCACTCATACCTCGAAAACGGCACGTCGGATTTTGATTCCAACTTCGCCGTTGGATTCGTAGCGCCGCCGTTCACCTAAGGCAGAATTTTCGTCGGATTCGGCGTTCGTTTTTTTTTGTGATAAAATAATAATAATATTATTATTATTAATACTATACGAATGTGTATATATATTCATTTGCCTGCGTCGACAGCCCCCCTTTTGCGTAGACTTCCATTCCAAGCTGCGTAGACTTCCATTCCAAGCTGCGTAGACTTCCTTTCCAAGCTTGCGACGATTTCTCCAGCCACCCCCCCCCCCCCCCCCCCCTTGCGTCGAATTCCTCTCAAGGCATGCGTCGAATTCCTTCCAGCCCCTTTCAACGCATGCGTCGACTTCTTTTCCCCCTTCATTCTTTTAATAATAATGATAATAATAATAATGATATTATTATTATTATTTAAATTATGTTATGTTAAAACGAGCCCAGTCCTCTTCTCCTTCTTCATTCTGTCCGAACCAGAGAGTAGAACCGAGCGACGGGGACGGCGATTTCTCGAATCTTCCGGACGCCGCCGACGGAGTTCCGGTGGTCGGAATCGCGAGCCGAGCATAGATTAGGAAAGCTCTCGACGAGAGCTTCGTCCTCGTGGTAATTTCCTCCCGTTTCGTGAAACTTTTTCGTTAGGGTTTTCATCCCTAACCTTCGTTTTGGTCTTTTTTCTGTAGATTTCGCCTCGTCGTGCCTCCTTTTGGGCCGATCTACGACGAGGAGTTGTTCGGAGAATGATTCCGGTGATTTGAAGGCAAGTGGCGTTCTTGCCCTTGCTCTTTCTCTTTGCCATATAATTGCTCTAAGCCGGTGCTTTTGATCTAACTGCGTCGTATCTCCATTTTATTCTCTATTTTTGCTGCTAATAATTTGATATTATGCCAGTGAATAAAAGATTTTTTGTTAGCTTCATATCTCTTGATTTTCTCATTCGCTACTTACCTTATGATATGATATGTCCTGTTGGGCCTCGCCCCTTCCCCTTTGAAATTGCATGAAAATATGAATTCTGTTGGAGGTCGTACACGACGTTGGCGGAGCCACCGGTGCGATGCTCTTTAATTTAATACATTTTGATTAGGAGGCTGTACGCGGTGTGGTTTTTTGCCCCCGGTGCGGTGTCCTCTTAAGCATTCTGTTTGGGAGTCCGTACGCGGTGTGGTTTTTTCCCCCGGTGTGGTGCTCTTCTTTTGGATGAGCTGATCAGTCTCTATAATTCTGAACAAGAGTAACATGGTTAATAATTTGAAAACGGATGGCTTTTCTTTTGCTTATGTCGAGTTTTGTCATCGTCTGTGTTCTCACCTTTGTTTGGTGAGCATATTCTGCTGTTTTTAGTTGTTCTGCTGTTTCCTTTTTTTGTTGATGAATAGATACTGCTGCTATTTCTTTTCCTGTTGATTATTAGCTACTAGCTTTGTCATCACTGACCCTTGCAGCTTCTGTTTCCCTCCGGTCTCGCGGAGGTTTGCTTACTCTCTTATTTTCTGCACCACTTGTACTTACTTCTGAGGTGTTCTTTCTTTGAATGCCTCAGGTTCTGGACAGTAGCAGGTGTTAGTGCAGAGCTGCGTTAGTTGCCGTCTTCTGACTCTCTTGAGGTAGAGTATTTTGTGGACTTGTCGGCCCATGGGTTCGTGTCAGGTGTTGACGCCCGTGGTGCCGTTTAGTTAGACTTTCGTTTCACTGCTGCTGTTACTTGTTGATCACTTTTGAACACTTGTTCTGGAATGATTAGATACTGATTGGCTTTATGGCCCCTGGTTAGATATGCTAAGGTAATATAGCATGACATATCATATTTTGAAATATTAATCTCACTAATTTATGCGCATGACAAATCTACTTTTATATATAGTAAATCCACATATTCGATCTTGCATGGTGCACCTCACTAGGTCTTCATGTTCATTTAGGCCACTAAGTAATTAAATCAAGTATTTTTCCGCTGCGTAAAACTATATTTTTTAAAAGCGTGGACTAGTTGATCCACCTAGCCGAGGGACGCGGTTTATTAATTTTCTGCATAAATCATTTTTGAATCACTTTGATTTGATAACAATAATTGCTTGAACTGCGATGAAGGATACGTTGCCTTAACGTCAGTAGGCGTCCCCTACGTGACGTGGCATCACCACGCGTAGCTTTCCCTACTCTGATAACATTTTAAATATTGGGAAAATGCGGGTTGTGACAGTTGGTATCAGAGCTAGGTTCTGTGAAAAAGGTAGTTGGGTGGTTTGGCGTGTGAGCCAAACAACCGCTATCCTAAGCAGAACCTCATAAGATCATTTCATTATATACACACACCGATATGTCATCAATATGTCTTGACTGAAGCATGGACACAACACTCATAGCATGATACGAAGTATACGGGGCATATTATGTAGTATGTGATGCATAATATGTGTTTGTATATGGATCCACCATAGGTGGCAACATGTGACGGTTATGTAGTATGGGATGCATAACCACCATTACATGGATGCCCATTCTTTTTCGTTACATGTAATGTTATGTAGTATGGGATGCATAACATTACATGTGTATGCCGCTCATAACATGCACTAAGGCCTCTTTCTAGAATGCATAGCACTGCATACATTCATATCATCGCATAAGCACACGTGCCAAGTTAAAGACATACCAGATGACATATGTACACACATGATTTGAAAAGAAATTTAAATACTCATGCACTCATGTCATAGCACAAGAGTCAATAGGATGATGATGCATCATCCTAAGTTAATCATGGCATCATTTCATGAAATTCCAGAACAAGGTAACAGCAATAGCAGGTTGTTTTCTTCTCTGTTCCGAATCGATCCGTAAATTTTTCCGAGTCTGTTTGGCTTAAGCTCTGTAAGCCTGTTTCTGATTAAATGTCCATCGTTCTTGTAGACATGTCTCGTAGAAGAGTGACACGATCGACCCCCCTGCCTGAGGGAGAGTCTTCTGGTGGTCAAAGTGAGTCCGTGATCGAAAGCCTGCGACAGAGAAATGAGGATTTGTCGAGGCAGTTGGTTGCGATGCAGACTCAGATTCAGTCCTCGGTGTCTGCTGCCTCGGCGCAGCAGCCTGTTGTGCAAGAACCGATGGTGAGCCCAGCCGTTCCTGCTCCCCTGGTGCCTCCAGTGGCATTGCCACCGGAGATGAACTTCATTTCACACTTTCAGCGTTTGGGACCTCCTACCTATGATGGTAAGGCAGACTTCATGGCCCTGGATGATTGGGTGATCAGCATGGAGGAGATGTTCTCCTATTCAGGTGTCTCAGAGGCTTCGAAGGTGATGGTGGCTGCTTATCAACTGAAGGGTTTGGCGAAAGTTTGGTGGATTAGGGAGAAGGAAGGTCTCGCCGAGGGATGCTCTTGGGAGACGTTTAAGAAGTTGTTGCTTAAGAAGTTCCTCCCTTCAGTTGAGCGCGACCGATTGATGAACAACTTTCTACATCTGAAGCAGAGGCAGCTCACCGTTAGTGAGTACGAGATCGAGTTCAGCAAGTTGAGCAGATTCGCCCCCGAGTTGGTGGCCTCGGAGGAAGGTAGAGTGAAGCGGTTTTTGGGTGGTCTCACTGGCGACGTCCAGCAGTGGGCTAGCGCCTATGGGTCAAAGACTTATGCTGAAGCGGTGGAGGCCGCATTGAAGGCCGAGTCTATTGAGAAGATGAAGATTCATGGGCAACAGATAAAGAGTGATAAGAGGAAATCTGATGATCGGGAGAGTTTTAAGGCGTCTCACTTGGACCCGAAGAAGAGGGGTGTGGGACACTGTAGCTTCTGTGGCAAGCGGGGCCATCCGTTCGAAAGGTGTTTCAAGAGGCTCGAGGCGTTGGAGCCGTTAAAGGTTAGTGCAATTCAGGACGCACCTAAGGCGATCCCAGTGTGCTCTTTCTGTTCTAAGCCCGGGCATGAGGCGGCCCGATGTTACAAGAAGGCCGGTTGTTGTTTCCTATGTGGACAAAAAGGACATCGTAGGGCCGACTGCCCGAACTCTCAGACTGTGACTTCAGCGGTTCCTCTGCAGGCCTTGCCGCCGCCCCCGCAGTTCGTGGGCAAGACTAAAGGAAAGCTTAATGTGCTGACTAGAGAGGAAGCTCAAACCTCAGCGCACGTGATATCTGGTTAGTTCCTTTCCTCCAAACTTGTTCTCCTTTTTCTAAAATTTAGCGTACTAGTTGTCTAGTGACGCACGCTTATTTAGGTGAATTCAAGGTGAAGAATAAGTGGGCGTGTGTCCTGTTTGATTCGGGAGCGTCTCACTCTTTTGTTGCTAGAAGTTTTGTTGATAAGCACCGATGGTCTGTTGATCGGTTGGATGGCGCCTTGTCCGTTAAGTTTCCGTCTGGAGATCAGGTTACGTCAGATCGGGGTATCCGGGGGTGCCCCATCTCTTTGGGTGGTGTCCAGGTGCTGGCAGACTTGAAGATGCTAGATTTGGCAGATTTTGATGTGATTCTCGGGATGGACTGGTTGTCCAAGTATGATGCCGTGATCAAGTGCAAGCAGAAGCGGCTAGATTTCAAGTTGGGTGACGGACGTCCTTTGAGCGTTTATGGTTTACCTCGGGAGAGTTCTCCGATTATTTCCGCGGTACGTGCTCGCCGAGCTTTAGCCTCTAGTTGTTTGGGTTTTCTGGTTCCTATCTGCGCTTTGGATGCTTCTCGTGTGGAGCCAACCGTGGAGGGTATCCCGGTGGTGCGAGAGTTTCCCGATGTTTTTCCGGGCAAGCTTTCCGCTCTTCCTCCCGAAAGAGAGGTGGAGTTTTCCATAGACCTCGAACCAGGCACCCGGCCCATTGCCAAGGCACCGTACCGCATGGCGCCTCGTGAGTTAGAAGAATTGCGTGTTCAGTTGGATGAACTTCTGGAGTGTGGTTTCATCAGACCGAGCACTTCTCCATGGGCTGCTCCTGTTCTCTTTGTGAAGAAGAAGGACGGTTCCATGAGGCTGTGTATCGATTATCGGGAGTTGAATAAGGTGACGATCAAGAATAGATATCCGTTGCCGCGGATTGATGATTTGTTCGACCAGCTGCGTGGGTGCACCAAATTCTCGAAGATTGATCTTCGTTCGGGCTACCACCAGTTGAGGGTTCGTGAGTCGGACATTCCTCTGACGGCTTTTAGATCCCGGTACGGGCATTTCGAGTTCCTCGTGTTGTCCTTTGGTTTGACCAACGCGCCTTCTGCGTTCATGGATCTGATGAACCGGGTATTCAGGGACTTTCTTGACCGTTTTGTAGTCGTCTTCGTTGACGACGTTCTCATCTATTCTCGCAGTGATGAGGAGCATGCCTATCATTTGCGTCAGGTTCTGTCTGTCTTGAGAGAGCATAAGTTGTATGCTAAGCTGAGCAAGTGCGAGTTTTGGCTGCCTCAGGTGTCCTTTTTAGGACATGTGGTGAGCAAGGATGGAATCTCCGTTGATCCCGCCAAGATTTCAGCGGTGATGGATTGGAAGAGACCTTCTACTCCAAGGGAGATCAGGAGTTTCTTGGGTTTGGCCGGATATTATAGGAGATTTGTGGAGGGTTTCTCTGCATTGTCCGCTCCGATGACCCGACTTACGCAGAAGAATGCCGCCTTCATTTGGAGTGATAAGTGTGAGGAAGCTTTCCAAGAGCTGAAGAGAAGGTTGTGCTCTGCCCCAATTCTCATTCTGCCTATCGAGGGAGCGGAGTTTGCGGTGTATGTTGATGCTTCCCACATCGGACTTGGATGCGTTCTGATGCAAGAGGGGAAGGTGATCGCTTATGGATCTAGGCAATTGAAGGTTCATGAGAAGAATTACCCCACCCATGATTTGGAGTTTGCGGCGGTGATCTATGCCCTGAAGCTGTGGAGACACTTACTGTATGGCGCTGTGTGCAAGATTTATACTGATCATAAAAGCTTGAAGTATGTATTCACACAAAAGGAGCTGAATTTACGCCAGCGCCGATGGTTGGAATATGTTGCTGATTATGAAGTGGATATCCTTTATCATCCCGGTAAGGCCAATGTAGTGGCCGATGCGTTGAGTAGGAAGATGGCTCAGATCTTCAACTTATCTGTTCAAGCCTTAGTTGAGGAGTTTCTTTTGATGGATATTTCGGCAGTGAGCCGTGGCGAGCACACTCGTTTGGAGGCAGAAGAGCCTTCGTGGATCACCCTCAAAAGGTTACATCAGAAAAAAGACCCAGATCTTCAGCATCTCCGAGGAAGGGCCGAGAAAGGGGAATTATCTGATTTCTCCATTGATGAGCTTGGTACCCTCTTGTATAGAGGTAGATTCTGTATTCCGGCGGTGGGAGATATTCGGGTTATGATTTGCAGGGAGGGTCATGGATCTAGTGTGTCCTATCACCCGGGTTCCACCAAGATGTATAGAGATCTGAAGCAAATCGTGTGGTGGTCGGGCATGAAGAACGACATTGCCAAATTCGTATCGGAGTGCTTCACATGCAAGCGGGTGAAGGCCGATCATGGCAGGCCTGGAGGAAAACTGACCCCTTTGGAGATCCCCATGTGGAAATGGGAAAGCATATCGATGGACCTTATTGCGGGTTTGCCGAGGTCCCCTCGTGGACATGATTCAGTCTGGGTTATAGTTGATCGATACACGAAGTGTGCGCATTTCGTCCCCTTCAAAGTCGGCTATTCTATGAAGAAGATAGCATAGTTATATTTGGACAAGGTCATTCGTTTGCATGGAGTGCCAGTGAGTATCGTGTCAGATCGAGACTCTAGGTTTACGTCTCGATTCTGGCAGAGCTTACAGGGAGCTTTGGGCACCGACCTCAGGTTTTCGACCGCATACCATCCGCAGACCAATGGTCAAACGGAGCGAGTTAATCAGATCGTGGAAGACATGATCAGGTGTTACATTTTGGAGCATGGTGGAGCTTGGGATGAGCGCCTCAGACTCATGGAGTTTGCATGTAATAGTAGCTTCCAAGAAAGTCTGCAGATGGCCCCTTTTGAAGCGTTGTATGGGAGGCGCTGCAGGACTCCCTTGTTTTGAGCCGAAGTCGGTGAGAGACCGTTGCTAGGTCCGGAAGCTTTGATGGAAATGGAAGAGGCGGTGACTAATATTCGGGAGAAGCTCCGCGTTGCTCAGGAGCGGTACGAAAAGTATGCCAATCAAAGAAGGGCAGATCTGGAGTTTGCGGTTGGGGATAGTGTTTTTCTGAAGGTCTCTCCGATGCCAGGCATTAAAAGATTTGGGAAGAACCACAAGTTGGATCCCAGATATGTTGGGCCATTTCAGATCGTTGAGCGCATCGGAGTGTCCGCTTATAGATTGGAGTTACCTGCTACCTTCCCTGGTGTCCATGATGTGTTCCATGTGAGTCAGTTAAGGAAGTGTGTCCGCAGCAATCGTGAAGTCCTCGATTCGGTGCCTCAGATTCAGCCCAATTTGACTTATGTTGAGGAGTCTGTTCGCATTTTAGAGACCCAAGATCGGGTGTTGCGGAGAAAATCTATTCCCATGGTGAAAGTTCTTTGGCGGAATCATGACGTCGAGAGCGCAACATGGGAGCTGGAGTCAGCAATGCCAGAGTCTCATCCTGACCTTTTCAATTAATTAGTTCAGGTAGATCTGCTCTCCTGCACCAGCTAACTTTTCATTTTATTTACTCAGATGGATTTTCTTTCCTGTACCTTTATTTTGTCCAAATTGTTGTTCCTGCACCTTTATCTTTCATCTAAATAGCCCAGGTCAAGATTCCCTTCCTGTACCAATTATTTATCTATCTTAAATTTTCTCTCCTGTACCATTTATCGACCTTAACGTTGTTATCTGCTCTTATGTCAAGTTTCGGGACGAAACTTTCTTTTAGGGGGAGTGGCTGTAACTCCCCTAATTTTCCGGTGTTTGTTTAATTCAGTGAAGGCGTGTTAATGACGTCAGGGCGTTACTTTTAACGTCGAGTTAGCGGCGCGTCGCCGTTTGCGCATTTTCGCGTCCGTTTGGGTCAAGTCGACCAGATTTTGCGACGACCCGAAATTGGAAAATTTTACGTTAGGAAATTAGATTATTTAATTTTAGACTTGCTTATCAAGTTTCGTCGCGATCCGAGCCATTTTGGAGCCTCGGCGCATTTTTGAAGTTTTGTATATAATTAAAGCTCGCCGTAACTTCCGCCACCCATACCTCGAAAACGGCACGTCGGATTTTGATTCCAACTTCGCCGTTGGATTCGTAGCGCCGCCGTTCACCTAAGGCGGAATTTTCGTCGGATTCGGCGTTCGTTTTTTTTGTGATAAAATAATAATAATAATATTATTATTATTAATACTATACGAATGTGTATATATATTCATTTGCCTGCGTCGACAGCCCCCCTTTTGCGTAGACTTCCATTCCAAGATGCGTAGACTTCCTTTCCAAGCTTGCGTCGATTTCTCGAATCTTCCGGACGCCGCCGACGGAGCTCCGGTCCTCTTCTCCTTCTTCATTCTGTCCGAACCAGAGAGTAGAACCGAGCGACGGGGACGGTGATTTCTCGAATCTTCCGGACGCCGCCGACGGAGCTCCGGTGGTCGGAATCGCGAGCCGAGCATAGATTCGGAAAGCTCTCGACGAGAGCTTCGTCCTCGTGGTAATTTCCTCCCGTTTCGTGAACTTTTTCGTTAGGGTTTTCGTCCCTAACCTTCGTTTTGGTCTTTTTTCTGTAGATTTCGCCTCGTCGTGCCTCCTTTTGGGCCGATCTACGACGAGGAGTTGTTCGGAGAATGATTCCGGTGATTTGAAGGCAAGTGGCGTTCTTGCCCTTGCTCTTTCTCTTTGCCATATAACTGCACTAAGCCGGTGCTTTTGATCTAACTGCGTCGTATCTCCGTTTTATTCTCTATTTTTGCTGCTAATAATTTGATATTATGCCAGTGAATAAAAGATTTTTTGTTAGCTTCATATCTCTTGGTTTTCTCATTCGCTACTTACCTTATGATATGATATGTCCTGTTGGGCCTCGCCCCTTCCCCTTTGAAATTGCATGAAAATATGAATTCTGTTGGAGGTCGTACACGACGTTGGCGGAGCCACCGGTGCGATGCTCTTTAATTTAATACATTTTGATTAGGAGGCTGTACGCGGTGTGGTTTTTTGCCCCCGGTGCGGTGTCCTCTTAAGCATTCTGTTTGGGAGTCCGTACGCGGTGTGGTTTTTTTCCCCGGTGCGGTGCTCTTCTTTTGGATGAGCTGATCAGTCTCTATAATTCTGAACAAGAGTAACATGGTTAATAATTTGAAAACGGATGGCTTTTCTTTTGCTTATGTCGAGTTTTGTCATCGTCTGTGTTCTCACCTTTGTTTGGTGAGCATATTCTGCTGTTTTTAGTTGTTCTGCTGTTTTCTTTTTTTGCTGATGAATAGATACTGCTGCTATTTCTTTTCCTGTTGATTATTAGCTACTAGCTTTGTCATCACTGACCCTTGCAGCTTCTGTTTCCCTCCGGTCTCGCGGAGGTTTGCTTACTCTCTTATTTTCTGCACCACTTGTACTTGCTTCTGAGGTGTTCTTTCTTTGAATGCCTCAGGTTCTGGACAGTAGCAGGTGTTAGTGCAGAGCTGCGTTAGTTGCCGTCTTCTGACTCTCTTGAGGCAGAGTATTTTGTGGACTTGTCGGCCCATGGGTTCGTGTCAGGTGTTGACGCCCGTGGTGCCGTTTAGTTAGACTTTTGTTTCACTGCTGCTGTTACTTGTTGATCACTTTTGAACACTTGTTCTAGAATGATTAGATACCGATTGGCTTTATGGCCCCTGGTTAGATATGCTAAGGTAATATAGCATGACATATCATATTTTGAAATATTAATCTCACTAATTTATGCGCGTGACAAATCTACTTTTATATATAGTAAATCCACATATTCGATCTTGCATGGTGCACCTCACTAGGTCTTCATGTTCATTTAGGCCACTAAGTAATTAAATCAAGAATTTTTCCGCTGCGTAAAACTATATTTTTAAAAGCGTGGACTAGTTGATCCACCTAGCCGAGGGACGCGGTTTATTAATTTTCTGCCTAAATCATTTTTGAATCACTTTGATTTGATAACAATAATTGCTTGAACTGCGATGAAGGATACGTTGCCTTAACGTCAGTAGGCGTCCCCTACGTGACGTGGCATCACCACGCGTAGCTTTCCCTACTCTGATAACATTTTAAATGTTGGGAAAATGCGGGTTGTGTCATGAGCTCTCTCCGAACGCCGTGTTTCCTGCAAAAACTTGAGAACTCACCAGAGGTGAACTCCCCCACCATTGTCAGTTCTCAATTTCTTCACCAGCAGGCCTAGACGACCATCCACCAGCTCCTTGAACTCCACAAACTTTGCAAAGACTTCTGACTTCTCTTTCAAGAAATACACCCAGACATATCTGGTGTAATCGTCAATCAACACCAACATATATCTATTGCCTCCAAGGCTTGGGGTGGCAGTCGGTCCCATCAAATCACCGTGGATGCACTCCAACGACACTTTGCACCTTGTTTGCGATTTGTCAAATGGAAGTCGATGAGACTTACCAAACTGACATCCTTCGCAGACATGACCGTATCCATAGGAGGACAAGCTAGGCAAGCCATTGACAAGGCCCCTTACCGCCATAGCCTTCAATTTGTCCATGCCTACATGCCCCAACCTTTCATGCCAGATGGCCACGCCATCATTGGTCCTCATCTTATCAACATAAGTACTTGTCGATAAAACGAACAAGTCCTTCACCCGCTTGCCGACATGAATAACATCTCCCTTTACCTCCGGTTGAGTTTTGAGAAACTTCACTTCTGTTGGGCCAAACAGAACGTGATAACCGGCATCGACCGCATTGGTCACAGAGAAGAGATTTTTCTTCATACCAGGCACGTGATAAACACTCCTCAACGTGAGTGGACCCTTATCACTGCTCTGAGAAACGACTCCTTCGTGCTCTACTGGATGAATAGAATTATCAGCCGTAATGATAGCATTGTTACCTGAGTAAGGCGCCAAAGAAGAGAACTTTGATCCATCCCCGGTGAGATGATGTCCACACCCTGAATCAACAATCCAGTCCTCATCATAGTTGATGGAAGACAAGGCCTTAACGGGCATCGTCGTTATATTAGACGCAAAGGCTCCTCCCCATCCAACTTCACCAGACTTTGGCATCTCCTTCTCCACTGCATGTCCTGGCTGAAGATTCACCCGGCAATCTTTCTTGAATTTTCCGGTCTTGTTGCATCTAAAGCACCTCGGTCCCTCTCCTTTCTTCTTCTTCCCATCAGACTTAGGAACATAGCCCCTATCTTGCTGACTTGAAGTGGAGGGTCCATCATGACCCGGCTTCTTCTTCTTCCCAGAGAACATCACATCACTTTCTCCCCCGGAGATTGAAACCCCCGCCATCTGCCTTACTGAAAGTATCTAGTTGCGGCCTAAATCACCTAGAGGGGGGTGAATAGGTGGATTCTATGTCTTAAAGCGGAATTAAAAAAATTAACATAGAAAAGCAAACAAACAACCACAGCACAGACACAAGGATTTTATAGAGGTTCCCCGATGTGGGTAGTCCTCTTTCCCGCCTCGCCTATCTAGCACTTCGAGGCTAGACTCGGCTACTTCACCAAACTCAGATTATAACTAATCTTACACCTCGGAGTTGAAAACTCCTACAACTCGGAGTATAACAACTCCTACAACTCGGAGTAAAACAACTCCTACAAAAGAAAATATAGGGAAACAAAATATTTCTTCTTAACCTCTAAAGAGATTAACTTCAGATCTTGAAAACAGAGTCTTCTTCTCAACCTTGAAAGAAAGCTTGGCACTAGAAAGATGAGAAGAGAGAAGACTTGGCTAACCAGATCTGACCAGGCCCTTTGACTTGCTTGAAAGAATCTTCAATAAAGTGAGCAGCACTAAGATCAAAGGCCTTCTTCTGAGAAATCTCTAATCACAAAAGTTAGATCTCAGAATTCTTGTTCAGCAAAAGAGGAAGAGAAGAAGGACTTTTTGTTTTTTTTTTTCTTTTCTGAACTGACGGCTGAAGAAGGTTTTTAGGTCGATTCTTTTTGATGGATGATTTTGCCCTAAAATAATGACATATTTATAGGGAGGACTTCAACGGCTCTTGCGACAAAGAAGGGAGAGGCGACACGTGTACTGATCATGTCGGCTAACCCTAATTTTCAAAAAACGAAACGAGGATAAGAAATCCGTCTGTCCGTCATTCGTCGGGATTCGTCGGGAGAACACGAGAGCATCCGACGAATTGACTTAGCTGCAGAGTTTTCCTCAGAACCTAGACAAGATTGACCTCTGTCAGCATTCGTCGGGATTCGTCGGAATGACCCGAGTCATCTCGACGAATGGACTTGGCTTCAGAAAATTCTTCACAACCCAGCAAAAATGTCCTCTGTCAACATTCGTCGGAATTCGTCGGAATGACCCGAGTCATCTCGACGAATGGACTTGGCTTCAGGAATTTCTTTAACACCCAGCCAAACTATCCTCTGTCAACATTCGTCGGAATTCGTCGGAATGACCCGAGTCATCTCGACGAATGGACTTGGCTTCAGGAATTTCTTTAACACCCAGCCAAACTGTCCTCTGTCAACATTCGTCGGGATTCGTCGGAATGACCCGAGTCATCTCGACGAATGGACTCAGCAAACATTTTCTTTTCTTCTGAAACCCTGCTCCACTCCACAACTTTGAACACCTTCAATTATGTATATGAAGTGCACCCCAAAAGAGAGATTACACATGGACCAACACTTTGTTCTATACAATGAGGGATTACATTGTTTAGAACTGTGTTTGGTGATCCATTGCAACCTGACTTTGGTATGCACTTAGCATTACGACCTGTCATAACACATCTAAACAAAAGTCATCAAATACAAATACAATTCACTTTAGTTTACTAGGGGACATCTTCAAATCAAGGTGATTGTAGACACAATACCCAACAATCTCCCCCTATTTGAAGATGTCATAACCCTAGGCACTAACTTGAATTGCACTGAAAGAATACTAAATAAGAATGCAGAACCCAGGCAGTAATATATATAATGAAAAGCAGAGTAGGACTAAATGTTTTAGCTTAAACACAAAAGAATTGAGTATATATATATATATATAAGCAAAGAAAACATCAAGATTCCAGATAAGCACAGCTTATTCATGACCTTTGCCTTTCATCTTTGCAACCATTCTGTCCACTGCCTCAGTTTTCTTTTTCAGTTCTGAATCCATTCTCTCAAAAAATGCCTTTGGCTTAGGCCAGTATTTGTCAGGAGCAGACTCTTTGGATCCACCATTCTTGAAGTGAATTCTTCTTTCATTTGTCCTTTTCTCAAACTTGCTCCATTCTTCTGAACTATAGTGGTCACTGACCTTTTCATTCTGATTGCTGACTTTATCAAAAGCAGAGAGAATAATACTTTTGGAGATAGGGCTCCAGCTTTCTTGGAAGTTTCTAGGAGGAGGCCTATCATAAAACTCTCTGATCTTCTTAAATGGATTAGACTTCTTAGCAGGTGGCTTATCATCAAAAAGCTTCCTTTTTAAAGACTTCTCAGCTGGTTCAGCAAAATAGGAACTGTCAGGATCTTGAACAAGGGATGGATCATCCCAAAATTCCTGATAAGATGAAGCAGGGATGACTTCATCAGCAAACACAGAGTCCTCAGCAGGATTTGGAGAGAAACTAGGAGCCCTGGGACCTGGAGCACTTGAGGAGGGAACACCAGGCCCTTTTTCCACAACAGCAAACCCAAGCATTTCAGCCACTTGCTTGAACAGCCAGCTTTGAGCTTCATGAGTATACCAATTTACATCCTTAACATTTTGTAAGATGTTTTCCTTGAGATCTTGCATTTGAGAAGCTACACTTTCATTTAAAACATCCAATTTGCTTGCATTTTCTTCTAACTTGGAGACCACACTCTCCTCCCCCTTTATGACATCTTCATGTAGGAGGGTATACAATCTTTTCAGCTGATTTTCAACTTAATCATCCAAGTAAGATATTCCTTGATCATGAGCAGAGCTGAGAGTAGAGATAGCAGAAGTCAGGTGCAACACATCTTCACTTACCTGATGCAGATTCTGGAGAGCATGCCCAACAGCTTTATTTGTATGATCCAAAGCTTTCCCTGCAGATAGCATCCAGGCTTCTTGATCAGTCTTGAATCTGCCCATATCATGCTTGATCTCAGCCATGTCTTGCCTCAGAGAACTATCAACTGAGTCAATCTTCTTATATACTTGCTTTATAGAGTGATCAAAGTGATCAGTCTGACCCTGTAGCATCCCTGCTATGGACTTCAGCAAAGAAGAGTGAGAGCTATCACCAGTCTCACCCTCTTCAGGAGAAAGTTTTTCAGCTACAAAACTTGAGGACTGTGCTAAGTTGTCAAGCACAGTTGCTCTTGGAGAGGTGCTCCTAGCCACAAAAACTTCTGGAGGAGGCAAGAGCAGCAGAGGAGGAAGGACCTCAGAAGGAACAGATTCAGCCATGAAGAGATCTTCCTGGACTTTCTCCCCCTCAGGTAGAGACATCTCCTTAGCCAACCTCAGCATGGCACCAAGGCTGCCCTGCTCCCCAGAATCAGATTGCTCAAGAGGAGTGTCTGGCAAGATTTCATGATCTTCAGAAAGAGAATCAACCATGGCAGGTGATCTCCTTGAATCTTCCAGCTGAGGAGCCTCAACAAACACAGCAGCAACCTCTGGACCTTCCAAGCCAAGATCAGCAACACTAGGAGGAGCATCATCTGCAGCACCACTGCTTGCACCAATGTCTCTTGGGGTTGGAAACTCCCCCTCAACATGTGCATCTCTGTCCTGTGCAGGAGCTGGATCAAGTCCACTCCCCCTGGAGGATTGCCCTGCTTCAGTGGACCTATGATCATCAGGGAGAGGGGCCTCATCATCACTCAAAGGAGCCCTCACTCCAGCATTCCCTAATCCCTTGGGAATTACCCTTTCCCATTTGGTGAAAATGGAGGAATTGATTTTCTTAGTGTGGTGGATGGGGGTACCTCTTCCAAGATTGAAAAATTCTGGATTGCCACTATGCAGAAGCAGACTGAGAATCCTTCCAAAATTTGGAGCAAGAAAGCTCTCTTTAATCTTCTCAAAGATGACTTCACCAAAATTGAAATTTTTCCGACAAATTATAGCGGTGTGAATTTTAAAAGCCTCTTCAGATATGTAGTCGTGAGAACCTACCTTGCATAATAAAACTTTGCCTATAATATCAGACAGAAGCTTACCTCCTTCATTCATGAATTTTCTTCGGATTTTGGCGCTTTGATCAAGAATTCCACAAAATCTTCTGGCTCTGAAAATATCTTCAACAGACAACTCTTCAGATTCAACCATTGGCATCCTCAACGATCGGTTGATACCACTAGCCTTCAAAGTTATTTTGCAGGAACGAATAGAGCTTTTGATCTTCTTACCTTGACCTGTGATTTTGGCATTTCGATAAAACTCCAGAATATCCTGTTCTAGAACTTTGGCCGGCTCTTCCAAGATGAAACTTAGCCCGGCGACATCAAGCATCAAGATCACATTGCGAAACTCATCAGAAGCTGAGCGGAAGGCGCCTCTCACCAACTCTCCCCCTGAGTTGAAGCCACCGGAGGCTTTGGGCGCCATTGATGTCGTCGACGTCGAGGAAGAAAAACAGGGAAATCGCGACGGAGAAGACGAACGGACGGGTAGGGTTTCACGGAAGAGGAATTTGAGAAGACGAATCCTTCCGTGAAATCGTGATGTTTTCTTTTAATTTATATATATATATATATATAAAAAATTTAAGTAGAGCGCGCACCTGTAGAGAAATGATTCCACGGAAGAGGAATTAGAGAGGAATAAATATCCAGAAAAAAATTGTCCCGTGAACACCCGTGAAATGTCATGAAATTTTCTGAGTTAATACGTGAAGTCTTGAGCAATTTCGTGAAATTTCAACAGTCCCGACTTCAAGATTCCTTGTTAAGCATTCCAAGTTCCATTTTGAAGAAATTGAATTTGGTTTCGTCCAGAGGCTTCGTAAAAATATCTGCAATTTGTTTGTCAGTATTAACATATAACAAATTTATGTCCTTACTCTCGACATGTTCTCGGATGAAGTGATAGCGAAGTTCAATATGCTTCGTTCTGCTGTGAGAGACGGGATTATTCGCTATGGCAATAGCACTTGAGGAGTCACAGAACATGGGGATTTCTGAGAGCTTTACATTATAGTCCTCAAGCTGATTTTTCATCCACAAAAGTTGTGCGCAGCAACTGCCTGCAGAGATATATTCCGATTCAGCAGTTGATATTGCAACGCAATTTTGCTTCTTGCTACTCCAGGAAATGAGCCTTTTTCCCAAGAACTGGCAAGTTCCCGAAGTGCTCTTCCTATCATCTTTGCTACCTGCAAAATCAGCGTCTGAAAAGCCAATTAGTTCAAAATCATTGCTTCTTGGGTACCATAAGCTGAGATTTGGTGTAGCCTTAAGGTATCTCAATATCCTCTTTGCAGCGGCATAATGAGATTCCTTACAGTTCACTTGATACCTGGCACATACACATGTTGAGAACATTATATCCGGTCTAGTAGCAGTGAGATAGAGCAAGGACCCAATTATGCTTCTGTACTTGGTTTCATCAAAAGGTTTCCCTTTCTCATCCTTGTCCAGAGACATACTTGAGCCCATTGGAGTCCTCATTGAGGTTGCACTCTCCATTCCAAATTTCTTAAGAAGCTCTTTAGTGAACTTCGTCTGAGAGATGAAGATTCCATCTTCAGATTGGTGCACCTGGAGTCCTAAGAAATATTTCAGCTCTCCCATACTGCTCATTTCAAACTTACCTTGCATCAAGCTAGAAAACTTTTTGCAAAGTTTGTCATCAGTAGAGCCAAAGATAATATCGTCGACATAGATTTGCACCAGCAAAATCTCGCCTTTAACTTCCCTAAGAAATAATGTCTTGTCTATTGTTCCTCTTGTAAATTTGTTCTCAAGAAGAAACTTAGACAATGTCTCATACCAGGCTCGGGGTGCCTGTTTGAGACCATACAAGGCTTTATGTAAATAAAATACATGATCAGGAAAGTTAGGATCGACAAAACCTGGAGGCTGAGCTACATACACTTCCTCTTTAAGGTCTCCATTCAGAAATGCGGACTTTACGTCCATCTGGAAAACCTTAAAGCCCTTATATGCAGCATAAGCCAGAAATAATCTGATGGCTTCAAGTCTTGCTACGGGTGCGAAGGTCTGATCAAAGTCAATCCCTTCTTCTTGCCTGTATCCTTGAGTAACCAGTCTTGCTTTGTTCTTGGTGATGATGCCCTTTTCATCAAGCTTGTTTCGGAAGATCCACTTGGTTCCAATCACATTATGCCCTTTGGGTCTAGGTACCAACTCCCAAACTTTACATCTTTTGAATTGGTTGAGCTCCTCTTGCATAGCAAGGATCCAAGAGGGATCGGTGTTTGCTTCTTTAAACTTCTTCGGTTCAATCTGTGAAAGAAAACTTAAATGTAAAATTTCGTTAGTTGTACCTCTTCTAGTTAGAACTCTGCTTGAAGGATCTCCGATGATTTGATCTGCTGGATGATCTCTCAAATGTCTGATCACTCCAACATTTAGATGATTATGAGGTTCCTGTATTTCAGGTACATCTTCATCTTCCTGAGGATCATCATCCTCACATGCTGAAGGGGCAATTACTTCAATAGATTGTGGAACGTCTTCCTTTACCACTTCTTCTAAGTGTAGATCTTTGAATCTTGCATCTGCATCTTCAACAAAGACACTAGAAGAGCTGCTATGAAGCATACTCGTCTCATCAAATATAACATTAAGAGTTTCTTCTACAACCAGGGTTTTCTTGTTGAAAATCCTATATGCCTTACTATGGCTACTATAACCTACAAAAATACCTTCAAAACATTTTTCACTAAACTTAGTTTTATAATACTTTCCATTGTTAAGCACGAAGCATTTACTGCCAAAGATTCTAAAATAAGTCAGAGTTGGTTTCTTGCCTTTCAGAAGTTCATAGGGAGTCTTATGATGATTTTTGTTGATTAGTGCTCTGTTTTGCACGTGGCAAGCAGTGTTGATACCTTCAGCCCAGAAGTACTCCGGTAGTGAAGAATCACTCAACATTGTCCTGCAAGCCTCTATGAGTGTTCTATTCTTTCTCTCGGCAACACCATTTTGCTGTGGAGTGCGGGGAGAGGAAAACTCATGAAAGATACCTTGACTTTCACAAAATTCAGTCATGGCCCCAGACTTGAATTCTGTGCCATGGTCACTTCTAATTTTGACCACAGAGCATTCTAATTCATTCTGAATTTGCCTGACGAATGAGGTGAAAGAATCATAGGTGTCTGACTTGTGTTTTAGAAAGAATACCCAAGCAAAACGTGAGTAATCATCGACAATGACCAACGTATAAGACTTACCCCCTAAACTCCGAATTGGCATGGGACCAAATAAGTCCATATGAAGTAGATATAAACATCTGGTAGAGTCTTTGCCAATAATGCTCTTAAAGCTAGCCCTCGTCTGCTTGCCCATTTGGCATGCGTGACAAGGTCTCTCTTTAATGCACTTAACATCAGGAGCATCACGAACTAAGTTGTGAGAAAATAACATATTTATAGTTTTGAAATTTATATGTGGTAGTCTCTTGTGCCATTGGTCACAGAGAGATGCACTATCTTTTGCCAAAAAGCACACTGGTGTAGAAGTATCTAAACATAGAAAATTTAAACAAAAAATATTTCTACTCCGAGTGCCTGTTAAAATAGTTTCTGATTTATCAGACAGCTTTATCAGGCACTTGTCCTTGTAGAATTCTACCATATAGCCTTTGTCACAAAGTTGACTTATGCTAATGAGATTATGTTGTAATCCTTTAACATAAGCCACGTCTGTGAAAGAGACTGTACCATTTGTGATCATACCGTAGCCTTTTGTGATTCCCCGATCAGATCCGCCAAAAATAACTTTTGGACCATCTTTCACGGGGGTAAACTCTTGTAGTAGGCTTCTTGTTCCGGTCATGTGCCGTGAACAACCACTGTCCAAGTACCATATTGGATTTGTATTGGCCTTTGGACATACCTGCAATCAACAATCAATTGCCCTTAGGAACCCAAACTGATTTGGGTCCTTGGCTTCGTGTTAGATGACCACCACTTGGAATGTTAACATTGCGAGGGGTCATTCTTGCATTGTTAATCCGTGGAGTCGAGACATTTCTCGGATTAAACCAACAGTCTATGGCAAAGTGACCAATCTTGCCACAACACCAACAATTGAATCGATTGTACCTTCTCTTTGTCTCCTGTTTTGCCTTTTGAACGGGAGGTGCAACAGGAGTGACTTTCTTAGAGGAAGTCTTCTTAGAAGTGGGGGCCTCATGGTGACAGCACACACATGGCTCCAACTTCTTCTCAACAGGTTTGGGTGCAATCGTTCTAATTTTCGGTGCTTTCTTGTGAGCTGATCCGTGAACAAATGGACCATGATCTTTGAGGATTATTTCTTCATGAGGAGATTTGAAGGGAGAGTTGTCAAAGTTTCGGGGAAAGCTCCATCCTTGATATCTATTACTAGGTTCAACATGTGTTGGCCTAGCAAAATGACCGTAGGATGAATCAAAGTCAAACGGATTTGATGGAAAAATGACCTTCCTAAATGAAGGTTGACTTTGATTAGCAGCTCCCTTTCCCTTCACGACTCTCTTTTCAGCAGCCTTACTACTTTCAGCCTTATGACCAATTCCACTACCCTTCGCAGGAGCAGAAAATGTATCAATGAATGGAAGAATAGTCTTAGGCTTGGAGAAGCTTTCTACGAGCTTCCTTTCCGCCTTCAACTTATTTTCTAGTTCACTTATAGTTTTCTCCTTTAAGTTTAACAACTCAGTGGAGCTTTTCAGTTCGTCTTTCAAGAGTTGGATTTCATCTTTGAGGGGAGTTAATTGTTCAATTTCCTCCCTCAAAGCTAATTCCACTGTCTTGAGAGATTCAATTTCTTTTGACTTGGATTTGACGACCTTGCGGCACTTGTCAAATCCTTTCACAAGGGCTTCATACTGAGTTATTAACTTAAGGTCCTCCTCTGAGGAGTAGCCCTCATTTGCTACGGATGCAGTCTCATCTTCAGAAGCAGACAGAGGGGTATGAGAGTTTACCTTCCCCTTATGAGAGGAGTCGCCTGTTTCTTCGTCTAGATGAGCCATTAGCCCAAAGTAGGCTTCTTCATCTGAGCTTGACGCATCAGAGTCACTGTCGCTCAGAGTCTTGGCCTTCTTGGCGAGAAGACTCTTTTCTTTCTTCCTTCCTTTAAAAGATCTCTTTTCTTCCTTCTTTGATCCTTCTTTCTTCTTGTATGGACACTCGGCAATTACGTGTCCTGGCTTATTGCAACAATAACAAATAATGTCAGTAGAATCAAATTTGTTCGGTTTAGATTTATACCTGTCATTATTGTAGTCCTTTTTGTGATGATCCCCATCACGTCTTGATCTTCTGTGATCAAATGCAGTGGATTGCCCTCTCTTCTGCTTTCTTTTATTCAGAAGTCTTTTGAATTGTTTGGAGAGAAGAGAATATTCTCCATCAGACATCTCTGAACCTGATGGGCTAGCATCATACTCATCCTCATCAGAAGATGGTCTCCTTACAAGTGGGAGAGCCTTGCACTTCCTTGAGCTTTCAGCTTTTAGGGCAGAGGACTTCTCCCTTCCAGAGGCTCTGACCCCCTCTTCTTCACCTTTGCGGGAATTTAGCTTCAACTCATGGGACAGGAGCTTACCAAACAACATTTGTGGCTCCGTGGTTCCGAGCTTTC
The DNA here is from genome assembly GCA_033032865.1 of Dactylorhiza incarnata. Lineage (NCBI taxonomy): Eukaryota > Viridiplantae > Streptophyta > Magnoliopsida > Asparagales > Orchidaceae > Dactylorhiza > Dactylorhiza incarnata. The sequence goes on along the minus strand of JAWHQI010000619.1, from coordinate 209,190 downwards.
CGAATTCTCTGATGGCTATAACCTTGGTATCCCATTCTTTCGTCAGGGATCTCAAAAAATTGTCATTTAGTTCGCCAGTTGTGAATTCTCTATCATAGTTCCTAAGGCCATTTACGATCTTGAAGAACTTCTCGTAGGTGTCAGAAATGGAGTCTCTTGGATCTTGCTTGAATGCTTCATATTCTTGGTTCAGCAATGATCTTCGGTCATCCCTCACTTCTTCGGTCCCTTCCATCAGAACGACTAGTGAGTCCCACATCTCTTTAGCAGATTTGCAGTGAAGCAGATTTTGCAACATTGAATCATCAACTGCACCTGCTATGATATTTTTTGCTTTCTTATCTAGGGCCACTAGAGCGATCTCATCTTTGTTCAGTTCCAACATCTTCTTTGGGATCATGATGGTGGAGTTTATTGAAGATGGTTTCATCGGAATATGGGGACCTTCTTCCACGATCTGAAAGATTCTTGGGTCAGCAGCTTCCATGTAGAATCTTACTCTTTCCTTCCACATATGAAAGTTCTCTTTGGTGCAAACTGGCAACTTGACGGAGTCCTTGGTCTTATCCATTCCAGACATGTTTGCTTTAGCAACTAGATGAGGAGATCTTGTTCAAGGTGTTAGCCTTATAGCGAACAACCTGCCTCTGATACCAATTGAAAGTATCTAGTTGCGGCCTAAATCACCTAGAGGGGGGTGAATAGGTGGATTCTATGTCTTAAAGCGGAATTAAAAAAATTAACATAGAAAAGCAAACAAACAACCACAGCACAGACACAAGGATTTTATAGAGGTTCCCCGATGTGGGTAGTCCTCTTTCCCGCCTCGCCTATCTAGCACTTCGAGGCTAGACTCGGCTACTTCACCAAACTCAGATTATAACTAATCTTACACCTCGGAGTTGAAAACTCCTACAACTCGGAGTAAAACAACTCCTACAAAAGAAAATATAGGGAAACAAAATATTTCTTCTTAACCTCTAAAGAGATTAACTTCTGATCTTGAAAACAGAGTCTTCTTCTCAACCTTGAAAGAAAGCTTGGCACTAGAAAGATGAGAAGAGAGAAGACTTGGCTAACCAGATCTGACCAGGCCCTTTGACTTGCTTGAAAGAATCTTCAATAAAGTGAGCAGCACTAAGATCAAAGGCCTTCTTCTGAGAAATCTCTAATCACAAAAGTTAGATCTCAGAATTCTTGTTCAGCAAAAGAGGAAGAGAAGAAGGACTTTTTGTTTTTTTTTTCTTTTCTGAACTGACGGCTGAAGAAGGTTTTTAGGTCGATTCTTTTTGATGGATGATTTTACCCTAAAATAATGACATATTTATAGGGAGGACTTCAACGGCTCTTGCGACAAAGAAGGGAGAGGCGACACGTGTACTGATCATGTCGGCTAACCCTAATTTTCAAAAAACGAAACGAGGATAAGAAATCCGTCTGTCCGTCATTCGTCGGGATTCGTCGGGAGAACACGAGAGCATCCGACGAATTGACTTAGCTGCAGAGTTTTCCTCAGAACCTAGACAAGATTGACCTCTGTCAGCATTCGTCGGGATTCGTCGGAATGACCCGAGTCATCTCGACGAATGGACTTGGCTTCAGAAAATTCTTCACAACCCAGCAAAAATGTCCTCTGTCAACATTCGTCGGAATTCGTCGGAATGACCCGAGTCATCTCGACGAATGGACTTGGCTTCAGGAATTTCTTTAACACCCAGCCAAACTGTCCTCTGTCAACATTCGTCGGAATTCGTCGGAATGACCCGAGTCATCTCGACGAATGGACTTGGCTTCAGGAATTTCTTTAACACCCAGCCAAACTGTCCTCTGTCAACATTCGTCGGGATTCGTCGGAATGACCCGAGTCATCTCGACGAATGGACTCAGCAAACATTTTCTTTTCTTCTGAAACCCTGCTCCACTCCACAACTTTGAACACCTTCAATTATGTATATGAAGTGCACCCCAAAAGAGAGATTACACATGGACCAACACTTTGTTCTATACAATGAGGGATTACATTGTTTAGAACTGTGTTTGGTGATCCATTGCAACCTGACTTTGGTATGCACTTAGCATTACGACCTGTCATAACACATCTAAACAAAAGCCATCAAATACAAATACAATTCACTTTAGTTTACTAGGGGACATCTTCAAATCAAGGTGATTGTAGACACAATACCCAACACTTACTAAACTTTCTTGCGAAGCAAGAAGGTTCTCCAGCTCCAACAACGACGGTTGATTTGCCAAACCCTGAACTGAAGTCACAAAAGCAAGATACTCCTTCCGCAACCCGCGGATGATATGCCTCTTCAGTTTTGCCTCAGAGATAGGCTCATCAGGGTCCAATGCAGAAATCTCTGCCGTGAGGTTCTTCATCTTGAGGAAGAAGGTAGAAACAGAAAGATCACCTTGAGAGGCTTTCGCCAACTCATTTTCAAGATACTGTAGCCTTACTACATTCTTCTTATTGAACAACCCATCCAAGGATGTCCAAATCTCAGCAGCAGATTTACATCCAATGATGTGATCAAACAGCTCCGGTGAGATAGCCCTCTTGAGAGTGAACTCTGCCTTAGCATTCGTCCCCCTCCAAAGTCTCACCTCTGCCATATTATCTCCTGCTGGAAACACCTCTTGTGTGTCTTCTCCGCCAACTACCTCCCAAAGATCCTCGCCAAGCAAATAACTCTCCATAAACGACTTCCACTTTTTAAAGTTAGTCGATGTGAGCAGTTCAATACCAAGACCACTTGTGTATCCACCTTCCATGGCAATCTATGTGGTCTCTTCTTCACAAAGACGATGGCAACTATAGTTGATCAATGCTTATCCACTCCAGAAACCTCCTCTGATACCATGTTAATATTTGATTGGACCGTTTAGGAGTAAGCAGGAGTTGTATCAACAAGAGTTATAGCCAAACAACCACATTTCCAAAACAGCAACACAAGAAATCTTTATTGAAACAGAACTGCTTTACAATGCGAGGTATACATGGCGAGACATGATTCATCAGAATCACGGAGACGAGAAGAACAAAACACACCAAAAAGCAAAGCTGGCGGCTAGACAAGCTCAGACCGCACAAGCCGCACCACTCCAGAACTCGCCCGGCTTTCCCTGAGATCCCACGAACAGAAACCGGACAGACTGCCAGCACTGCAAGACCGCACCTCAGACCGCACGAACTGGAGCTTTATTGGAACAAAGAACTGAAGTTGTCGCCAGACCGCAACTCAGACCGCCTTACCGCTGAAGGTCGAGTGATCACTGAGCTCGCTGCGAACAGCATAAGAACACAATAACCCAGTTCGCTAACAGACCGCAGACGAACTGTTTATTCAAGCCACCGAAAATCACCAAGGAAGGAGACCGCACCCTGCTGACCGCAAACCTGCGAACACAACAAAGGTTAACTCGCATCCAAGTCGCGCGAACTCAAACTTGAGACCGCAAGAAACAATCCGGGCTCTGGTTCTTACAGTTCTTGTTAGGAATGATGGGCCATGCACCCCTATTTATAGGCGGGTGGACGGATGTCGTCACTGCACAAACCGGGATACAGTCACCACCCATCAGATCGCGAACGGTCTCAAAAGACAGACCCCGCGAACAGACTTCTTGGTCGATCACCCGACCAAGACGCAGATCAGCAGACAAGATCGCGCACAGGCCGCGCGAACACGAGACCGCGCACAAGCCGTGCGGTCTCAACAATGCTCCTTCCTTAGATCACCAGGAGCAAGCTAGAACCATCTGGCCGACATCAACCAAGTCTCCAGATCACCAATATAGACCGCCCGGGTAGACAGTCATATAGGAACAACCCGCCCGGTCTTCCAACAAGGAAGCCAGGCAAACTAGCAGACCTACTCGGGAACAAACCGCAGCTACCAAGAACAGACCGGAACAACCAGCAGACCGCCAGAACAACCCGGCAGAGCCAGACCGGCAGATAACCTATACAAGCCGCGCGATCACCGCGGTCTCCCAAACCAGACCGCCCGGTCTCCTCCACACCACTTCAAAAATTCAACACGGCCTTCCACCCGCAAATGGATGGACAGACCGAAAGGACCAATAGGACGATGGAAGACATGCTGAGGATGTGCGCCCTGGATTTCGGAAAGAGATGGGAAGACCACCTATTTATGATCGAATTTGCTTACAACAACAGCTACCAAGCGAGTATAAAGATGGCCCCTTTCGAGGCTCTTTATGGTAGGAAATGTCGCACACCGTTGTCTTGGGCTGAAATGGGCGACACTAAGTTGTTTAAACAAAAGACGTGGATGAGGCGAATACATCGATCCGGGCTATTCGGGAGCGCTTGCTCATTGCCCAGGATCGGCAGGCAAAATATTACAACGCAAATCACCGAAACGTCGAGTTTTCCGTTGGCGACTGGGTCTATCTCAAGATCAAACCGTTCAAAGGAGTATCAAGGATCCGACGCTTGAAAAAGCTAAGTCCGAGGTACTTAGGACCGTTCGAGATCTTGGAGCGCATCGGTTAAGCTGCTTACCGGCTTGCTTTATCTTTGGAGTTGAGCGGGCTGCATGATGTATTCCACATCTCTGTGTTGCGGAAGGCTGTTAAAGAGCCTAATGTGGTTATTGATGTCAACGAAGTGTCGGTAGATGGTGGGCTAACGACGAAAGTCAAGCCCATTTGCATTGAAGACACTGAAGTGAAGCAGTTGCGGAACAAGTCCATACGGATGGTGAAAGTCCGTTGGAATAATTGCGGAAGAGAGGAACTCTCTTGGGAAAGAGAGCAAGCGATGCTCGCGGAGTACCCCGAGCTATTCCCCTCAGGTAATTTTTAACGGTATTTGCTATTACTACGGTTTTCAAAATTTCGGGACAAAATTCTTTTATGGGAGATGGAGTTGTAACACCCCAAAAGTCGTAATTTATCGAAGTAGGCGGAATGGTAGTGCGGCGCTCGAAGTAGGCTGAATTTTCCCTACTACTCCTCGCGCACGGTCAGGGCTTTCTTCGCGCACGACCAGTGATCGTGCGCCATGATCGTGCGTTAATTGAGAGGAATAGGGGTCGGCTGAAAGGGTGTACGCGCACGACTAGTGGCTTTCTTCGCGCACGACCAGTGATCGTGCGCCATGATCATGCGTTAATTGAGTGGAATAGGGGTCGGCTGAAAGGGTGTACGCGCACGACCAGAGGTTCTTCGCGCACGACCAGAGACCGTGCGCCTGTGAACGTGCGCACTGTTTATTCTGCTCCGCGAAAATGAACGGAGAAGATGATCCGGCCGTTCAAAATTTTTGGAATTTGATCAACGGCTGTGATGATTGGCTGGAGGGTATTAGGGCTTTTTAGAGGGGTTCTATCCTCATAATATCAAGGCTCTTCTCTCTCCTAGGCTAGAGAAAGAAGAAGGAGGCAAGGAAGAAGAAGAGGAGATCCCGCCATTGACGGAGCTCCGGAGCTCCGTTTCGCGAGCCGTTTCCAGATCTGGAGAGTGCAGCCCGGTGCGGTCCTATCCCTCCGTGTAAAATCTCAGATCCATGGCTAAGAAGAACTCTCCTAGGGTAACGATTCTTCATCCCGATATTTGGACTTGTCAATTGTCCTCTCTTTCATTTCTCTATGCTTGCATGAGGAATCCCTTTCACCAAATGGGTGAAGTGTAGGATTTCCTCAAATTCTTCGGAACTCCGGGTAGATTGTGTCCGTCCCCCGCATTATTGCATGTAGAAATCTGGTAGTCTGGCGGATATAGGCATTTTGTGTGAAGCCTATTCGTGGCCGTGAGCCCGAATCGGTGATGCTTGATTTGCAACGTTGCATTTAGGTTAAGCCTAGAATGCGTGCTAGATAATGACTCCGTGAAATCATCTATAGTATTGCGGGATTTAAGTGTAGGCATCTTGTGAAGATCCTAACGAAAGCCCCATGCTTTGAGATTGGATGAAGGCAAACCTTCACCACGAAATTGATGCGGAGCGTATTGTACCTCCCTTGTTGAGTATTTGTGAATCCTAGATCCTTGCGAAGGGGTTAGGTGCGTAGCATATAATTTGTGTAGCACTTAAAAGTGCTAAACCCTTACTGGCCGAGGAGAAGTCGTACCCGCGTCGTGCGATAGATCACGACGATTAGAGCACGGGCAAAGCTAAACCGAACCCGTTTCCATGCAGATCGGTAAGAGGTCCCTACCTCATGGAAGTCGTGTTATCATAGGAGAGGTCGTGGAATGTGATTTTCCTAGACCGACCAAAAGCTCTTTTCCCCACCTAAGGCGATGGCCCTTACGGTGGAGTGTTTTGTGGAATTGATGTTGTTAGCCTCATGCGGTTGTTTAGGCGGTTGTGGGGAACCTTCGGGTGAACCAAACCAACATCATGTGCATACCTAGGTTCCCTCCTTTTGATGCTCAACCTAGAAGATTGATTGTGCTTGAAACCTCACCTTGTGTAGTTGCACTTTCTTTATATTAGTACTTGTGCTAGTATGGCTTGCTTGCAGGGTAGAGGCTCCGCCACCCCGGGAAAGTTGTGGGGTCGTTATAATTTGGTCAGCTGTGCTGACCGTTACTTTGTTTGCCACCGCTTGGTGGAATATTCTTATGCAGGTGCAGGTGAGCCTAGTGGGAAATAGCGGGCGGTGGCCCTTTTGCTGAGTTGGCCCTTGAAGGCCAGCCTCCCTTTTCTGCTTTCTCATGTATTGTCGGCCTGCGTGACGAAGTATGTTCTGAGTTTTGTACATTCGTGAATGTAAGGCCTTAAGGCCGTAACTCTATTTTATGGTTTCATTCCTATGATAGTGGACAGTTCTAAATGAAATGTTAAATCATTATACTTTTGCTAGTGTTTAGTTTTCTCTGTTGTAGTTCTTTCTGTTTATCACCTTTTAACTCCTAGCTAGTGTGGTTTGTATGGCGTGGGGTCCCGGCCGGACCTACTGTTATACTATTCGTACTGGCAGGGCGTTACAGAGACGGCCTATGATGGCCGGAATATGGCCCGCAAACTGGCCCAGGCACGGCGAAATCGGGCCGTAGGTACATCGGGGAAGTTGAACTGTGGCCGTTCGATCTGGCTGCTTTGTCTAATCGCAGCCCAGAAATGATAAATATTCCATATTATTTAATTAAATGTCACACTTAGTGGCCCAATATTGTGAGCTAAATTTGAAGCCCTTAGAGGCCAAAAATCGAATATGCCCGGAGATACAACTTGTAGACCTCTGAGTCTACTTTACATAGGAATTGAATTTAGGTCATTTGGTGACATGTAGCTCCCTGTGGGACATTTTTAATGTTGCATGTACATGTGAGACCCTTTTTCTTTTATAAAATTAATTTAGAGAAGTATTTAACTCTATATGTCTGGAAATTTGGTGCATGCATAAGCCATGCCCTAATGCACATCCTACTAAAGATGGAGAACTTGTGGTCATGATTTTTCTAAGGTCTTGATCATCATTTCTTTTCCCCTTGAAAATATTAGATCTAGTGTTTTATGAAGCCAAACTCACTCAAAAATTTTGGGGGGTAGTGAATCAAGCCATGAGAGATCTCTGAACAAAATCTTGTGCATATTGGGTCTACGCATGTTGATTTATCTCATATGCAAGAACCACTAAAAGTAGTGTATGGGAAAATGGGGTGCATTTAGCCTAAAAGTGGAATTTGATGAATCTCTCTCAAATGGCTCACTACATGGCAATGAGATCTTGTCCATGCATGTGTTATGACTAGGTGCATCACTTTTGGGTAGGTTGGAGATTTTTGGGCTCATAATTCCTAGTTTGGTTAATATTCCCTTTAGGTCACATTTAAAGTATTTACATAAATGTACTTTCTTATGTTAAATATGTTGTACAGCACTTGCATGTTAATTCCACCTAGGTTAGGATCATTTTTGGAGGAAATGATCCATATGAATACTGCAGATATTGATGTCACCTTTAATATGCCACTGACTTCATGTCATTTTGATAAGTATAACTCTTTCTATTTCATTTTTGGTAAAACATGTACAAATCTGTAATTTGTTAGGTTAAACAATTTGTATAGCAATTATATGTTGAATCCACCTAGGTTAGGATCATTTCTGGAGAAAATGATCCAGATGAATACTGTAGATATTGATGTCACCTTTAAAATGCCACTGACTTCATGTCATTTGGATAAGTATAACTCCTTCTATGTCATTTTTGGTGTGACATGTACAAATCTGTATTTTGTAAGTTAAATAATTTGTACAGCACTTGCATGTTAATTCCACCAAGGTTAGGATCATTTCTGGAGGAAATGATCCATATGAATACTGTAGATATTGATGTCACCTTTAAAATGCCACTGACTTCATGTCATTTGGATAAGTATAACTCTTTCTATGTCATTTTTGGTGAAACATGTACAAATCTATAATTTGTTAGGTTAAACAATTTGTACAACACTTGTATGTTGAATCCACCTAGGTTAGGATCATTTCTGGAGGAAATGATCCATATGAATACTGTAGATATTGATGTCACCTTTAAAATGCCACTAACTTCATGTAATTTGGATAAGTATAACTCCTTTTATGTCATTTTTGGTGTGACATGTACAAATCTGTATTTTGTAAGTTAAATAATTTGTACAGCACTTATATGTTGAATCCACCTAGGTTAGGATCATTTCTGGAGGAAATGATCCATATGAATACTGTAGATATTGATGTCACCTTTAACATGCTACCAACTTCATGTCATTTGGATAAGTATAACTCTTTCTATGTCATTTTTGGTGTGACATGTACAAATCTGTATTTTGTTAAGTTAAATAATTTGTACAACACTTATAGGTTAATTCCACCTAGGTTAAATTCATTTCTGGAGGAAATGATCCATATTAATTCTAAAGATATTGATGTCACCTTTAAAATGCCACTGACTTCATGTCATTTGGATAAGTATAACTCCTTCTATGTCATTTTTGGTGTGACATGTACAAATCTGTATTTTGTTAAGTTAAATAATTTGTCCAGCACTTATAGGTTAATTCTACCTAGGTTAAGTTCATTTCTGGAGTTAGTGATTAATATAAGTAAGGTAGACATGGAGGTTACCTTTAAAATGCCACTAATTTCATGTCTTTTGGTTAGGTGTAGCTCCTTTTAGGTCACATCTAGTGAGACGTGTACAAAAGTGCATCTGGTGGGTTTAGTGATTTGGACTCATACAAATACCATGAAGATTTGTCCATGCCTTAGACATGATAACAACCATCTCTAGTAAAGAATTCAAATTATGTGCATGAGTGGAATTCTCTGAACTTCAAGTTGAAGCTTTGGACTCAAGGGTGTAGGGAAGTTGGGTTGCATTTAGCAAAAATGGGAAAGAGGTTATTTTGGCCCATTTGCCCCATTAGGTGCCCTTGAAGCTATGGTTGTGAATTGGTGAGGATGAGGTACCTCACCCTCTGAAGTTGTGTAATTTATTGAAGTCTTAACATAGCACTTGTAGAGTAAACCCTTATACGCACACCAAATGTAATAATTGATAATTAAGGATAAATACTTCTTGGAATAATATGAGACTTAGGATATGGTGTATTTAGACCAGTATCAGGCTATGGTAGTTTTTCCAGAATTTATTGAGGACATAGTCTAATACCTGATGTGTAAATCCCTATTTGCACCCCATTTATGTTAAATAGAAATTAGGGTTGAATAATTCTTGTAAAAATGTGAAACTTGGGGTTGAGGTTTTTAGACCAATATTATGACACGGTGAATTTATCAGAATTTATGGTGATCATTAGTTGACAGTCGTTGTATAAATCAGTACCTGCACGCCTTCTATTTTAATAGAGACTGAAATTTAAGTTTCCCTAGAGAATTTATGAAATTAGGATTTGAGGTTGTTAGATCACTGCTCATTGAAAACCCATGGTAATAATTGGAATTCATTTGGATATGATATGATCAAGATTGCACCATAGGAGCCAAATCTAGCTCAATCTCATTTTGGACTGCGAAGAGTAAAACTGATTTATATGATTTAGACCACCTCTGACCTTCACACATAGAGTTATTAACTCCTTGAATAAAGACTCATATTCTTAGGGAGAGCATCTCTAAGGTCATCTTGGGAAATAAGGAGTTGGGTGCGTTTAGCAAAGCTATAAGTGCGGGCATTTACAATGATAAGAAAAGGAAGTTAGACCTTGTCAAGGGCCCCACACACAACTCATTGGTAGTAAGTGATCATATGAAAGTAGAACTGCCCTTAGCCGGGTGAGCCATCTTAGGGTAAAACTCAAGGGAGAAGTCGGGAAATATCTAAGGCAAATCCTGGATTAAGGATGACGAAGAATAGGAGTGTGGGTCCAAGTAAGGTTGAGAATGCTAAGTGTATGTGTGTTGTTCCTAGTTGAAGAAGGGAACACGAGCTTAGAATGTGACAACGGGAGAGTCAGCACCCGGTCACAGTTGGTGGTGTAGGAGTTCAAGTGAACTCCCCCACTCCTATGTGTTAAGATTAACTCATCTTATAGATTTAATGTAATTGGAGAGGAAATGGGGATCAGGTAGACTGGGGTAGATACCAACAAGATTAAGTGCCTTGGGAAGAGGAAGTTCGGGATGTCAGCCCGCCACACTTCCTAGTACCGCTGCGAGCCCCTCACCGGGTAACCCTTTGGAAGTCCAAGGCTAACCATAAGCTTCTAAGATCAACTAAATCATAAACAAGACTAGTTAAGTAGGAAAACTTAACAAGTTATCTTTCATCCCAAACCGAATCGGGTTATAAGGAAGGACTGGGATAGTCCTACGAGCGGTAGGCATGGGTTATAAGGAAGGACTGGAATAGTCCTGCGAGCAGTAGGCTCGGATTATAAGGAAGTACTGGGATAGTCCTGCGAGCGGTAGGCTCGGGTTATAAGGAAGGACTGGGATAGTCCTGCGAGCTGTAGTCACGGGTTATAAGGAAGGACTGGGATAGTCCTGCGAGCGGTAGGCTCGGGTTATAAGGAAGGACTGGGATAGTCCTGCGAGCGGTAGGCTCGGGTTATAAGGAAGGACTGGGATAGTCCTGCGAGCGGTAGGCACGGGTTATAAGGAAGGACTGGGATAGTCCTGCGAGCGGTAGGCTCGGGTTATAAGGAACGACTAGTGTAGTCTATCGAGCGGTAGGCTCATAGTTTAAATATAAGCCTAGTATAGTCTAGCGAGCGGTAGGCTCGTAGTTTAAATATAAGACTAGTATAGTCTAGCGAGCGGTAGGCTCGTAGTTTAAATATAAGACTAGTATAGTCTAGCGAGCTGTAGGCTCGTAGTTTAAATATAAGATTAGTGTAGTCTAGCGAGCGGCAGGCTCGTAGTTTAATATGAGACTAGTATAGTCTGGCGAGCGGTAGGCTCTACTTTATAATCGTTGATATAGAATTGTGAGCTGGAGGCTCGACAGTAAATGGCTAATACATGTTGCTTGTGTGTAAAATGTGGTGGGTCTTTGGTTCTGTCTTAGTCATCACACCGACAACAGTTCCTTGACTCGGCAGTGCTAGTGGTTTTATGGGGGCCACGTTGTCTTACCGCGCGTCCGACTGGACGGATTCCCTAAACCCTGCCTGGCCAACTCAGTTTAGTATGCAGGAGCTCGTGAGTACCGGGTACCGGTATCACAGCGTACGTTAGGGCCTGGGTCTGGTAGTGTGACTTACCCACCTAGGTGAGGAGACGCCCGCTCCTCTGCCACCATTTGACCATGACGGGAGGTGCCCGAGAGGTTAGCTACCACCGAAAAGTGGGAACTACAGGTCTGTACGTACAGAGTCGTGTGGGTGAGTTGCATGTGTATGAACTAATAATACAAACATTGCATCATTGCATTGCATATCATAGCATAGCATTTCTGCACAAATAGAGATCTCATCGTATAAATTAGTGTGGGCTCTTTTATACGATGAGTTTTCTTCTTGCCAGATCCCTTGACTTATGTGCCTTGTGTGTACGCATATAAGTTAAGGTTAATTTTTCTAGCTGCTCTTCATATTACTTTAGTTGCTCATGTTATTGTTATTGTAGCTCTCTTCTATTGTTTGCTCTTAATTATAAGCCAAATTGTAGAACTGCTAGAACAATCTTAATTGAGTACTCCAGCTAACTAGAAGTTATGTATCTTTTACTTTATATACATTGCTAGTTTTACCACTTGTCACCTGCTTCTTTTGGATTACCCCTTGATGTCCTCCGCTTCCTCCTCCCGCACGGTGCCTAAGAGTCGCGGTTGGAGGCGGTGAGGAATATGCTGAGTCTTATAGACTGACGGTCGGTGGACCTCATCATTTTAGGGATGACGTGTCGGAACAGCAGGACCTCGTTCGGGAGACAGGACAGGAGGATGGGATGGAGCAGAGCAGTCACTACACGTCGCCGCAGCAGCAGTTACAGATGCATGAAGACAGTGTTTGATAGCTTCCGCATAGATGTAGAGAGAGAATGTTGTTGCACTATACTTAAACATGTACCGGGCATATGCCCTTATTCGTTTAGTTCTCTTTGCTTTTAATTCTCATCATGGACATTGTAAACATGTAATTTACATATTTAAAGTGATTTGTGGACTAGTTTCTCCTATCTGCTTCTATTACTATGAATTGTGGTTGGCCTGGATGATGTTGATTAGATGGCAGGATCGGCGTATTGTGGCGGGGACCATTGGGTGTAATGGTCTCGCCACAAGACGGCTGTTCTAAGCGGTAAGACCCGGTTTTATAAGTAAAAAAAAGAGGGTCTTACAGCTGTTTCAAGTTTAGGTGTCATTTGGAGCAAAAATTTGCATTACCAGTGCAACCCGCTATATATCGACAACTAAATGAGCTGCAATATGTAATACTTGTGCTTCAATGAATGTAGGGATCCGAACTCATTCCTAAGAGGTTTTGTGGGGGTAAAATCAGACAACCCGATCAAAAGTTATTGATGTTTAAAATTTGAGTGTCATTTGTAGCTAAATCTCTTACTTTCACTACAAACCGCATCTAAAATTCTTTCATTTTGAAATTTATGTGTCATTTGGAGCTAAATCTAGTATTAGCAGTACATCCCATTGTATATCAACCTCTAAACGAGCTTGAATGGGTTAAAATTGTTCTCCATTGGATTTTGGGCTCCGATCTCATTCTGAAAAGGTATTGTGGGCGAAAATCAGACAACCGGATCAAAAGTTATGGATATTTGAAGATTAGGTCTCCTTTCAAGCTAAATACCTTATTACCAACCCGCATAACCACTAGAACCCACTGTATATCAAACAATAAATGAACTTGAATGGTTATATCCTACTCTCCACTGGATGTAGGCCTCCGAGCTCATTCTAAAAGGTATTGTGGGCAAAAATTGGGCAACTGGATCAAGAGTTATGTCTGTTTGAAGTTTATGTGTCATTTGGAGCTAAATCCCACATTACCACTACAACCCACCATAGATCAACCACTAAACAAACTAGAATGGGTAAAACTTGGTGTCCATTGGATGGAGGGCTCCGATCTCATTCCGAAAAGGTGTTGTGGGCAAAAATCTAACAACCAGATCAAATTTATGGATGTTTTAAGTTTAGGTGTCAATTGGAGCAAAATCCCTCATTTCCACTGCAATCCACTATCCACCGACCTCTAAATGAACTCGATCGAGTAAAACCTATTCTACATAGGATGTATGACTCTGAGCTCATTGCGAAAAGGTGTTTTGGGCAAAATCCGGACAACCGGATCAAAAGTTATAGCTGTTTGAAGTTTAGGTGCCAGTTGGAGCTAAATCCCACATTCCCACTGCAACTCAATGTATATCGACCACTTAATGAACTAGATTGGGTAAAACTTGCTCTACATTTAATGTATGGCTCGGAGCTCATTTCGAAGAGGTTTTGTGAGCAAAAATCAGACAACCTCATCAAAAGTTATGGCTGTTTCAAGTTTATGTGTCATTTGGAGCTAAAATTTGCATTACCAGTGCAACCCGCTATATATCGACAACTAAATGAGCTGGGTAAAACTTGTGCTTCAATGAATGTAGGGATCCGAGCTCATTCCTAAAAGGTGTTGTGGGGGTAAAATCAGACAACCCGATCAAAAGTTATTGATGTTTAAAGTTTGAGTGTCATTTGTAGCTAAATCTCTTACTTTCACTACAAACCGTATCTAAAATTCTTTCATTTTGAAATTTATGTGTCATTTGGAGCTAAATCTAGTATTAGAAGTACATCCCATTGTATATCAACCTCTAAACGAGCTTGAATGGGTTAAAATTGTTCTCCATTGGATTTTGGGCTCCGATCTCATTTCGAAAAGGTATTGTGGGCGAAAATTTCACAACCGGATCAAAAGTTACGGATATTGGAAGATTAGGTCTCCTTTCAAGCTAAATACCTTATTACCAACCCGCATAACCACTGGAACCCACTGTATATCGAACAATAAATGAACTTGAATGATTATATCCTACTCTCCACTGGATGTAGGCCTCCGAGCTCATTCTAAAAGTTATTGTGGGCAAAAATTGGGCAACTGGATCAAGAGTTATGTCTGTTTGAAGTTTATGTGTCATTTGGAGCTAAATCCCACATTACCACTGCAACCCACCGTAGATCAACCACTAAACGAACTAGAATGGGTAAAACTTGGTGTCCATTGGATGCAGGGCTCCGATCTCATTCCGAAAAGGTGTTGTGGGCAAAAATCTGACAACCAGATCAAATTTATGGATGTTTTAAGTTTAGGTGTCAATTGGAGCAAAATCCCTCATTTCCACTGCAATCAACTATCCACCAGCCTCTAAATGAATTCGATTGAGTAAATCCTATTCTCCATAGGATGTATGGCTCTGAGCTCATTGCGAAAAGGTGTTTTAGGCAAAATTCGGACAACCGGATCAAAAGTTATAGCTATTTGAAGTTTAGGTGCCAGTTGGAGCTAAATCCCACATTACCACTACAACTCAATGCATATCGACCACTAAATGAACTAGATTGGGTAAAACTTGCTCTCCATTGAATGTATGGCTCGGAGCTCATTTCGAAGAGGTTTTGTGAGCAAAAATCAGACAACCTCATCAAATGTTATGGCTGTTTCAAGTTTAGGTGTCATTTGGAGAAAAAATTTGCATTACCAGTGCAACCCGCTATATATCGACAACTAAATGAGCTGCAATGGGTAAAACTTGTACTTCAATGAATGTAGGGATCCGAGCTCATTCCCAAAAGGTGTTGTGGGAGTAAAATCAGACAACCCGATCAAAAGATATTGATGTTTAAAGTTTGAAAGTCATTTGTAGCTAAATCGCTTACTTTCACTACAAACAACATCTAAAATTCTTTCATTTTGAAATTTATGTGTCATTTGGAGCTAAATCTAGTATTAACAGTACATCCCATTGTATATCAACCTCTAAAGGAGCTTGAATGGGTTAAATTTGTTCTCCATTTTATTTTTGGCTCCGATCTCATTCCGAAAAGGTATTGTGGGCGAAAATCGGACAACCCGATCAAAAGTTACGGATATTTGAAGATTATGTCTCCTTTCAAGCTAAATACCATATTTCAAACCCGCATAACCACTGGAACCCACTGTATATCGAACAATAAATGAACTTGAATGGTTATATCCTACTCTCCACTGGATGTAGGCCTCCAAGCTCATTCTAAAAGGTATTGTGGGCAAAAATTAGGCAACTGGATCAAGAGTTATCTCTGTTTGAAGTTTATGTGTCAATTGGAGCTAAATCCCACATTACCACTGCAACCCACCGTAGATCAACAACTAAACGAACTAGAATGGGTAAAACTTGGTGTCCATTGGATGCAGGGCTCCGATCTCATTCCGAAAAGGTGTTGTGGGCAAAAATCTGACAACCAGATCAAATTTATGGATGTTTTAAGTTTAGGTGTCAATTGGAGCAAAATCCCTCATTTCCACTGCAATCCACTATCCACCGACCTCTAAATAAACTCGATCGAGTAAATCCTATTCTCCATAGGATGTATGGCTCTGAGCTCATTGCGAAAATGTGTTTTGGGCAAAATCCGGACAACCAGATCAAAAGTTATAGCTGTTTGAAGTTTAGGTGCCAGTTGGAGCTAAATCCCACATTACCACTACAACTCAATGTATATCGACCACTAAATGAACTAGATTGGGTAAA
Source organism: Dactylorhiza incarnata (assembly GCA_033032865.1). Classification (NCBI taxonomy): domain Eukaryota; kingdom Viridiplantae; phylum Streptophyta; class Magnoliopsida; order Asparagales; family Orchidaceae; genus Dactylorhiza; species Dactylorhiza incarnata. Next base: position 193,022 of record JAWHQI010000619.1, on the reverse strand, counting down.
ACCTGCTCTCCATTGAATGTATGGCTCGGAGCTCATTTCGAAGAGGTTTTGTGAGCAAAAATCAGACAACCTCATCAAAAGTTATGACTGTTTCAAGTTTAGGTGTCATTTGGAGCTAAAATTTGCATTACCAATGCAACCCGCTATATATCGACAACTAAATGAGTTGCAATGGGTAAAACTTGTGCTTCAATGAATGTAGGGATCCGAGCTCATTCCTAAAAGGTGTTGTGGGGGTAAAATCAGACAACCCGATCAAAATTTATTGATGTTTAAAGTTTGAGTGTCATTTGTAGCTAAATCTCTTACTTTCACTACAAACCGCATCTAAAATTCTTTCATTTTGAAATTTATTTGTCATTTGGAGCTAAATCTAGTATTAGCAGTACATCACATTGTATATCAACCTCTAAACGAGCTTGAATGGGCTAAAATTGTTCTTCATTGGATTTTGGGCTCCGAACTCATTCCGAAAAGGTATTATGGGCGAAAATCAGACAACCGGATCAAAAGTTACGGATATTTGAAGATTAGGTCTCCTTTCAAGCTAAATACCTTATTACCAACCCGCATAACCACTAAAACCCACTGTATATCGAACAATAAATGAACTTGAATGGTTATATCCTACTCTTTAGTGGATGTAGGCCTCCGAGCTCATTCTAAAAGGTATTATGGGCATAAATTGGGCAATTGGATCAAGAGTTATGTCTGTTTGAAGTTTATGTGTCATTTGGAGCTAAATCTCACATTACCACTGCAACTCACCGTAGATCAACCACTAAATGAACTAGAATGGGTAAAACTTGGTGGCCATTGGATGCAGGGCTCCGATCTCATTCCGAAAAGGTGTTGTGGGCAAAAATCTGAAAACCAGATCAAATTTATGGATGTTTTAAGTTTAGGTGTCAATTGGAGCAAAATCCCTCATTTCCACTGCAATCCACTATCCACCGACCTCTAAATGAACTTAATCGAGTAAATCCTATACTTCATAGGATGTATGGCTCTGAGCTTATTGCGAAAAGGTGTTTTGGGAAAAATCCGGACAACTGGATCAAAAGTTATAGCTGTTTGAAGTTTAGGTGCCAGTTGGAGCTAAATCCCACATTACCACTACAACTCAATGTATATCGACCACTAAATGACTAGATTGGGAAAAACTTGCTCTCCATTGAATGTATGGCTCGGAGCTCATTTCGAAGTGGTTTTGTGAGCAAAAATCAGACAACCTCATCAAAAGTTATGGCTGTTTCAAGTTTAGGTGTCATTTGGAGCTAAAATTTGCATTACCAGTGCAACCCGCTATATATCGTCAACTAAATGAGCTGCAATGGGTAAAACTTGTGCTTCAATGAATGTAGGGATCCGAGCTCATTCCTAAAAGGTGTTGTGGGGGTAAAATCAGACAACCCGATGAAAAGTTATTGATGTTTAAAGTTTAAGTGTCATTTGTAGCTAAATCTCTTACTTTCACTACAAACCGCATTTAAAATTCTTTCATTTTGAAATTTATGTTTCATTTGGAGCTAAATCTAGTATTAGCAGTACATCCCATTGTATATCAACCTCTAAACGAGCTTGAATAGGTTAAAATTGTTCTCTATTGGATTTTGGGCTCCGATCTCATTCCGAAAAGGTATTGTGGGCGAAAATCGGACAACCGAATCAAAAGTTACAGATATTTGAAGATTAGGTCTCCTTTCAAGCTAAATACCTTATTACCAACCCGCATAACCACTGGAACCCACTGTATATCGAACAATAAATGAACTTGAATGGTTATATCCTACTCTCCACTGGATGTAGGCCTCCGAGCTCATTCTAAAAGGTATTGTGGGCAAAAATTGGGCAACTGGATCAAGAGTTATGTCTGTTTGAAGTTTATGTGTCATTTGGAGCTAAATCCCACATTACCACTGCAACCCACCGTAGATAACCAACTAAATGAACTAGAATGGGTAAAACTTGGTGTCCATTGGATGCATGGCTCCGATCTCATTCTGAAAAGGTGATGTGGGCAAAAATATGACAACCAGATCAAATTTATGGATGTTTTAAGTTTAGGTGTCAATTGGAGCAAAATCCCTCATTTCCACTGCAATCCACTATCCACCGACCTCTAAATGAACTCGATCGAGTAAATCCTATTCTCCATAGGATGTATGGATCTGAGCTCATTGCGAAAAGTTGTTTCGGGCAAAATCCGGACAACCGGATCAAAAGTTATAGTTGTTTGAAGTTTAGGTGCCAGTTGGAGCTAAATCCCACATTACCACTACAACTCAATGTATATCGACCACTAAATGAACTAGATTGGGTAAAACCTGCTCTCCATTGAATATATGGCTCAGAGCTCATTTCAAAGAGATTTTGTGAGCAAAAATCAGACAACCTCATCAAAAGTTATGGCTGTTTCAAGTTTAGGTGTCATTTGGAGCTAAAATTTGGATTACCAGTGCAACCCGCTATATATCGACAACTAAATGAGCTGCAATGGGTAAAACATGTGCTTCAATGAATGTAGCAATCCGAGCTCATTCCTAAAAGGTGTTGTGGGGGTAAAATCAGACAACCCGATCAAAAGTTATTGATGTTTAAAGTTTGAGTGTCATTTGTAGCTAAATCTCTTACTTTCACTACAAACCGCATCTAAAATTCTTTTATTTTGAAATTTATGTGTCACTTGGAGCTAAATCTGGTATTAGCAGTACATCCCATTGTATATCAACCTCTAAATGAGCTTGAATGGGTTAAAATTGTTCTTCATTGGATTTTGGGCTACGATCTCATTCCGAAAAGGTATTGTGGGTGAAAATCGGACAACCGGATCAAAAGTTACGGATATTTGAAGATTAGGTCTCCTTTCAAGCTAAATACCTTATTACCAACCCGCATAACCACTGGAACCCACTGTATATCGAACAATAAATGAACTTGAATGGTTATATCCTACTCTCCACTGGATGTAGGCCTCCGAGCTCATTCTAAATGGTATTATGGGCAAAAATTGGGCAATTGGATCAAGAGTTATGTCTGTTTGAAGTTTATGTGTCATTTAGAGCTAAATCTCACATTACCACTGCAACTCACCGTAGATCAACCACTAAATGAACTAGAATGGGTAAAACTTGGTGGCCATTGGATGCAGGGCTCCGATCTCATTCCGAAAAGGTGTTGTGGGCAAAAATCTGACAACCAGATCAAATTTATGGATGTTTTAAGTTTAGGTGTCAATTGGAGCAAAATCACTCATTTCCAATGCAATCCATTATCCACCGACCTCTAAATGAACTCGATCGAGTAAATGCTATTCTCCATAGGATGTATGGCTCAGAGCTCATTACAAAAAGGTGTTTTGGGCAAAATTCGGACAACCGGATTAAAAGTTATAGCTGTTTGAAGTTTAGGTGCCAGTTGGAGCTAAATCCCACATTACCACTACAACTCAATTTATATCGACCACTAAATGAACTAGATTGGGTAAAACCTGCTCTCCATTGAATGTATGGCTCGGAGCTCATTTCGAAGAGGTTTTGTGAGCAAAAATCAGACAACCTCATCAAAAGTTATGGCTGTTTCATGTTTAGGTGTCATTTGGAGCTAAAATTTGCATTACCAGTGCAACCCGCTATATATCGACAACTAAATGAGTTGCAATGGGTAAAACTTGTGCTTCAATGAATGTAGGGATCCGAGCTCATTCCTAAAAGGTGTTGTGTTGGTAAAATCAGACAACCCGATCAAAAGTTATTGATGTTTAAAGTTTGAGTGTCATTTGTAGCTAAATCTCTTACTTTCACTACAAACCGCATCTAAAATTCTTTCATTTTGAAATTTATGTGTCATTTGGAGCTAAATCTAGTATTAGCAGTACATCCTGTTGGATCTTATGGCGCCCTTAGAGGGGGGTGAATAAGGGAATAAAAATTCTTTTTATAAATTTTATGGAAATTACTAAATTGTTTTGATTAATAGGAAAGGCAAAATAACAATTTAGCTAATTTGTGAGAATTTCATAATTTTCATCTTTAGAAATAAGTACTAAATTGTTTTATGATTAAGAGATTGAAAATAAACAATTTTAGTTAAAGTGATTTGAATTTAAAGCTTTGTAACCAATATATTAAAGATAACGCCAAAGGAGAGAAATCAAGTAAACACAAATAGAGACATGATTGTATTTATATAAAAAGGTGTTTACAAAAATTGATTTCAATATCGCTAGAAATCGGAGGCGTACATATGTAAATAATTTTTCCTTTTCTATACCGACTTGTATCCCCACAAACCGGTTGTCTTTAGCCTATCCTTCCCCGGATAAGGCCTCAAGCCGCTCTAGACAATCCTTCCCCGGATATGGCCTCTAGCACCCCCTAGATCTAATCACCTAGACCTAGTCGCCAACACAAGGCTAATTTCCCCCTAAGTCCTGCCCAGACCTAGTCGCCAACACAAGGCGAATTAACTAAACGGTTACAAAAAAAGTATGGAATGAAAATAAAGATAACAATAGTAAAACTCCCTATATGAGATTTCTGAAGATGAGGATGATGGATCGCTGTAGTATGAGCGAGGTAGAAGCGATCGTCCTTCGAATGTAGCGTGACGTAGTCCTCCTCCAGAATTCTCCTTAAGCATTTTGTGGGAGATCCATCTTCGGCAGCATAACAGCACTGGAGTTGTGGCACAAGCAACCTCTCAGGAATCTCTAACCAAAACGAGAGAGAGCCCACCATTTTATAGAACTTGGAGCTAGCGCCTGCGGTAGTGGCTAGCGCCGACGGTAGCATTCGTGTGGAGCAGTTGCGCAACCGTCGGCGGCGTGGCGTTGTGCACGAACTGGAGATAGCGTCTGGCGGTAGCGATAGCGCTGGCGGTAGCGGTAGCAGTTGCGGTTGAGTAACCGTCGCTGTGCATGAACTCGAGATAACGCCTTGCGGTAGAGCTGGCGGTAGCGGTAGCGCTAGCGATAGCACTGGCGGTAGCGCTGCTCCTTTCAAATGATTGTTCCAAGCTGCTTTATACCTGTAGAGTATTGCACCTATAGTTCCTGCACACAATAAACACACGACAAGCAATATCAAATACAATATGGGATTTGTTATTCTCAAACAAAGGGATGTGACACACATGTCCAACAATCTCCCCCTTTTGATAATAACAAATCCTCTAAGCAAGAAATCAATAATAGTGTTTATAGATAAAATAAGCAAGATAAAAGTGCAACTATAGTATATGGTAAGCATGATGAAATTGTGCATACTCCCCCTATCTTAATGCTCCCCCTACATAAATGCAATTTATGTGTTACTCCCCCTAAATGATAGATTTCATGAATTATAGTCTCCCCTTACTTATCTATATTTCTCATATATAGATTTCTGAATTATAGTCTCACCTTATTTATCTATATTTCTCATATATAGATTTCTTCAATTAATCTCCCCCTTTTGGTATTATCAAAAGAAGTTGGGGTGAGGGTAGTAAGGAGGCATTTATATATCATGATCGAGCGTTTCGAAATATAAATAAAGATAAAGAGTTTAAGCATAGTATTGAAGAGATTTCAAATAAATAGATAAGAGTTTTAACATAGTGGAAGATTATAAGAAACATCTTTTTGTAAGCATGAAAAGCATAAGTAAAAATATGAGTTTTAGTTCAAAATTGTAAGATGTTTTAACCTTTTTGAAATCTCAAAGTTTTTCATAAAGATACCAAGCATGAAATGAACATATCATAGAGAGATTATACTACAATGTTACTTAATTCTAAGTTCAAGAGATACCAAAACATTGTAGAGATCATGCTAGGTTATCTAGTGCATTTTTATATAAAGAGTAGTATAGATAAAACATTAGAATCCAATACTCATGAGAAGAAGTGTTATGAAAGATAATGATGTGCACATAAGTGTATTTTGGGCAATGTTAACAATTGATTTAAATCATCAAAATACAAGACATATGTAAAGTAAAGTGCACAATAAAACACAAGTAAATTACTTTCACACACTTTTAATGCACATAATTTTTTTACCAAAGTGGTGTAATAACCAAGGTTTGCACAAAAAACTTTACTATTCTTTCCAAGGTGCTCAACCTCACAATGCTTATGAAGACTTATCAGGAGGTTCAAGTAGTGCTTGGTAGAGTTATATTTGTCTACATATATAATTTTTTGTTCACCCTTGTGAGACAACATTCTCCGAATACACTTGTTTTGCAAACCAAAATTTTTAACTTAACCACTTTTCTAAATTTCATAAGTGTAATTCAAATGTAGTGTAGGCAATAAACTTATGCAAGTTTTAATTCATTGTACAAATACAATACACAAGCAAGCATTTTTAGATTTAGACACACATGTTGATTACCAAAATAAGTGAGTGAAATGTATCATTATCAATTATAAAACATTTACTCATACTTAGAGGCATGCTAAGCTTGGTTCTACACATTTTTCAATACAATTGATGCACTTTAAGTAGATATATCAAAGCATGATAAGCAAAACAATGTTCATAGTAATTTAAAGGAATAAGTTTAACATTGTAAATAATTCTAAATAGAATTCATACATGCTTGATATTGGTAATAAAGATCATACAGTTTTTTTTTGTTTTATCATTTTTTTAAATCAAATAAAAACAGAAAAATCACAAAAATATATTTTTGTATGTTTTGAATTTTGAATTTTTGTAGTAGATTTTTCATAATATGAAGAAAAAACATAAATCACAAAAACATATTTTTGTATGTTTTGAATTTTGAATTTTTGTAGTTGATATTTCATAATATGATTAAAACACAAATAACAAAAACATATTTTTGTATTTTTGAATTTTGAATTTTTTTATTTGATTTTCCATAATATGAATAAAAACAAAGATAAATAAAAAAAAATAGAAACACAAAAACTAAGTAGTACAAATGAACTAACATATTTTTAAGGATTTTTTGAAATTTTAAAAATCAAAAAATTCCAACACCCACGCTAGCGCCGGCGCTAGCGCTAGTGCTGGAAACAGTACTCGATTTTTTGAGAATTTTAAAAATCTGATTTTTGATATTTATTAAGTCTCCTTAGAGTAGTCTTATGCAGAAATTTTGTAATTTTTGGAGATGTCTTGATTGCTAAAATTTGCATAAAACTTTAGCTTTTTCAAATACATGTGTTTTACAAAAACATTTAAGCTCAAAAAGATAAATTATGCAAACACATGAGGACACTTTATTAAACAACCCAAAATATGCATGATTTAAGTGATAAGTAAATAAAATGTTCATGCAGTACATAATATAGGTATGTCAAAAGATTAGAAACTACCCCGACTAAATGTCTACACCCTAGCCTCGTACTAAGTGACGGATGGGCATGAGGAGCTGCACACATGCCGTAGGTTGGGGTGTTAATCCCATATGCACACACTAAAGAACGCTCAACCTAGCACTCTTTCCCCCCAGTGCCTCGCAAGGCCCCACTGGAACCCTCCCCGGTTAAGGACAATACATGACTTAGAGGTTAGGTCTCTAATGCATACAACCCTACGCCCTCGCTATTGTGAGATATGAAGTCATAGGTGAATAATCTTTTGGACAACCTATGTTTTTTAAATCTATGGGTTGATATATAAACTATGGGTTTTTGTGAAGAGTTATAAAGCCACATAGTTTTTCTATTCTTATGAGATGACGATATGAGTTAACTAGCACAATTACTAATATGAGAAAATGGTAATGCTAGTATGATGAGTTTTGTGTTTAATGTCATGTCATAAGTTTAACATTTATATTGCATGTATTCCAAAATAGAAGTTCAAATTATAGATCTAGAATGGAGTGATGATTTAGTTTGATTTATACTTTCATTACAAAGTTGATTCTAGAGTCTACAAATATGAGAGATACATGCAATCACTAGCAAAGCAAATCAATACATCAAATAATATAAAGAAAACATTATTCATAATTTTTATCACAAGATTCATAATTCCTATTATCAATTTGAGATAAGTCTTGATAGAACATGAATTATGATTTATGATTAAGGAGAATTTATGCATAGAATATATGTTAGATCATCATGATGTATGAGAATTCTAATCCATCTAGACTTATGATATAGTGATATAGTGATTTTCTTTTGAAAGAACATGATTGATTTGTAAGTCTAGAAAAATGATGATCATCCAATCATATAAAAGACAAAGATCACATATAGAATGTTTTGAAATTTATAATAAAATTTGTATTCAATAATTGAATCTATTGATCTTTGGTTTTGCATGATAATATATGATTTATGATATAATATTCATATATATATTCTAATGATTAATCCATAAACTATGTGTTTGTTGGAATTTTAGTATTCTATATAATTTCAAATCACATAGTTATCATCAAATTTAAATAACATTGTAAGTGTTATACCTAGCATATAAATTTAAGCACAAATTAAGAAGTGATGCTAGAATGATACGTTTGAATGCAATGTTATTACATAGAATTAATGGAGATAATGTTGCATGTAATATGAGAAGTTTACAAATTAATTTTCTTTAGACCTATAAAGAAATGATTAAACTTTTGATTTGATCTTAATGATATAAGATGATTCTAAGGTCTAAATTACATGCAAACATTGGTGACACACATCACACATAATATCTAAATTAATATATGAAACAATTATACATAGGATATCATGTGATGAAAAATCCATAAACACAAAAATTTCCAAATCAAGCGAACTAAGATAGGATTTATAAACGGAGTTGAAATTGGGCAAATTGACAGCACCAAAAGAACTCAAATGAGCAAGCCTAGTTTGCCGTTGGATGTAGATTTTTGTGCTCTTTCCGAAAATATATTAAACGTGAAAATCAGGCGAGCGGATCAAAAGATATGGATGTTTGAAGTTTTGATCGTAAACTCGCATTTTTGAAAGATTAAACATGCATTTAGATGAATTTTTGTTTTCAAATTTTCTAGATAATGTTCTTCATTATAAGGTCTATCATATGTAGCAAACAAATATAGAATCAAAAAAAATGTTGCGCATTTTAATTTTTAGTTTTAAGCCCTTTATTAAACCATTTAAATCCAATTTTAAAATAGTTTCAATAGTCTTGATAATAATTTCAAAATTCAATTTCTAATGATAATTCAAGACAATTAAGGATAAAGGATTCAAGAGTATAAAGAACAATCAAAGATGAGAGATAGATCACTTTGAAAAAAATATATGACTTAATGTTCAATTTTAATTCAAATTTGATTTGATAGACATTAGGCTTAATATATGAAAGTCATATTACATGATATATAAAGTGATCATAGCATGTTTGTTTTAAAAAAAAATATAAAATAAACAAAAGAAAAAGAGACAATAAGCATATCATGAAGTAGAGTATTGATATTTTATTTTTAATTGTTTCTACTTCATGCAAATGATTAGATACTAATTAATAAGAGATTTAGGTATCCAAAGGGGACCAAGTGGGATGGTTCCTTTGGGTACCCAAATACATCGTGGTGGCTTTTGGGAAAATAGTGATGAATGGGCCTTCACAAGTGGAGTTAGTGTTTCGTTTTAAATTTTGGGCCTCCATTCATACTTTGTTTGTTTTTCTTTTAAATTCATGTTATGATTATGTGACATCTTTATATGATTATATTTGTTTGAAAAATAATTCATTTGAGATTTATGTTTATTCAAATTATTTTTCAAAGTAGTTTGATGTTGATAATCATCATGAATTTTATTATATTGATTCTTTGAAAGTTTATAAGAGTGATTGTCTTTCTTTAGAAATGATTGTTGAAAGAGTGGGTTACAATATGTTTTAAATGATTGATTATTATTTTGATGATTTTCATTTCCACTCTTTCTTATAGACATACTCTTATAATATGAAGGATAATATTTTATAGTTTGATTTTCATGAAAAGGAGTTTTTAAATTTGAGTCATGATTGAAAATATATTGAGACTTATAATAGTGACTCTTAAGAGTTTTATGAGGATCATAATTCTTTTTGAAACTAAACTCCTTTTGATTTAATGTGTGAAAATGGCCATTTTTAGAAATGATTTTGTAAGTTAATTTATCCTTGTTATTCAAAATCTTATGATGAAATTCATTAGGTGACATTTGAAATTTTTCAACAAAAGATTTTAATTGTTTTAACTTACAAGATAAAGCATCATTTTCAACTATCAATTTTCATTATGCCTTTTAGAAATTAAGAGCCCTTTTTCAATTTCCTTGAATTTTTCTTTGAATAAATTGCAATTAAGACAAGGAATAAGAATTTTAACTAAAGAGCGTGAAAGAGAATTTATCACATCAATATTTGATTCTACATTATCGTTTGCTTTTAAAGATTTATTTTCTAAACGTAATTTGGAATTAGCAATTTTTAACTTTAAAATTTTACGTTTAGCAATTTTAAGCATACGAGAAGTAGAAATAGAATTTGTTACAAAAAGAGAAGATTTAGATTTTCTTACCTTGCTATAGTTTCCGTCTTCTCTTTTGCTTGATGTGTTGCCAACAAATGAGTCCAACATTGTGACATTGTATTTTTCTTCCTCCAAGCATGAATCCTCATCGATTTCTTCTCTTGGATCCATAAGGAATTCCTCATCCATTTCTTCTCTTGGATCCATAAGGAATTCCTCGTCGATTTCTTCTCTTGGATCCTTAAGAAATTCCTCTTGTTCATCATCTGTAGAAGGAAGACTATAATTATTCTCAAGAAATTTCCAAACTTCATAAGCAGTAGGAAGTGTATAAATTAGTTTGAAAATATTTTGATGCAATGCACAATATAGACTATTCATTGATTTGGCATTTAAAAACATTTCATTTTTATTTAAAGTACTTGTGGGTATTTTAATAGTAATATTCCATACTTCCATATCCAAAGACTTAAGAAATTTTTCCATAAGAAATTTTCACCCATTATAATTTTTGCCTTCAAATAAAGGTGGTGCTAAAGATTTTTCATTAATAAGAAATTTCCCCTACTAGTAGAAGCGAGATCATGTGACGCCATTATTCCTGGTTTTTAAACCGTTTGGAATAACCTGGCTCTGATACCACTTGTTGGATCTTATGGCGCCCTTAGAGGGGGGTGAATAAGGGAATAAAAATTCTTTTTATAAATTTTATGGAAATTACTAAATTGTTTTGATTAATAGGAAAGGCAAAATAACAATTTAGCTAATTTGTGAGAATTTCATAATTTTCATCTTTAGAAATAAGTACTAAATTATTTTATGATTAAGAGATTGAAAATAAACAATTTTAGTTAAAGTGATTTAATTTAAAGCTTTGTAACCAATATATTAAAGATAACGCCAAAGGAGAGAAATCAAGTAAACACAAATAGAGACATGATTGTATTTATATAAAAAGGTGTTTACAAAAATTGATTTCAATATCGCTAGAAATCGGAGGCGTACATATGTAAATAATTTTTCCTTTTCTATACCGACTTGTATCCCCACAAACCGGTTGGCTTTAGCCTATCCTTCCCCGGATAAGGCCTCAAGCCGCTCTAGACAATCCTTCCCCGGATATGGCCTCGAGCACCCCCTAGATCTAATCACCTAAACCTAGTCGCCAACACAAGGCGAATTTCCCCCTAAGTCCTGCCCAGACCTAGTCGCCAACACAAGGCGAATTAACTAAACGGTTACAAAAAAAGTATGGAATGAAAATAAAGACAACAATAGTAAAACTCCCTATATGAGATTTCTGAAGATGAGGATGAAGGATCGCTGTAGTATGAGCGAGGTAGAAGCGATCGTCCTTCGAATGTAGCGTGACGTAGTCCTCCTCCAGAATTCTCCTTAAGCTTTTTGTGGGAGATCCATCTTCGGCAGCATAACAGCACTGGAGTTGTGGCACAAGCAACCTATCTGGAATCTCTAACCAAAACGAGAGAGAGCCCACCATTTTATAGAACTTAGAGCTAGCACCTGCGGTAGGGGCTAGCGCCGGCGGTAGCGTTCGTGTGGAGAGGTTGCGCAACCGTCGGCGGCATGGCGCTGTGCACGAACTGGAGATAGCGCCTGGCGGTAGCGATAGCGCTGGGGTAGCGGGAGATAGCGCTGGCGGTAGCGGTAGCGGTTGCGTAACCGTCGCTGTGCATGAACTCGAGATAACGCCTGGCGGTAGAGCTGGAGGTAGTGCTAGCGATAGCGTTGGCGGTAGCAGTAGCACTGGCGGTAGCGCTGCTCCTTTCAAATGATTGTTCCAAGCTGCTTTATACCTATGGAGTATTGCACCTATAGTTCCTGCACACTATAAACACACGACAAGCAATATCAAATACAATATGGGATTTGTTATTCTATAACAAAGGGATGTGACACACATGTCCAACACATCCCATTGTATATCAACCTCTAAACGAGCTTGAATGGGTTAAAATTGTTCTCCATTGGATTTTGGGCTCCGATCTCATTTCAAAAAGGTATTGTGGGCGAAAATCGGACAACCGGATCAAAAGTTACGGATATTTGAAGATTTGGTCTCCTTTCAAGCTAAATACCTTATTACCAACCCGCATAACAACTGGAACCCACTGTATATCGAACAATAAATGAACTTGAATGGTTATATCCTACTCTCCACTGGATGTAGGCCTCCGAGCTCATTCTAAAATGTATTGTGGGCAAAAATTGGGCAACTGGATCAAGAGTTATATCTGTTTGAAGTTTATGTGTCATTTGGAGCTAAATCCCATATTACCACTGCAACCCACCGTAGATCAACCACTAAACGAACTAGAATGGGTAAAACTTGGTGTACATTGGATGCAGGGCTTCGATCTCATTCTGAAAAGGTGTTGTGGGCAAAAATCTGACAACCAAATCAAATTTATGGATGTTTTAAGTTTAGGTGTCAATTGGAGCAAAATCCCTCATTTCCACTGCAATCCACTATCCACCGACCTCTAAATGAACTCGGTCGAGTAAATCCTATTCTCCATAGGATGTATGGCTCTGAGCTCATTGCGAAAAGGTGTTTTGGGCAAAATCCGGACAACCAGATCAAAAGTTATAGCAGTTTGAAGTTTAGGTGCCAGTTGGAGCTAAATCCCACATTACCACTACAACTCAATGTATATTGACCACTAAATGAACTAGATTTGGTAAAACTTGCTCTCCATTGAATGTATGGCTCGGAGGTCATTTTGAAGAGGTTTTGTGAGCAAAAATCAGACAACCTCATCAAAAGTTATGGCTGTTTCAAGTTTAGGTGTCATTTGGAGCTAAAATTTGCATTACCAGTGCAACCCGCTATATATCGACAACTAAATGAGCTGCAATGGGTAAAACTTGTGCTTTAATGAATGTAGGGATCCGAGCTCATTCCTAAAATGTGTTGTGGGGTTAAAATCAGACAACCCGATCAAAAGTTATTGATGTTTAAAGTTTGAGTGTCATTTGTAGCTAAATCTCTTACTTTCACTACAAACCGCATCTAAAATTCTTTCATTTTGAAATTTATGTGTCACTTGGAGCTAAATCTAGTATTAGCAGTACATTCCATTGTATATCAACATCTAAACGAGCTTGAATGGGTTAAAATTGTTCTCCATAGGATTTTGGGCTCCGATCTCATTTCGAAAAGGTTTTGTGGGCTAAAATCGGACAACCGGATCAAAAGTTACGGATATTTGAAGATTAGGTCTCCTTTCAAGCTAAATACCTTATTACCAACCCGCATAACCACTGGAACCCATTGAATATCGAACAATAAATGAACTTGAATGGTTATATCGTACTCTCCACTGGATGTAGGCATCCAAGCTCATTCTAAAAGGTATTGTGGGCAAAAATTGGGCAACTGGATCAAGAGTTATGTCTGTTTGAAGTTTATGTGTCATTTGGAGCTAAATCCCACATTACCACTGCAACCCACCGTAGATCAACCACTAAACGAACTAGAATGGGTAAAACATGGTGTCCATTGGATGCAGGGATCCGATCTCATTCCGAAAAGGTGTTGTGGGCAAAAATATGACAACCAGATCAAATTTATGCATGTTTTAAGTTTAGGTGTTAATTGGAGCAAAATCCCTCATTTCCACTGCAATCAACTATCCACCGACCTCTAAATGAACTCGATCGAGTAAATCCTATTCTCCATAGAATCTATGGCTCTGAGCTCATTGCGAAAAGGTGTTTTGGGCAAAATCCGGACACCAGATCAAAAGTTATAGTTGTTTGAAGTTTAGGTGCCAGTTGGAGCTAAATCCCACATTACCACTACAACTCAATGTATATCGACCACTAAATGAACTAGATTGGGTAAAACCTGCTCTCCTTTGAATGTATAGCTTGCAGCTCATTTCGAAGAGGTTTTGTGAGCAAAAATCAGACAACCTCATCAAAAGTTATGGCTGTTTCAAGTTTAGGTGTCATTTGGAGCTAAAATTTGCATTACCAGTGCAACCCGCTATATATCTACAACTAAATGAGCTGCAATGGGTAAAACTTGTGCTTCAATGAATGTAGGGATCCGAGCTCATTCCTAAAAGGTGTTGTGGGGGTAAAATCAGACAACCCGATCAAAAGTTATTGATGTTTAAAGTTTGAGTGTCATTTGTAGCTAAATCTCTTACATTCACTACAAACCTCATCTAAAATTCTTTCATTTTGAAATTTATGTGTCATTTGGAGCTAAATCTAGTATTAGCAGTACAAACCATTGTATATCAACCTCTAAACGAGCTTGAATGGGTTAAAATTGTTCTCCATTGGATTTTGGGCTCCGATCTCATTCCGAAAATGTATTGTGGGCGAAAATCGGACAACCGGATCAAAAGTTACGGATATTTGAAGATTAGGTCTCCTTTCAAGCTAAATACCTTATTACCAACCCGCATAACCACTGGAACCCACTGTATATCGAACAATAAATGAACTTGAATGGTTATATCCTACTCTCCACTAGATGTAGGCCTCCGAGCTCATTCTAAAAGGTATTGTGGGCAAAAATTGGGCAACTGGATCAAGAGTTTTGTCTGTTTGAAGTTTATGTGTCATTTGGAGCTAAATCCCACATTACCACTGCAACCCACCGAAGATCAACCACTAAAAAAACTAGAATGGGTAAAACTTGGTGTCCATTGGATGCAGGGCACCGATCTCATTCCGAAAAGGTGTTGTGGGAAAAAATCTGACAACCAGATCAAATTTATGGATGTTTTAAGTTTAGGTGTCAATTGGAGCAAAATCCCTCATTT
Source organism: Dactylorhiza incarnata (assembly GCA_033032865.1). Classification (NCBI taxonomy): domain Eukaryota; kingdom Viridiplantae; phylum Streptophyta; class Magnoliopsida; order Asparagales; family Orchidaceae; genus Dactylorhiza; species Dactylorhiza incarnata. Next base: position 177,748 of record JAWHQI010000619.1, on the reverse strand, counting down.
CCACTGCAATCCACTATCCACAGACCTCTAAATGAACTCGATCGAGTAAATCTTATTCTCCATAGGATGTATGGCACTGAGCTCATTAGGAAAAGGTGTTTTGGGCAAAATCCAGACAACCAGATCAAAAGTTATAGTTGTTTGAAGTTTTGGTGCCAGTTAGAGCTAAATCCACATTACCACTACAACTCAATGTATATCGACCACTAAATGAACTAGATTGGGTAAAACCTGCTCTCCATTGAATGTATGGCTCGGAGCTCATTTCGAAGAGGTTTTGTGAGCAAAAATCACACAACCTCATCCAAAGTTATGGCTGTTTCAAGTTTAGGTGTCATTTGGAGCTAAAATTTGCATTACCAGTGCAACCCGCTATATATCGACAACTAAATGAGCTGCAATGGGTAAAAGTTGTGCTTCAATGAATGTAGGGATCCGAGCTCATTCCTAAAAGGTGTTGTGGGGGTAAAATCAGACAACCCGATCAAAAGTTATTGATGTTTAAAGTTTGAGTGTCATTTGTAGCTAAATCTCTTACTTTCACTACAAACCGCATCTAAAATTCTTTCATTTTGAAATTTATGTGTCATTTGGAGCTAAATCTAGTATTAGCAGTACATCCCATTGTATATCAACCTTTAAACGAGCTTGAATGAGATAAAATTGTTCTCCTTTGGATTTTGGGCTCCGATCTCATTCCGAAAAGGTATTGTGGGCAAAAATTGGACAACCGGATCAAAAGTTACGGATATTTGAAGATTAGGTCTCCTTTCAAGCTAAATACCATATTACCAACCCGCATAACCACTGGAACCCACTGTATATCGAACAATAAATGAACTTGAATGTTATATCCTACTCTCCACTGGATGTAGGCCTCCGAGCTCATTCTAAAAGGTATTGTGGGCAAAAATTGGGCAACTGGATCAAGAGTTATGCCTGTTTGAAGTTTATGTGTCATTGGGAGCTAAATCCCACATTACCACTGCAACCCACCATAGATCAACCACTAAACGAACTAGAATGGGTAAAACTTGGTGTCCATTGGATGCAGGGCTCCGATCTCATTCCGAAAAGGTATTGTGGGCAAAAATCTGACAACCAGATCAAATTTATGGATGTTTTAAGTTTAGGCATCAATTGGAGCAAAATCCCTCATTTCCACTGCAATCCACTATCCACCAACCTCTAAATGAAAATCGATCGAGTAAATCCTATTCTCCATAGGATGTATGGCTCTGAGCTCATTGCCAAAAGGTGTTTTGGGCAAAATCCGGACAACCGGATCAAAAGTTATAGCTGTCTGAAGTTTAGGTGCCAGTTGGAGCTAAATCCCACATTACCACTACAACTCAATGTATATCGACCACTAAATGAACTAGATTGGGTAAAACCTGCTCTCCATTGAATGTATGGCTCGGAGCTCATTTCGAAGAGGTTTTGTGAGCAAAAATCAGACAACCTCATCAAAAGTTATGGCTATTTCAAGTTTAGGTGTCATTTGGAGCTAAAATTTGCATTACAAGTGCAACCCGCTATGTATCGACAACTAAATGAGCTGCAATGGGTAAAACTTGTGCTTCAATGAATGTAGGGATCCGAGCTCATTCCTAAAAGGTGTTGTAGGGGTAAAATCAGACAACTCGATCAAAAGTTATTGATGTTTAAAGTTTGAGTGTCATTTGTAGCTAAATCTCTTACTTTCACTACAAACAGCATCTAAAATTCTTTCATTTTGAAATTTAGGTGTCATTTGGAGCTAAATCTAGTATTAGCAGTACATCCCATTGTATATCAACCTCTAAACGAGCTTGAATGGGTTAAAATTGTTCTCCATTGGATTTTGGGCTCCGATCTCATTCCGAAAGGTATTGTGGGCGAAAATCGGACAACCGGATCAAAAGTTACGGATATTTGAAGATTAGGTCTCCTTTTAAGCTAAATACCTTATTACCAACCCGCATAAGCACTGGATGTAACGGTACTGGCTAGGACCGTCAACACATGACCTACAAGCCCAGTACCTCCGACACCGACGGCCCAGGACCGTCAACAGACCTACTGGCACCGTCGGTTAAGCCTCACCCCGAAGGGTTAACCACAAGCCTGCAAGCCGTGCACCCCAACCCCTTCTGGCCCACCACAGGGCCCAGCGGGTTGTTGGAGACATACAGTCTCCCTTCGGTGAGAAGTGAGCCAGTTAAGCGGCGGCACGTGGACTTCCCAGGAGGTCACCCATCTCGTGACTACTCCAGCCCGAGCACGCTTAAGTACGGAGTTCTTTTGATTCTCATCACCAACTGAGATGCAGCTCAATTGGTGAAGAGGAGTGGTTTGAAAACTCCTTATCAAGGAGGTTGCGGGTTCAAGACCCGGCCTCAACAATGCGCCGTTGCTGAGAAATAGTGGCGCGGAGAGGCTTTGGGGTGCTTGGGCTGCAGCCCAGTAGCGGCCTGGCTGGGTCCCGCTGGATCTCGTGTTGACGAGTCGGGCCTGGGTCGTTACACAAAAAAAGTGCACTTTTTTTAACGGTACTGGCCAGGACCATCAACACATGACCTACAAGCCCAGTACCGCAGGCACTGACGGCCCAGGACCGTCAACAGACCTACTGGCACCGCCGGTTAAGCCTCACCCCGAAGGGTTAACCACAAGCCTGTAGGCCGTGCACCCCAACCCCTCTCTGGCCCACCACAGGGCCCAGCGGGTTGTTGGAGACATACAGTCTCCCTTCGGTAAGAAGTGAGCCAGTTAATCGGCGGCACGTGGACTTCCCAGGAGGTCACCCATCCCTTGACTACTCCAGCCCGAGCACGCCGCTTAACTGGCTCACTTCTCACCGAAGGGAGACTGCATGTCTCCAACAACCCGCTGGGCCCTGTGGTGGGCCAGAGAGCGGTTGGGGTGCACGGCCTGCAGGCTTGTGGTTAACCCTTCGGGGTGAGGCTGAACCGGCAGTGCCAGTAGGTCTGTTGACGGTCCTGGGCCGTCGGTGCCGGCAGTACTGTGCTAGGGGCCCGGGTCAGGCTAGCCAGTACTGTTACACTGGAACCCACTGTATATCGAACAATAAATGAACTTGAATGGTTATATCCTACTCTCCACTGGATGTTGGCCTGCGAGCTCATTCTAAAAGGTATTGTGGGCAAAAATTGGGCATCTGGATCAAGAGTTATGTCTGTTTGAAGTTTATGTGTCATTTGGAGCTAAATCCCACATTACCACTGCAACCCACCGTAGATCAACCACTAAACGAACTAGAATGGGTAAAACTTGGTGGCCATTGGATGCAGGGCTCCGATCTCATTCCGAAAAGGTGTTGTGGGCAAAAATCTGACAACCAGATCAAATTTATGGATGTTTTAAGTTTAGGTGTCAATTGGAGCAAAATCCCTCATTTCCACTACAATCCACTATCCACCGACCTCTAAATGAACTCGATCGAGTAAATCCTATTCTCCATAGGATGTATGGCTCTGAGCTCATTGCGAAAAGGTGTTTTGGTCAAAATCCGGACAACCGGATCAAAAGTTATAGCTGTTTGAAGTTTATGTGCCAGTTGGAGCTAAATCCCAAATTACCACTACAACTCAATGTATATCGACCACTAAATGAACTAGATTGGGTAAAACTTGCTCTCCATTGAATGTATGGCTCGGAGCTCATTTCGAAGAGGTTTTGTGAGCAAAAATCAGACAACCTCATCAAAAGTTATGGCTGTTTCAAGTTTAGGTGTCATTTGGAGCTAAAATTTGCATTACCAGTGCAACCCGCTATATATCGACAACTAAATGAGCTGCAATGGATAAAACTTGTGCTTCAATGAATGTAGGGATCCGAGCTCATTCCTAAAAGGTGTTGTGGGGGTAAAATCAGACAACCGGATCAAAAGTTATTGATGTTTAAATTTTGAGTGTCATTTGTAGCTAAATCTCATACTTTCACTACAAACCGAATCTAAAATTCTTTAATTTTGAAATTTATGTGTCATTTTGAGATAATTCTAGTATTAGCAGTACATCCCATTGTATATAAACCTCTAAACGAGATTGAATGCGTTAAAATTGTTCTCCATTGGATTTTGGGCTCCGATCTCATTCCGAAAAGGTATTGTGGGCGAAAATCGGACAACCGGATCAAAAGTTACGGATATTTGAAGATTAGGTCTCCTTTCAAGCTAAATACCTTATTACCAACCCGCATAACCACTGGAACCCACTGTATATCGAACAATAAATGAACTTGAATGGTTATATCCTACTCTCCACTGGATGTAGGCCTCCGAGCTCATTCTAAAAGGTATTGTGGGCAAAAATTGGGCAACTGGATCAAGAGTTATGTCTGTTTGAAGTTTATGTGTTATTTGGAGCTAAATCCCACATTACCACTGCAACCCACCGTAGATCAACCATTAAACGAACTAGAATGGGTAAAACTTGGTGTTCATTGGATGCAGGGCTCCGATCTCATTCCGAAAATGTGTTGTGGGCAAAAATCTGACAACCAGATCATATTTATGGATGTTTTAAGTTTAGGTGTCAATTGGAGCAAAATCCCTCATTTCCACTGCAATCTACCATCCACCGACCTCTAAATGAACTCGATCGTGTAAATCCTATTCTCCATAGGATGTATGGCTCTGAGCTCATTGCGAAAAGGTGTTTTGGGCAAAATCCGGACAACCGGATCAAAAGTTATAGCTGTTTGAAGTTTAGGTGTAAGTTGGAGCTAAATCCCACATTACCACTACAACTCAATGTATATAGACCACTAAATGAACTAGATTGGGTAAAACTTGCTCTCCATTGAATGTATGGCTTGGAGCTCATTTCGAAGAGGTTTTGTGAGCAAAAATCAGACAACCTCATCAAAAGTTATGGCTGTTTCAAGTTTAGGTGTCATTTGGAGCTAAAATTTGCATTACCAGTGCAACCCGCTATATATCGACAACTAAATGAGCTGCAATGGGTAAAACTTGTGCTTCAATGAATTTAGGGATCCGAGCTCATTCCTAAAAGGTGTTGTGGGGGTAAAATCAGAAAGCTCGATCAAATGTTATTGATGTTTAAAGTTTGAGTGTCATTTGTAGCTAAATCTCTTACTTTCACTACAAACCGCATCAAAAATTCTTTCATTTTGAAATTTATGTGCCATTTGGAGCTAAATCTAGTATTAGCAGTACATCCCATTGTATATCAACCTCTAAACGAGCTTGAATGGGTTAAAATTGTTCTCCATTTGTTTTTGGGCTCCGATCTCATTCCGAAAAGGTATTGCGGGCGAAAATCGGACAACCGGATCAAAAGTTACGGATATTTGAAGATTAGGTCTCCTTTCAACCTAAATACCTTATTACCAACCCGCATAACCACTGGAACCCACTGTATATCGAACAATAAATGAACTTGAATGGTTATATCCTACTCTCCACTGGATGTAGGCCTACGAGCTCATTCTAAAAGGTATTGTGGGCAAACATTGGGCAACTGGATCAAGAGTTATGTCTGTTTGAAGTTTATGTGTCATTCGGAGCTAAATCCCACATAACCACTGCAACCCACCGTAGATCAACCACTAAACGAACTAGAATGGGAAAAACTTGGTGTCCATTGGATGCAGGGCTCCGATCTCATTTCGAAAAGGTGTTGTGGGCAAAAATCTGACAACCACATCAAATTTATGGATGTTTTAAGTTTAGGTGTCAATTGGAGCAAAATCCCTCATTTCCACTACAATCCACTATCCACCGACCTCTAAATGAACTCGATCCAGTAAATCCTATTCTCCATAGGATGTATGGCTCTGAGCTCATTGCGAAAAGGTGTTTTGGGCAAAATCTGGACAACTGGATCAAAAGTTATAGTTGTTTGAAGTTTAGGTGCCAGTTGGAGCTAAATCCCACATAACCACTACAACTCAATATATATCGACCACTAAATGAACTAGATTGGGTAAAACTTGCTCACCATTGAATGTATGGCTCGGAGCTCATTTCGAAGAGGTTTGTGAGCAAAAATCAGACAACCTCATCAAAAGTTATGGCTGTTTCAAGTTTAGGTGTCATTTGGAGCTAAAATTTGCATTACCAGTGCAACCCGCTATATATCGACAACTAAATCAGCTGCAATGGGTAAAACTTGTGCTTCAATGAATGTAGGGATCCGAGCTCATTCCTAAAAGGTGTTGTGGGGGTAAAATCAGACAACCCGATTAAAAGTTATTGATGTTTAAAGTTTGAGTGTCATTTGTAGCTAAATCTCTTACTTTCACTACAAACCGCATCTAAAATTCTTTCATTTTGAAATTTATGTGTCATTTGGAGCTAAATCTATTATTAGCAGTACATCCCATTGTATATCAACCTCTAAACGAGCTTGAATGGGTTAAAATTGTTCTTCATTGGATTTTGGGCTCCGATCTCATTCCGAAAAGGTATTGTGGGCGAAAATCGGACAACCGGATCAAAAGTTACGGATATTTGAAGATTAGGTCTCCTTTCAAGCTAAATACCTTATTACCAATCCGCATAACCACTGGAACCCACTGTATATCGAACAATAAATGAACTTGAATGGTTATATCCTACTCTACACTGGATGTAGGCCTCCGAGCTCATTCTAAAAGGTATTGTGGGCAAAAATTGGGCAACTGGATCAAGAGTTATGTCTGTTTGAAGTTTGTGTCATTTGGAGCTAAATCTCACATTACCACTGCAACACACCGTAGATCAACCACTAAACAAACTAGAATGGGTAAAACTTGGTGGCCATTGGATGCAGGGCTCCGATCTCATTCCGAAAAGGTGTTGTGGGCAAAAATCTGACAACCAGATCATATTTATGGATGATTTAAGTTTAGGTGTCAATTGGAGCAAAATCCCTCATTTCCACTACAATCCACTATCCACCGACCTATAAATGAACTCGATCGAGTAGATCCTATTCTCCATAGCATGTATGGCTCAGAGCACATTGCGAAAAGGTGTTTTGGGCAAAATCCGGACAACCGGATCAAAAGTAATAGCTGTTTGAAATTTATGTGCCAGTTGGAGCTAAATCTCACATTACCACTACAACTCAATGTATATCGACCACTAAATGAACTATATTGCTTAAAACCTGCTCTCCATTGAATGTATGGCTCGGAGCTCATTTCGAAGAGGTTTTGTGAGCAAAAATCAGACAACCTCATCAAAAGTTATGGCTGTTTCAAGTTTAGGTGTCATTTGGAGCTAAAATTTGCATTACCAGTGCAACCCGCTATATATCGACAACTAAATGAGCTGCAATGGGTAAAACTTATGCTTCAATGAATGTAGGGATCCGAGCTCATTTCTAAAAGGTGTTGTGGGGGTAAAATCAGACAACCCGATCAACAGTTATTGATGTTTAAAGTTTGAGTGTCATTTGTAGCTAAATCTCTTACTTTCACTACAAACCGCATCTAAAATTCTTTCATTTTGAAATTTATGTGTCATTTGGAGCTAAATCTAGTATTAGCAGTACATCCCATTGTATTTCAACCTCTAAACGAGCTTGAATGGGTTAAAATTGTTCTCCATTGGATTTTGGGCTCCGATCTCATTCTGAAAAGGTATTGTGGGCAAAAATCGGACAACCGGATCAAAAGTTACGGATATTTGAAGATTAGGTCTCCTTTCAAGCTAAATACCTTATTATCAACCCGCATAACCACTGGAACCCACTGTATATCGAACAATAAATGAACTTGAATGGTTATATCCTACTCTCCACTGGATGTAGGCCTCCGAGCCCATTCTAAAAGGTATTGTGGGCAAAAATTGGGCAACTGGATCAAGAGTTATGTCTGTTTGAAGTTTATGTGTCATTTGTAGCTAAATCCCACATTACCACTGCAACCCACCGTAGATCAACCACTAAACAAACTAGAATGGGTAAAACTTGGTGTCCATTGGATGCAGGGCTCCGATCTCATTCCGAAAAGGTGTTGTGGGCAAAAATCTGACAACCAGATCAAATTTATGGATGTTTTAAGTTTAGGTGTCAATGGGAGCAAAATCCCTCATTTCCACTGCAATCCACTATCCACCGACCTCTAAATGAACTCGATCGAGTAAATCCTATTCTCCATAGGATGTATGGCTTTGAGCTCATTGCGAAAAGGTGTTTTGGGCAAAATACGGACAACCGGATCAAAAGTTATAGCTGTTTGAAGTTTAGGTGCCAGTTCGAGCTAAATCACACATTACCACTACAACTCAATGTATATCGACCACTAAATGAACTAGATTGGGTAAAACCTACTCTCCATTGAATATATGGCTCAGAGCTCATTTCGAAGAGGTTTTGTGAGCAAAAATCAGACAATCTCATCAAAAGTTATGGCTGTTTCAAGTTTAGGTGTCATTTGGAGCTAAAATTTGGATTACCACTGCAACCGCTATATATCGACAACTAAATGAGCTGCAATGGGTAAAACTTGTGCTTCAATGAATGTAAGGATCCGAGCTCATTCCTAAAAGGTGTTGTGGGGGTAAAATCAGACAACCCGATCAAAAGTTATTGATGTTTAAAGTTTGAGTGTCATTTGTAGCTAAATCTCTTAATTTCACTACAAACCTCTAAAATTCTTTCATTTTGAAATTTATGTGTCATTTGGAGCTAAATCTAGTATTAGCAGTACATCCCATTGTATATCAACATCTAAACGAGCTTGAATGGGTTAAAATTGTTCTCCATTGGATTTTGGGCTCCGATCTCATTTCGAAAAGGTTTTGTGGGCGAAAATCGGACAACCGGATCAAAAGTTACGGATATTTGAAGATTAGGTCTCCTTTTAAGCTAAATACCTTATTACCAACCCGCATAACCACTGGAACCCATTGTATATCGAACTATAAATGAACTTGAATGGTTATATCGTACTCTCCACTGGATGTAGGCATCCAAGCTCATTCTAAAAGGTGTTGTGGGCAAAAATTGGGCAACTGGATCAAGAGTTATGTCTGTTTGAAGTTTATGTGTCATTTGGAGCTAAATCCCACATTACCACTGCAACCCACCGTAGATCAACCACTAAACGAACTAGAATGGGTAAAACATGGTGTCCATTGGATGCAGGGATCCGATCTCATTCCGAAAAGGTGTTGTTGGCAAAAATATGACAACCAGATCAAATTTATGCATGTTTTAAGTTTAGGTGTCAATTGGAGCAAAATCCCTCATTTCCACTGCAATCAACTATCCACCGACCTCTAAATGAACTCGATCGAGTAAATCCTATTCTCCATAGAATCTATGGCTCTGAGCTCATTGCGAAAAGGTGTTTTGGGCAAAATACGGACAACCAGGTCAAAAGTTATAGTTGTTTGAAGTTTAGGTGCCAGTTGGAGCTAAATCCCACATTACCACTACAACTCAATGTATATCGACCACTAAATGAACTAGATTGGGTAAAACCTGCTCTCCACTGAATGTATAGCTTGCAGCTCATTTCGAAGAGGTTTTGTGAGCAAAAATCAGACAACCTCATCAAAAGTTATGGTTGTTTCAAGTTTAGGTGTCATTTGGAGCTAAAATTTGCATTACCAGTGCAACCCGCTATATATCGACAACTAAATGAGCTGCAATGGGTAAAACTTGTGCTTCAATGAATGTAGGGATCCGAGCTCATTCCTAAAAGGTGTTGTGGGGGTAAAATCAGACAACCCGATCAAAAGTTATTGATGTTTAAAGTTTGAGTGTCATTTGTAGCTAAATCTCTTACATTCACTACAAACCTCATCTAAAATTCTTTCATTTTGAAATTTATGTGTTATTTGGAGCTAAATCTAGTATTAGCAGTACAACCCATTGTATATCAACCTCTAAACGAGCTTGAATGGGTTAAAATTGTTCTCCATTGGATTTTGGGCTCCGATCTCATTCCAAAAAGGTATTGTGGGCGAAAATCGGACAACCGGATCAAAAGTTACGGATATTTGAAGATTAGGTCTCCTTTCAAGCTAAATACCTTATTACCAACCCGCATAACCACTGGAACCCACTGTATATCGAACAATAAATGAACTTGAATGGTTATATCCTACTCTCCAATAGATGTAGGCCTCCGAGCTCATTCTAAAAGGTATTGTGGGCAAAAATTGGGCAACTGGATCAAGAGTTATGTCTGTTTGAAGTTTATGTGTCATTTGGAGCTAAATCCCACATTACCACTGCAACCCACCGTAGATCAACCACTAAACGAACTAGAATGGGTAAAACTTGGTGGCCATTGGATGCAGGGCTCCGATCTCATTCCGAAAAGGTGTTGTGGGCAAAAATCTGACAACCAGATCAAATTTATGGATGTTTTAAGTTTAGGTGTCAATTGGAGCAAAATCCCTCATTTCCACTACAATCCACTATCCACCGACCTCTAAATGAACTCGATCGAGTAAATCCTATTCTCCATAGGATGTATGGCTCTGAGCTCATTGCGAAAAGGTGTTTTGGTCAAAATCCGGACAACCGGATCAAAAGTTATAGCTGTTTGAAGTTTAGGTGCCAGTTGGAGCTAAATCCCAAATTACCACTACAACTCAATGTATATCGACCACTAAATGAACTAGATTGGGTAAAACTTGCTCACCATTGAATGTATGGCTCGGAGCTCATTTCGAAGAGGTTTGTGAGCAAAAATCAGACAACCTCATCAAAAGTTATGGCTGTTTCAAGTTTAGGTGTCATTTGGAGCTAAAATTTGCATTACCAGTGCAACCCGCTATATATCGACAACTAAATCAGCTGCAATGGGTAAAACTTGTGCTTCAATGAATGTAGGGATCCGAGCTCATTCCTAAAAGGTGTTGTGGGGGTAAAATCAGACAACCCGATTAAAAGTTATTGATGTTTAAAGTTTGAGTGTCATTTGTAGCTAAATCTCTTACTTTCACTACAAACCGCATCTAAAATTCTTTCATTTTGAAATTTATGTGTCATTTGGAGCTAAATCTAGTATTAGCAGTACATCCCATTGTATTTCAACCTCTAAACGAGCTTGAATGGGTTAAAATTGTTCTCCATTGGATTTTGGGCTCCGATCTCATTCTGAAAAGGTATTGTGGGCAAAAATCGGACAACCGGATCAAAAGTTACGGATATTTGAAGATTAGGTCTCCTTTCAAGCTAAATACCTTATTATCAACCCGCATAACCACTGGAACCCACTGTATATCGAACAATAAATGAACTTGAATGGTTATATCCTACTCTCCAATAGATGTAGGCCTCCGAGCTCATTCTAAAAGGTATTGTGGGCAAAAATTGGGCAACTGGATCAAGAGTTATGTCTGTTTGAAGTTTATGTGTCATTTGGAGCTAAATCCCACATTACCACTGCAACCCACCGTAGATCAACCACTAAACGAACTAGAATGGGTAAAACTTGGTGTCCATTGGATGCAGGTCTCCGATCTCATTCCGAAAAGGTGTTGTGGGCAAAAATCTGACAACCAGATCAAATTTATGGATGTTTTAAGTTTAGGTGTCAATGGGAGCAAAATCCCTCATTTCCACTGCAATCCACTATCCACCGACCTCTAAATGAACTCGATCGAGTAAATCCTATTCTCCATAGGATGTATGGCTTTGAGCTCATTGCGAAAAGGTGTTTTGGGCAAAATACGGACAACCGGATCAAAAGTTATAGCTGTTTGAAGTTTAGGTGCCAGTTCGAGCTAAATCACACATTACCACTACAACTCAATGTATATCGACCACTAAATGAACTAGATTGGGTAAAACCTACTCTCCATTGAATATATGGCTCAGAGCTCATTTCGAAGAGGTTTTGTGAGCAAAAATCAGACAATCTCATCAAAAGTTATGGCTGTTTCAAGTTTAGGTGTCATTTGGAGCTAAAATTTGGATTACCACTGCAACCGCTATATATCGACAACTAAATGAGCTGCAATGGGTAAAACTTGTGCTTCAATGAATGTAAGGATCCGAGCTCATTCCTAAAAGGTGTTGTGGGGGTAAAATCAGACAACCCGATCAAAAGTTATTGATGTTTAAAGTTTGAGTGTCATTTGTAGCTAAATCTCTTAATTTCACTACAAACCTCTAAAATTCTTTCATTTTGAAATTTATGTGTCATTTGGAGCTAAATCTAGTATTAGCAGTACATCCCATTGTATATCAACATCTAAACGAGCTTGAATGGGTTAAAATTGTTCTCCATTGGATTTTGGGCTCCGATCTCATTTCGAAAAGGTTTTGTGGGCGAAAATCGGACAACCGGATCAAAAGTTACGGATATTTGAAGATTAGGTCTCCTTTTAAGCTAAATACCTTATTACCAACCCGCATAACCACTGGAACCCATTGTATATCGAACTATAAATGAACTTGAATGGTTATATCGTACTCTCCACTGGATGTAGGCATCCAAGCTCATTCTAAAAGGTGTTGTGGGCAAAAATTGGGCAACTGGATCAAGAGTTATGTCTGTTTGAAGTTTATGTGTCATTTGGAGCTAAATCCCACATTACCACTGCAACCCACCGTAGATCAACCACTAAACGAACTAGAATGGGTAAAACATGGTGTCCATTGGATGCAGGGATCCGATCTCATTCCGAAAAGGTGTTGTTGGCAAAAATATGACAACCAGATCAAATTTATGCATGTTTTAAGTTTAGGTGTCAATTGGAGCAAAATCCCTCATTTCCACTGCAATCAACTATCCACCGACCTCTAAATGAACTCGATCGAGTAAATCCTATTCTCCATAGGATGTATGGCTTTGAGCTCATTGCGAAAAGGTGTTTTGGGCAAAATACGGACAACCGGATCAAAAGTTATAGCTGTTTGAAGTTTAGGTGCCAGTTCGAGCTAAATCACACATTACCACTACAACTCAATGTATATCGACCACTAAATGAACTAGATTGGGTAAAACCTGCTCTCCACTGAATGTATAGCTCAGAGCTCATTTCGAAGAGGTTTTGTGAGCAAAAATCAGACAATCTCATCAAAAGTTATGGCTGTTTCAAGTTTAGGTGTCATTTGGAGCTAAAATTTGGATTACCACTGCAACCGCTATATATCGACAACTAAATGAGCTGCAATGGGTAAAACTTGTGCTTCAATGAATGTAAGGATCCGAGCTCATTCCTAAAAGGTGTTGTGGGGGTAAAATCAGACAACCCGATCAAAAGTTATTGATGTTTAAAGTTTGAGTGTCATTTGTAGCTAAATCTCTTAATTTCACTACAAACCTCTAAAATTCTTTCATTTTGAAATTTATGTGTCATTTGGAGCTAAATCTAGTATTAGCAGTACATCCCATTGTATATCAACATCTAAACGAGCTTGAATGGGTTAAAATTATTCTCCATTGGATTTTGGGCTCCGATCTCATTTCGAAAAGGTTTTGTGGGCGAAAATCGGACAACCGGATCAAAAGTTACGGATATTTGAAGATTAGGTCTCCTTTTAAGCTAAATACCTTATTACCAACCCGCATAACCACTGGAACCCATTGTATATCGAACTATAAATGAACTTGAATGGTTATATCGTACTCTCCACTGGATGTAGGCATCCAAGCTCATTCTAAAAGGTGTTGTGGGCAAAAATTGGGCAACTGGATCAAGAGTTATGTCTGTTTGAAGTTTATGTGTCATTTGGAGCTAAATCCCACATTACCACTGCAACCCACCGTAGATCAACCACTAAACGAACTAGAATGGGTAAAACATGGTGTCCATTGGATGCAGGGATCCGATCTCATTCCGAAAAGGTGTTGTTGGCAAAAATATGACAACCAGATCAAATTTATGCATGTTTTAAGTTTAGGTGTCAATTGGAGCAAAATCCCTCATTTCCACTGCAATCAACTATCCACCGACCTCTAAATGAACTCGATCGAGTAAATCCTATTCTCCATAGAATCTATGGCTCTGAGCTCATTGCGAAAAGGTGTTTTGGGCAAAATACGGACAACCAGGTCAAAAGTTATAGTTGTTTGAAGTTTAGGTGCCAGTTGGAGCTAAATCCCACATTACCACTACAACTCAATGTATATCGACCACTAAATGAACTAGATTGGGTAAAACCTGCTCTCCACTGAATGTATAGCTTGCAGCTCATTTCGAAGAGGTTTTGTGAGCAAAAATCAGACAACCTCATCAAAAGTTATGGCTGTTTCAAGTTTAGGTGTCATTTGGAGCTAAAATTTGCATTACCAGTGCAACCCGCTATATATCGACAACTAAATGAGCTGCAATGGGTAAAACTTGTGCTTCAATGAATGTAGGGATCCGAGCTCATTCCTAAAAGGTGTTGTGGGGGTAAAATCAGACAACCCGATCAAAAGTTATTGATGTTTAAAGTTTGAGTGTCATTTGTAGCTAAATCTCTTACATTCACTACAAACCTCATCTAAAATTCTTTCATTTTGAAATTTATGTGTTATTTGGAGCTAAATCTAGTATTAGCAGTACAACCCATTGTATATCAACCTCTAAACGAGCTTGAATGGGTTAAAATTGTTCTCCATTGGATTTTGGGCTCCGATCTCATTCCAAAAAGGTATTGTGGGCGAAAATCGGACAACCGGATCAAAAGTTACGGATATTTGAAGATTAGGTCTCCTTTCAAGCTAAATACCTTATTACCAACCCGCATAACCACTGGAACCCACTGTATATCGAACAATAAATGAACTTGAATGGTTATATCCTACTCTCCAATAGATGTAGGCCTCCGAGCTCATTCTAAAAGGTATTGTGGGCAAAAATTGGGCAACTGGATCAAGAGTTATGTCTGTTTGAAGTTTATGTGTCATTTGGAGCTAAATCCCACATTACCACTGCAACCCACCGTAGATCAACCACTAAACGAACTAGAATGGGTAAAACTTGGTGGCCATTGGATGCAGGGCTCCGATCTCATTCCGAAAAGGTGTTGTGGGCAAAAATCTGACAACCAGATCAAATTTATGGATGTTTTAAGTTTAGGTGTCAATTGGAGCAAAATCCCTCATTTCCACTACAATCCACTATCCACCGACCTCTAAATGAACTCGATCGAGTAAATCCTATTCTCCATAGGATGTATGGCTCTGAGCTCATTGCGAAAAGGTGTTTTGGTCAAAATCCGGACAACCGGATCAAAAGTTATAGCTGTTTGAAGTTTAGGTGCCAGTTGGAGCTAAATCCCAAATTACCACTACAACTCAATGTATATCGACCACTAAATGAACTAGATTGGGTAAAACTTGCTCTCAATTGAATGTATGGCTCGGAGCTCATTTCGAAGAGGTTTTGTGAGCAAAAATCAGACAACCTCATCAAAAGTTATGGCTGTTTCAAGTTTAGGTGTCATTTGGAGCTAAAATTTGCATTACCAGTGCAACCCGCTATATATCGACAACTAAATGAGCTGCAATGGGAAAAACTTATGCTTCAATGAATGTAGGGATCCGAGCTCATTTCTAAAAGGTGTTGTGGGGGTAAAATCAGACAACCCGGTCAACAGTTATTGATGTTTAAAGTTTGAGTGTCATTTGTAGCTAAATCTCTTACTTTCACTACAAACCGCATCTAAAATTCTTTAATTTTGAAATTTATGTGTCATTTTGAGATAATTCTAGTATTAGCAGTACATCCCATTGTATATAAACCTCTAAACGAGATTGAATGGGTTAAAATTGTTCTCCATTGGATTTTGGGCTCCGATCTCATTCCGAAAAGGTATTGTGGGCGATAATCAGACAACCGGATCAAAAGTTACGGATATTTGAAGATTAGGTCTCCTTTCAAGCTAAATACCTTATTAGCAACCCGCATAACCACTGGAACCCACTGTATATCGAACAATAAATGAACTTGAATGGTTAAATCCTACTCTCCACTGGATGTAGGCCTCCGAGCTCATTCTAAAAGGTATTGTGGGCAAAAATTGGGCAACTGGATCAAGAGTTATGTCTGTTTGAAGTTTATGTGTCATTTAGAGCTAAATCCCACATTACCACTGCAACCCACCGTAGATCAACCATTAAACGAACTAGAATGGGTAAAACTTGGTGTCCATTGGATGCAGGGCTCCGATCTCATTCCGAAAAGGTGTTGTGGGCAAAAATCTGACAACCAGATCATATTTATGGATGTTTTAAGTTTAGGTGTCAATTGGAGCAAAATCCCTCATTTCCACTGTAATCTACCATCCACCGACCTCTAAATGAACTCGATCGAGTAAATCCTATTCTCCATATGATGTATGGCTCTGAGCTCATTGCGAAAAGGTGTTTTGGGCAAAATCCGGACAACCGGATCAAAAGTTATAGCGGTTTGAAGTTTAGGTGTAAGTTGGAGCTAAATCCCACATTACCACTACAACTCAATGTATATAGACCACTAAATGAACTAGATTGGGTAAAACTTGCTCTCCATTGAATGTATGGCTCGGAGCTCATTTCGAAGAGGTTTTGTGAGCAAAAATCAGACAACCTCATCAAAAGTTATGGCTGTTTCAAGTTTAGGTGTCATTTGGAGCTAAAATTTGCATTACCAGTGCAACCCGCTATATATCGACAACTAAATGAGCTGCAATGGGTAAAACTTGTGCTTCAATGAATTTAGGGATCCGAGCTCATTCCTAAAAGGTGTTGTGGGGGTAAAATCAGACAGCCCGATCAAAAGTTATTGATGTTTAAAGTTTGAGTGTCATTTTTAGCTAAATCTCTTACTTTCACTACAAACCGCATCAAAAATTCTTTCATTTTGAAATTTATGTGTCATTTGGAGCTAAATCTAGTATTAGCAGTACATCCCATTGTATATCAACCTCTAAACGAGCTTGAATGGGTTAAAATTGTTCTCCATTTGATTTTGGGCTCCGATCTCATTCCGAAAAGGTATTGCGGGCGAAAATCGAACAACCGGATCAAAAGTTACGGATATTTGAAGATTTGGTCTCCTTTCAAGCTAAATACCTTATTACCAACCCGCATAACCACTGGAACCCACTGTATATCGAACAATAAATGAACTTGAATGGTTATATCCTACTCTCCACTGGATGTAGGCCTCTGAGCTCATTCTAAAAGGTATTGTGGGCAAACATTGGACAACTGGATCAAGAGTTATGTCTGTTTGAAGTTTATGTGTCATTCGGAGCTAAATCCCACATAACCACTGCAACCCACCGTAGATCAACCACTAAACGAACAAGAATGGGAAAAACTTGGTGTCCATTGGATGCAGGGCTCCGATCTCATTCCGAAAAGGTGTTGTGGGCAAAAATCTGACAACCAGATCAAATTTATGGATGTTTTAAGTTTAGGTGTCAATTGGAGCAAAATCCCTCATTTCGACTGCAATCCACTATCCACCGACCTCTAAATGAACTCGATCCAGTAAATCCTATTCTCCATAGGATGTATGGCTCTGAGCTCATTGCGAAAAGGTGTTTTAGGCAAAATCCGGACAACCGGATCAAAAGTTATAGCTGTTTGAAGTTTAGGTGCCAGTTGGAGCTAAATCCCACATTACCACTACAACTCAATATATATCGACCACTAAATGAACTAGATTGGGTAAAACTTGCTCACCATTGAATGTATGGCTCAGAGCTCATTTCGAAGAGGTTTGTGAGCAAAAATCAGACAACCTCATCAAAAGTTATGGCTGTTTCAAGTTTAGGTGTCATTTGGAGCTAAAATTTGCATTACCAGTGCAACCCGCTATATATCGACAACTAAATGAACTGCATTGGGTAAAACTTGTGCTTCTATGAATGTAGGGATCCGAGCTCATTCCTAAAAGGTGTTGTGGGGGGTAAAATCAGACAACCCGATCAAAAGTTATTGATGTTTAAAGTTTGAGTGTCATTTGTAGCTAAATCTCTTACTTTCACTACAAACCGCATCTAAAATTCTTTCATTTTGAAATTTATGTGTCATTTGGAGCTAAATCTATTATTAGCAGTACATCCCATTGAATATCAACCTCTAAATGAGCTTGAATGGGTTAAAATTGTTCTTCATTGGATTTTGGGCTCCGATCTCATTCCAAAAAGGTATTGTGGGCGAAAATCGGACAACCGGATCAAAAGTTACGGATATTTGAAGATTAGGTCTCCTTTCAAGCTAAATACCTTATTACCAATCCGCATAACCACTGGAACCCACTGTATATCGAACAATAAATGAACTTGAATGGTTATATCCTACTCTCCACTGGATGTAGGCCTCCGAGCTCATTCTAAAAGGTATTGTGGGCAAAAATTGGGCAACTGGATCAAGAGTTATGTCTGTTTGAAGTTTATGTGTCATTTGGAGCTAAATCTCACATTACCACTGCAACACACCGTAGATCAACCACTAAACGAACTAGAATGGGTAAAACTTGGTGGCCATTGGATGCAGGGCTCCGATCTCATTCCGAAAAGGTGTTGTGGGCAAAAATCTGACAACCAGATCATATTTATGGATGATTTAAGTTTAGGTGTCAATTGGAGCAAAATCCCTCATTTCCACTACAATCCACTATCCACCGACCTATAAATGAACTCGATCGAGTAAATCCTATTCTCCATAGGATGTATGGCTCAGAGCTCATTGCGAAAAGGTGTTTTGGGCAAAATCCGGACAACCGGATCAAAAGTAATAGCTGTTTGAAATTTAGGTGCCAGTTGGAGCTAAATCTCACATTACCACTACAACTCAATGTATATCGACCACTAAATGAACTATATTGGGTAAAACCTGCTCTCCATTGAATGTATGGCTCGGAGCTCATTTCGAAGAGGTTTTGTGAGCAAAAATCAGACAACCTCATCAAAAGTTATGGTTGTTTCAAGTTTAGGTGTCATTTGGAGCTAAAATTTGCATTACCAGTGCAACCCGCTATATATCGACAACTAAATGAGCTGCAATTGGTAAAACTTGTGCTTCAATGAATGTAGGGATCCGAGCTCATTTCTAAAAGGTGTTGTGGGGGTAAAATTAGACAACCCGATCAAAAGTTATTGATGTTTAAAGTTTGAGTGTCATTTGTAGCTAAATCTCTTACTTTCACTACAAACCGCATCTAATATTCTTTCATTTTGAAATTTATGTGTCATTTGGAGCTAAATCTAGTATTAGCAGTACATCCCATTGTATATCAACCTCTAAACAAGCTTGAATGGGTTAAAATTGTTCTCCATTGGATTTTGGGCTCCGATCTCATTCTGAAAAGGTATTGTGGGCAAAAATCGGACAACTGGATCAAAAGTTACGGATATTTGAAGATTAGGTCTCCTTTCAAGCTAAATACCTTATTACCAACCCGCATAAACACTGGAACCCACTGTATATCGAACAATAAATGAACTTGAATGGTTATATCCTACTCTCCACTGGATGTAGGCCTCCGAGCTCATTCTAATAGGTATTGTGGGCAAAAATTGGGCAACTGGATCAAGAGTTATGTCTGTTTGAAGTTTATGTGTCATTTGGAGCTAAATCCCACATTACCACTGCAACCCACCGTAGATCAACCACTAAACAAATGATGAGTACTATTTGTACTCATCTTTTAGCATAATTTTGATGTAATTTTAATATGAATTTATATCAATTATTTGTTTTATCTTATAATAATCATTCCTTTTTATTTCTGTCACTAATATAAGTTTAGTTTATGTTTTGCAGGTTTTCTGGGCACTTTGAGCAAAAATATCAAGTACACGCCCAAGGTCACGGGCGTGACCTAGGGCGTGTCAGCCTAAGATGTGTTCCAGACCTGCTGCCGCTACTTCGGGCCCATTCCGTGAAAATTCGCCAAGTACACGCCCGTGACCAAGGGCGTGACATCCAAGTCACGGTCGGGACCACGCCACCAGCATCCAGATCGAGCCGCCGCGTCATTTAAAGTTACACGCCCTCGGTCACGGGCGTGACCGAGGGCGTGACCTACAGTCACGGGCGTGACTCGCCCCGCGCTTCTTCCCGCCAGAGTTTCCCGCCAGCAGCACTATTTCAAGATTACACGCCCCAGGTCACGGGCGTGACGCGTCCGAAATGCCTGCATTGAAGCCAGAACGCGCCCTCTCCGCACCAGCATCGATCACGCCCCTTACACGCCCTTGGTCACGGGCGTGACCAAGGGCGTGTAACCTCATTTTTTCAGCTATATAAAGCCAGCTTTTCCAGATGTTTAAAAAACCAGTTTTTGAGGATTAGATACTTCGTTTCATGTTTATTTTTCATGTTTTAGTAGTCTTGTAATCCTTCTTCTTGCAAATTGTATTTTCATTTCAATAGTCGTAATTCTCAATTTCATAGCTTGTACTCTCTTTTGTAATTTAATAAATTAGATCTTTTCTTCTCTCATTCCCTCTCTCTTTTATGATACGCTCTTTTATTTATTTTGATTCCCCAATCTCCATGAGTACCTAAAATCTCTATTGGTACTCGATCGAGATGATCCAAGGAATAATATTGGTTTTGAAGTAATTTAGAATTGCTCTTTCTCTTTTCTAAAAACGCTTAAGATTTATCCTTGATTTTAATGAAATGAGATTATACTTTCTAGTTTATAATTCTCGTTCTTGTTTTCGTTCTTTAGTTAGCCGAACAAGCTCGTAAGGCGAATCGATCATTCAAGGATAAAAAGAGTAGAATGCAATCCTCGAGAGAGGACGACGTTACCCTTCCGGATTGGAGTAAAAGCCAATAGCGGGATTCACTTCGATAAGGCGAGTTTTAGGGGTTTCGATTCTAGAACGAGAGTTCGATTGATCAACCTAAACTCAGGTGAGCGCATCCTCGAGAGAGGTGCGTTCATAATTCGGGAATCTCCACGGTCAAGGCTATTTTATTAAGAGAATGCGCTTTTATTCTTCGTTCTTATTTTATCTCCAAGGTGATTCAAAGATCGAATGCTGACCTTTTTACTCGTCATTTAATTTAATCTTATTTTTATTTTCCGTTTGCAAAATCACTCCCAAGTTCTATTTGATAAAATAATAGAGATTTTCTTGAAGTAAGAGTACTCAACCGCCCTGAGTCTAATACGACCTTGTTTCAATAACCTATACTACATTCGATATGGTACACTTACCGTTATCGTTTGCAAGCATAGTTTTGCCCCACCAAGTTTTTGGCGCCGTTGCCGGGGACACGGTTGATATTCCGAAAAAAGAAATATTTATTAATTTTATCGTTCTCTTTCTTCTCCCCCTTTCTTTAATTTTATTTTTATATAAAAAAAAAAATCTTAAAAAGCGCAATCTAAATTCTCGGAAAGGACGCTTTGGGTTTGAATTCCCATCATAGCCTCTAGTACCTTGCAAACCCTTCACCGGATAGATCTTGGGAAGTCCGGGACTAATTTAACCCGCTTTTTGAAAAAATAAAATTTATAATAAAAATATTTATAAAATTCCATTCATTTAGGTGAAGGTTGTTTCCTTTTTATTTATTTTAATATGAAAGAATCGGAATTGGCTGTTAAGGTTGTCGAGCTTCGAATCCAACTTTATCTCTTACAAGCCGCACGAGAACGCCAATTTAGTTGTCATTATTGTGGTGCGCCTCATCAAAGTGAGGAATGTTATTTGCATTCTTATTCTCAAAATAATTATTATGAAAATAATTATCCTCAATATTATGAAAATAATTTTGATAATAACTACGATCATAATTTTTCATCTTTTAATAATTTTTCAAACTTCGATGAAAATAATTTTTCAAATTTTAATGAAAATAATCTTTCGGCATTTAATAATTGTTCTTCTAGCTCCGAAGTAGATTATTCCTCATGGCAAGCTCACCCGGTTAGTTTACGGAGCAATGAAGATAAATCTTTAGTTCCGAATTTTTGTTTTTCTTCTTATACACCGCTGTCATCGTTCTCTAATTTGGGGGAAATTTCGCCAATTCATATAGATACTTCCCCCCAAAATTTAGAGGAAAATGTCATTTCGTCTAGCGTTTTCTCTAATTTTCACAAGAATAATTTTTCGGCTTCTAATAATTTTTCTTCTATCCCCGAAGTAGATTATTCTTGGTGGCAAGGTCACCCGGATAGTTTACGGGACGATGAAGATAAATCTTTAGAATCGAATTCTTGTTCTTCTTCTTTTACGCCGCAACCTTCGTGCTCTAATTTTGGGGAATGTCCGCCGATTCAAATAGATACTACCCCCCAAATTTTAGAGGAAAATTTTATTTCTACTAGTATTTTTTATCCACCTTCGGATGATTTAGTTATGGAGGAACATGTGGTTTCATGTAATCCCATAACTTCTTTTACCGAAGATGAAGAAAAATTACTTTACCAAGAATTTCTTAAAGTTATGGGCACCTCGGATGAAATAGAAGAAGAACAAGTTTCTTCCCCTACTTCACCCGGATTTTATTTTTTTTGTCATGAATACTCGCGAATTTCTTCTATCCAACCAAAAATTCATGAAAATTTAGTGTCCGAAAATTTAATTCCGCTTGATAATACACTAGATTTTTCTAAAGAAATAATTATTATAGAAAAGGAACAACCGGATCTTAATCATTTATTTTCGCAAGCGCCTCCTCCTTGCGAAATATTATCTGACAAGTTTAATTGTGATTCTCTTTATACTAATAATTTCCAGGTTGAAGATGAGCCATTGCTACCCCAATTAATTGATGATCCATATGCCGCCCATCTTTATAAATTCAAATCACCTCAGGTATGTATAGGTGATTTGGATTTACATATTCAAGTTCAAGGACAAAAGGAGAATCACAAGATAAACGGAGGAGTTGCCGTGCGACTGACGCCGGCCCATTCACCCACGCGTGAATTAGGGGAGTTGCCTGTTCACTTCTCTTTCAAATTTCCATTTTCCTAACAATAACCGTCTAGCTTAAAGACGGGAAAAAGAAAGCGCTCTTGGGAGGCACCCCTTGCTTATCTTTAATTTAATGTATTTTCCTTTTTTTTAAAAAAAAGTTTATTTTTCAAAATTTTCTTCATACTTAGTTTTAAACATTGGGACAATGTTTAATTTTAAGTATGGGGGTGTAGCTTCGCTTTAATTATTTTTTTTTATTTGAAAAAAAAAATAGTAATAATAATAAATAACGCCTAGCCTTGTTGTTTTTAATATTCTAGAAATTTAGTTTGAGGTACGATTATAAGTATTCCTACATTTTTAATTTAGCTAATATTTTATTTTATCAAAATTTGTTAAATTTAAATTTGAAGTAATTTGGTTTTAAGAAACATTTTATGTTTTTAATTCGATTAGAGAGTTAATTTAGCACTACTTCTCCGTTTAATTTTAAATAGCTTCACTTTGTGGTAAATTGGCTAAACATCTCTAGATTTTTTTCATTATATTAGCTTTTAACTTTAAGATCTTAGGAAATTTCATTCCACTAAAAATTTGCTCTCAAAATAGTTTAATTTATAAACTAGAATTTTTCTTTACCCTTGGTAAACATATGTATTTTTTCTTTTCCCCTTTTGTTAGATCATATGTCATGGGAATAAGGAGATGTTAGTTCTTTATTCTCTGGTAAACATATGCAACCCAAAATTCCAAAAAAATGAAGAGAGAAAAATGTGTATATGTCGTGGAAATGATAGGATAATAGTCTATCATTCTCTGGTATTACATATACTTAAAAAAAAATGAAAAAAAAGGGGCTGAGAGGATAAAATTCATCAACCCAATCAAAAACCTCTTCATATCCTTTGTCTTCATTTTGCCATTCCGCTTAAACACACTCCTAGCCAATTTCATTGTTTCTAGTCTTAAACTAAATTATTAAGAGAGCAATATTTTGGTAGGTGTCTTTTCCTTAAGTTTCTTTTATGTTAGAGTGTCTATAATTTTAATCTAATTTTGTTTGAAAATTTCTATAATTTTGATTGCTAAATAGTTATCTTGAGAAGTAGTTAGCTAAACAAATTCCTCTTTTTAAATTATCAACATAACTTATGACTTAATTCTTGAATTCCTAAAATTTGCTTTGGACTTATTCTTGGTTTAATAAAATTTTAGTTAATTAGAAATAATACCGATGTCTTGTAACTCTTCCCTCATTCTTTTGCTCTGGAATAGCAAAAGCTCAAGTATGGGGGTGTTTGATGAGTACTATTTGTACTCATCTTTTAGCATAATTTTGATGTAATTTTAATATGAATTTATATCAATTATTTGTTTTATCTTATAATAATCATTCCTTTTTATTTCTGTCACTAATATAAGTTTAGTTTATGTTTTGCAGGTTTTCTGGGCACATTGAGCAAAAATATCAAGTACACGCCCAAGGTCACGGGCGTGACCTAGGGCGTGTCAGCCTAAGATGTGTTCCAGACCTGCTGCCGCTACTTCGGGCCCATTCCGTGAAAATTTGCCAAGTACACGCCCGTGACCAAGGGCGTGACATCCAAGTCACGGTCGGGACCACGCCACCAGCATCCAGATCGAGCCGCCGCGTCATTTAAAGTTACACGCCCTCGGTCACGGGCGTGACCGAGGGCGTGACCTACAGTCACGGGCGTGACTCGCCCCGCGCTTCTTCCCGCCAGAGTTTCCCGCCAGCAGCACTATTTCAAGATTACACGCCCCAGGTCACGGGCGTGACCTAGGGCGTGACGCGTCCGAAACGCCTGCATTGAAGCCAGAACGCGCCCTCTCCGCACCAGCATCGATCACGCCCCTTACACGCCCTTGGTCACGGGCGTGACCAAGGGCGTGTAACCTCATTTTTTCAGCTATATAAAGCCAGCTTTTCCAGATGTTTAAAAAACCAGTTTTTGAGGATTAGATACTTCGTTTCATGTTTATTTTTCATGTTTTAGTAGTCTTGTAATCCTTCTTCTTGCAAATTGTATTTTCATTTCAATAGTCGTAATTCTCAATTTCATAGCTTGTACTCTCTTTTGTAATTTAATAAATTAGATCTTTTCTTCTCTCATTCCCTCTCTCTTTTATGATACGCTCTTTTATTTATTTTGATTCCCCAATCTCCATGAGTACCAAAAATCTCTATTGGTACTCGATCGAGATGATCCAAGGAATAATATTGGTTTTGAAGTAATTTAGAATTGCTCTTTCTCTTTTCTAAAAACGCTTAAGATTTATCCTTGATTTTAATGAAATGAGATTATACTTTCTAGTTTATAATTCTCGTTCTTGTTTTCGTTCTTTAGTTATCCGAACAAGCTCGTAAGGCGAATCGATCATTCAAGGATAAAAAGAGTAGAATGCAATCCTCGAGAGAGGACGACGTTACCCTTCCGGATTGGAGTAAAAGCCAATAGCGGGATTCACTTCGATAAGGCGAGTTTTAGGGGTTTCGATTCTAGAACGAGAGTTCGATTGATCAACCTAAACTCAGGTGAGCGCATCCTCGAGAGAGGTGCGTTCATAATTCGGGAATCTCCACGGTCAAGGCTATTTTATTAAGAGAATGCGCTTTTATTCTTCGTTCTTATTTTATCTCCAAGGTGATTCAAAGATCGAATGCTGACCTTTTTACTCGTCATTTAATTTAATCTTATTTTTATTTTCCGTTTGCAAAATCACTCCCAAGTTCTATTTGATAAAATAATAGAGATTTTCTTGAAGTAAGAGTACTCAACCGCCCCGAGGCTAATACGACCTTGTTTCAATAACCTATACTACATTCGATACGGTACACTTGCCGTTATCGTTTGCAAGCATAGTTTTGCCCCACCAACAAACTAGAATGGGTAAAACTTGGTGTCCATTGGATGCAGGGCTCCGATCTCATTCCGAAAAGGTGTTGTGGGCAAAAATCTGACAACCAGATCAAATTTATGGATGTTTTAAGTTTAGGTGTCAATTGGAGCAAAATCCCTCATTTCCACTGCAATCCACTATCCACCGACCTCTAAATGAACTCGATTGAGTAAATCCTATTCTCCATAGGATGTATGGCTTTGAGCTCATTGCAAAAAGGTGTTTTGGGCAAAATCCGGACAACCGAATCAAAAGTTATAGCTGTTTGAAGTTTAGGTGCCAGTTCGAGCTAAATCCCACATTACCACTACAACTCAATGTATATCGACCACTAAATGAACTAGATTGGGTAAAACCTGCTCTCCATTGAATGTATGGCTCGAAGCTCATTTCGAAGAGGTTTTGTGAGCAAAAATCAGACAATCTCATCAAATGTTATGGCTGTTTCAAGTTTAGGTGTCATTTGGAGCTAAAATTTGCATTACCAGTGCAACCGCTATATATCGACAACTAAATGAGCTGCAATGGGTAAAACTTGTGCTTCAATGAATGTAGGGATCCGAGCTCATTCCTAAAAGGTGTTGTGGGGGTAAAATTAGACAACCTGATCAAAAGTTATTGACGTTTAAAGTTTGAGTGTCATTTGTAGCTAAATCTCTTACTTTCACTACAAACCGCATCTAAAATTCTCATTTTGAAATTTATGTGTCATTTGGAGCTAAATCTAGTATTAGCAGTACATCCCATTGTATATCAACCTTTAAACGAGCTTGAATGGGATAAAATTTTTCTCCATTGGATTTTGGGCTCCGATCTCCTTCCGAAAAGGCATTGTGGGAAAAAATCGGACAACCGGATCAAAAGTTACCGATATTTGAAGATTAGGTCTCCTTTCAAGCTAAATACCTTATTACCAACCCACAAAACCACAGGAACCCACTGTATATCGAACAATAAATGAACTTGAATGGTTATATCCTACTCTCAACTGGATGTAGGCCTCCGAGCTCATTCTAAAAGGTATTATGGGCAAAAATTGGGCAACTGGATCAAGAGTTATGTCTGTTTGAAGTTTAAGTGTCATTTGGAGCTAAACCCCACATTACCACTGCAACCCACCGTAGATCAACCACTAAACGAACTAGAATGGGTAAAAGTTGATGTCCATTGGATGCAGGGCTCCAATCTCATACCGAAAAGGTGTTGTGGGCAAAAATCTGACAACCAGATCAAATTTATGGATGTTTTTAGTTTAGGTATCAATTGGAGCAAAATCCCTCATTTCCACTGCAATCCACTATCCACCGACCTCTAAATGAAATCGATCGAGTAAATCCTATTTTCCATAGGATGTATGGCTCTGAGCTCATTGCGAAAAGGTGTTTTGGGCAAAATTCGAACAACCGGATCAAAAGTTATAGCTGTTTGAAGTTTAGGTGCCAGTTGGAGCTAAATCCCACATTACCACTACAACTCAATGTATATCGACCACTAAATGAACTAGATTGGGTAAAACCTGCTCTCCATTGAATGTATGGCTCGGAGCTAATTTCTAAGAGGTTTTGTGAGCAAAAATCAGACAACCTCCTCAAAAGTTATGGCTGTTTCAAGTTTAGGTGTCATTTGGAGCTAAAATTTGCATTACCAGTGCAACCCGCTATATATCGACAACTAAATGAGCTGCAATGGGTAAAACTTGTGCTTCAATGAATGTAGGGATCCGAGCTCATTCCTAAAAGGTGTTGTGGGGGTAAAATCAGACAACCCGATCAAAAGTTATTGATGTTTAAAGTTTGAGTGTCATTTGTAGATAAATCTCTTACTTTCACTACAAACCGCATCTAAAATTCTTTCATTTTGAAGTTTATGTGTCATTTGGAGCTAAATCTAGTATTAGCAGTACATCCCATTGTATATCAACCTCTAAACGAGCTTGAATGGGTTAAAATTGTTCTCCATTGGATTTTGGGCTCCGATCTCATTCCGAAAAGGTATTGTGGGCAAAAATCGGACAACCGGATCAAAAGTTACGGATATTTGAAGATTAGGTCTCCTTTTAAGCTAAATACCTTATTACCAACCCGCATAAGCACTGGAACCCACTGTATATCGAACAATAAATGAACTTGTTTGATTATATCCTACTCTCCACTAGATGTAGGCCTGCGAGCTCATTCTAAAAGTTATTGTGGGCAAAAATTGGGCATCTGGATCAAGAGTTATGTCTGTTTAAAGTTTATATGTCATTTGGAGCTAAATCCCACATTACCATTGCAACCCACCGTAGATCAACCACTAAACGAACTAAAATGGGTAAAACTTGGTGGCCATTGGATGCAGGGCTCCGATCTCATTCCGAAAAGTTGTTGTGGGCAAAAATCTGACAACCAAATCAAATTTATGGATATTTTAAGTTTAGGTGTCAATTGGAGCAAAATCCCTCATTTCCACTACAATCCACTATCCACCGACCTCTAAATGAACTCGATCGAGTAAATCCTATTCTCCATAGGATGTATGGCTCTGAGCTTATTGCGAAAAGGTGTTTTGGTCAAAATCCGGACAACCGGATCAAAAGTTATAGCTGTTTGAAGTTTAGGTGCCAGTTGGAGCTAAATCCAAAATTACCACTACAACTCAATGTATATCGACCACTAAATGAACTAGATTGGGTAAAACTTGCTCTCCATTGAATGTATGGCTTGGAGCTCATTTCGAAGAGGTTTTGTGAGCAAAAATCAGACAACCTCACCAAAAGTTATGGCTGTTTCAAGTTTAGGTGTCATTTGGAGCTAAAATTTGCATTACCAGTGCAACCCGCTATATATCGACAACTAAATGAGCTGCAATTGGTAAAACTTGTGCTTCAATGAATGTAGGGATCCGAGCTCATTCCTAAAAGGTGTTGTGGGGGTAAAATCAGACAACCCGATCAAAAGTTATTGATGTTTAAAGTTTGAGTGTCATTTGTAGCTAAATCTCTTACTTTCACTACAAACCGCATCTAAAATTCTTTCATTTTGAAATTTATGTGTCATTTGGAGCTAAATCTAGTATTAGCAGTACATCCCATTATATATCAACCTTTAAACGAGCTTGAATGGGATAAAATTGTTCTCCATTGGATTTTGGGCTCCGATCTCATTCCGAAAAGGCATTGTGGGCAAAAATCGGACAACCGGATCAAAACTTACCGATATTTGAAGATTAGGTCTCCTTTCAAGCTAAATACCTTATTACCAACCCGCATAACCACTGGAACCCACTGTATATCGAACAATAAATGAACTTGAATGGTTATATCCTACTCTCCACTGGATGTAGGACTCCGAGCTCATTCTAAAAGGTATTGTGGGCAAAAATTGGGCAACTAGATCAAGAGTTATGTCTGTTTGAAGTTTAAGTGTCATTTGGAGCTAAATCCCACATTACCACTGCAACCCACCGTAGATCAACCACTAAACGAACTAGAATGGGTAAAACTTGGTGTCCATTGGATGCATGGCTCCAATCTCATCCCTACAAACCGCATCTAAAATTCTTTCATTTTGAAATTTATGTGTCATTTGGAGCTAAATCTAGTATTAGCAGTACATCCCATTGTATATCAACCTCTAAACGAGCTTGAAGGGGTTAAAATTGTTCTCCATTGGATTTTGGGCTCTGATCTCATTCCGAAAAGGTATTGTGGGCGAAAATCGGACAACCGGATCAAAAGTTACGGATATTTGAAGATTAGGTCTCCTTTCAAGCTAAATACCTTATTACCAACCCGCATAACCACTGGAACCCACTGTATATCGAACAATAAATGAACTTGAATGGTTATATCCTACTCTCCACTGGATGTAGGCCTCCGAGCTCATTCTAAAAGGTATTGTGGGCAAAAATTGGGCAACTCGATCAAGAGTTATGTCTGTTTGAAGTTTATGTGTCATTTGGAGCTAAATCCCACATTACCACTACAACCCACCGTAGATCAACCACTAAACGAACTAGAATGTGTAAAACTTGGTGTCCATTGGATGTAGGGCTCCGATCTCATTCCGAAAAGGTGTTGTGGTCAAAAATATGACAACCAAATCAAATTTATGGATGTTTTAAGTTTAGGTGTCAATTGGAGCAAAATCTCTCATTTCCACTGCAATCCACTATCCACCGACCTCTAAACGAACTCGATCCAGTAAATCCTATTCTCCATAGGATGTATGGCTCTGAGCTCATTGCGAAAAGGTGTTTTGGGAAAAATCCGGACAACCGGATCAAAAGTTATAGCTGTTTGAAGTTTAGGTGCCAGTTGGAGCTAAATCCCACATTACCACTACAACTCAATGTATATCGACCACTAAATGAACTAGATTGAGTAAAACTTGCTCTCCATTGAATGTATGGCTCAGAGCTCATTTCGAAGAGGTTTTGTGAGCAAAAATCAGACAACCTCATCAAAAGTTATGGCTGTTTCCAGTTTAGGTGTCATTTGGAGCTAAAATTTGCATTACCAGTGCAACCCGCTATATATCGACAACTAAATGAGCTGCAATGGGTAAAACTTGTGCTTCAATGAATGTATGAATCCGAGCTCATTCCTAAAAGGTTTTGTGGGGGTAAAATCAGACAACCCGATCAAAAGTTATTGATGTTTAAAGTTTGAGTGTCATTTGTAGCTAAATCTCTTACTTTCACTACAAACCGCATCTAAAATTCTTTCATTTTGAAATTTATGTGTCATTTGGAGCTAAATCTAGTATTAGCAGTGTTGAGTCCGAAATTGCACCTCCAAAGGAAATCGGAGGCTGCGGGTTGCCGGTTACTTTTTAGGTGAAGAAAACGAGACCGCTAGCAGCGCTCGAGGCCAGACTTCGCCCATCACGGCGAATGCCACTCCTGTGACGGGCTTTCCTTTAATTAAAAACAAACAGTTACAGAGGGTTACAAGTGCAGGAAAGAAGAAGCCGGCCGGTCAGACAGTCCGCAAGACGGGAAACTCGAGACCGCAGCTCAAACAAGCGAGCTCCTGGATTCGAGTGTGCATGTCCTGTGAACAGTGCCGCCCCCTATTTATAGGCTCGGTGGCCTGCCCGAACGGGCAGGGATAAAATAACCTCCTGCCCGGTTACAGGAGAGACAGGCAGGCGGTGATGGGATACACAAAGAAGAAAAGAAAGAAGCCGCTCGGCTTGGCGGCTTGCCCTTCCGACCTGTCTGACCAGAGGCTGAGGATGACGCGACCAAGGTGACGATGCAATCTGAGCGGTCTCCGTCTTGAGACCGCGGCTTGTTCTTTGGACTCGAACCTTGGCTCTCTATGGCGCAACCCGGGCGGTCTCCTCCTTGAGACCGCGGATCGCCTTCTTGCCTTGGGTTTTGAAAATCTTCAATCTTGGGGGGCGATCGGAAGTGACTTCAGACCGCCCGACTTAGTTTACCCTGGACTGAGAGCCGCTGATCCTAGAACCCAGCGCCTTGATTTAGAAGCCCGCCCAGGTCTGAGAATGATTCAACCCGAGAAGCGGTTTTCCGGGTAAACATAATCCCCGCATATTTTCAAATCTCAAGAAAATTCCGAAAATATTAGCTTTAGCGGGGAAGCCGCATCCGACTTGTCCTGAACTCTATAAGTGAGCCTGAGAACTCATTCTGCAGAATTTCTTCTGAAATCACGGGATACTACTCGCCAGTTGCGGTTAGAGTTTTTAAGACCGGTGAAATAATAATGGACTTCCTAGCGACCGTTATAGACCGCGCGGTCCCTGTTGGAGATAAAAAGAAAGGGGAGGAAAGCAAAAAGCGTGAAACAGTGGAGAAGCCGAAGAAGGTGGGAGAAGGAGAATGGAAAATAAAAAAAAAAGAAAAGGAGAAGCAGCACAGGAGAGACCGGAAAAAGGGGGAGCGGTCTGGAAGCCCACAACGGATAATTCAAAGTCTGTTGTGGACTTAGCTACCCACAAGACTGATGCAGAGCCCGCAACGGACAGCTCGGGGCTTCCTCCCAACGACTTACCGGTTCCTTCAGGCGACCCAGATCTACACGCTGTCAGCTCGCTGAATAAAGGGGAGGCCACCCCCTCTAGTAAAGTGGATTTTGGCAGCCCTTTAAAGAAAGCCGGCGAGACCGACTCGTTCGGCATGGAAATCACCCCATCTGGGAATGCTCATTTGTTGGTCAAGGATATGGGGGAGGAGGCAGTTAACTCTCCAAAGCCAGGCGACCTGAATACTCCTCTATCCGTGGACGACTATCCCAGCACCTCCAAAGAAATTAGTCCGGCTTTGGGTAAGAAAGGGAAGAAAAGAAAAAAGACCGGGTCAGTGGCCGATCGAATAACCAAGAAGGCTAAGATGCTAGCATCCAAGGAAAAGGCGGCTTTTAAGAAACCAGCCGAGTCCCGCCTCCAAACTAATCCCCGACTGAAAGAGGAGCCTGGCTTGGCGGTCACCCCATCCGCTAAGGTAAATGACTCGCCGGCTACCCCTGATGTGAAATCGGGCGGCCTGCTTCCGGACTCGGCGAGCAGTCTATCAATCAGCGGAATTTTTAAGGGAATGGATGAGCTGGAGAGCCGTGATAAGCTTCTTGACAGCCGGTGACTTCAAAATGAACTGACCCCCATATTGATAATACAGCCCGGCCTAAGGAGCCCGCTCAGAAGGAGGTCGAAGAGCGAGAAGCTGCTACTCGGGCCTCCCTGGTGGCCGAGCAGGAGGCGAAGGAACTTGAGGAGGTGCTGAAAGCGCGGGAGGAGGTTTCCCCGTCGATGACTGGGAAGGAGATAATAATAGTGAAGAAGGAGGGGGCGAGACGGGCTTTAAACAAGCCGCTGCGGCCTGATCCTTTTGCGCCAGGTAAGCGCCCCGCGGGTTATAAAACTGTCCGTTTCTTCATTCAGCGGCCACGTCAAAATAAATTACTGAACCCGCCGCCGAGCTTTTTCCCTTTAGCGGCCTGGTCCTCTTCCGCTAGGCAGAGTAAAGAGAGACTCTGGCGTGAACAACAACGGAGGATGGACCCGGAACAGTCTAGGCGGCCTGTGTGCCCAGGCATTGATCTTATATATATATATATATATGTATATATATTTTATATATAGCGCTGCATGCTCTTGCTTTACATAACCACGCGGCTTCTTGTTGATAGCGAAAATCAAACCGTGAAGCCAGGCGACCTTGTGGCCATCCTACCTCCATTAGTCCCCCCGGTGTTGACCTATACAGCGGCTTCGCGAGAAGTGCAGCCATTGTTTGATCATCTTGAGGAAGACTTAGCAAATCTGAGGGTCCGTTTGAAGGAGGTGGAAGACCGAGAAGCCGTTACTCAAGCCACCCTGGAGGCCGAGCAAAAGGCGAGGAAAAAGGCTGAAGAGGCGCTGAAGGCACAGATGGAGACCGACAAGAAATCCTAGACAGAGAGGGAGAAAGGCCTGGAGATGCAGCTGGAGGCCGCCCGAGCTGCAGTGGAGACAGAGAAGAAGGCCAAGATTGCACAAGTCTCCATTCTAACCGCTCAGTTTGAGAAGGAGAAGAAGATGTCTGCCAAGTTTGAGGATGACTCAAAGTATTATCAAGATAATTTTTTGCATTTAACTAGAGAAGTCGCTGGAGGCCGGTGAAGTATGAATGATGGGATACAGGTTTCTAGCCGCCCGAATGTTGGGGCGGGCTCGAATCCTCCCCCGGTTAGAGCGGCTGACCCAATGATCGATGAGGCCACCGGAACCCCTCGTTTGATTGCTGCTACGCAGGTTGAGAGGGATGCCGGGCGGCTTCATAACACGATCAACCTCATCCATTATCATACCAGCCAGATTTACTCTCTTCTGAACCATACTAGCGACCAGGTCGCGCGGCTTCATAGAGAGGATGTCTCCCCCGAACACCGCCTGCCGTGAACGGCTTTTTAGAACAATATGTATTATGGGCGCGGTTCATTGGTTTTACATCTGTTGGACAATGCTTCTTTCTGCTTCATATCTTTTATTTGAATAACCCGTGTGGGTTCTTGTTTAATCGCTGTACTTTGTGTTCTGTTCAAATTCTCTATATTTTATCCGAACTGATTACAGGTCGTGCGATCTGTGATGTATGCTTGCATCTGATTTCCTGAATGCCTTTGGTTCTTTTATTTTTCTGGTAAATCTGACCATGCAGGCTGTTGACCATGCGGTTAGAATGTGTAGCCGCGATATAATTTTGCTATTCGCAGATCGTCAAAATCTATAAGTAGGGACATTTCGAAGTAATTTTTACGATTTCAAATGGCGCGATCTAAGACCAACTCACAGCGACCCGTCAAGGTTAAAACCGTCCGAACAGATGCGGCCTTGGCCTTTCACTCGGCGGACCACCCAGAGTGTCGCCTCACCCAAACCGAGCTAGATGAATTCATTGTGATACATATGGCAGGGAGTGATCTGCTCGCGCGACTTCCTTTGCGCGACGAGCGGATTAACTCTTCCAACCCGCATCAGATAGCCGTTCCTGTCGACCATTTTGAATATGGCTTCAAGTTTCCACTGCCACATGAAGTCATCGCCATTTTTGACCACTATGGGGTTGTACCCGGCCAGCTTCCACCTAACTCCATAGCATCCATATATAGCTTTATTTCGTATCTGCGGTTCGAGCGGACCAGATTTTCCATTGATCTATTTAGGAAATTCTTTTCGGTGCGGGCTGTCCCCGACGTGGGGACTTCAACTTTCAGGGGGCATCTCTACATCGGCTGTCACAGACTGAAGGTCGTCAATTTGGCGAACAAGGTCTCGAACTGGTCGGAGCGGTTTATAATGTTCGAAGGCAACTTCGGACTATTGCAAGTCGACCCGCAAGTTCGGGGGGAAGAAGCTTTCCAAGCTCCTCAAGTCGGAAAGATAGAGTTGGACACCTTCGCGTTCCTCGAGAACGAGCGGTTAGATATCAATCACTACATTCCGCTGTTCTCAGAGCTGGAGGACGTCCTCCCCGAACATAGTAAGTTCCTCTCAACCCGCCTGTATATGACCGCGCGGACTGTTTTATTTAAACTTTTGATTTTATCTTACAGCTGCCACATTGTCCCCGCGAACAAGCCGGTCACCCCGGACGGCCCGGTTTTGACCTAGAGGGAAAGGAGGCAGCAACAAAACAGGTCGCCATCATCGGAGGAAGAGAGCTCAGCCTTTTCTGATGAATTCGAGCTTCTACGTTCCTGCGGGAACCTGCCCGATCTGCAGGGCAACCCAACTGTCCTCTGGCACAGGGACGGAAGTCGCATCCGGGTATCCACCGCACTTCCTTCATGGGGGAGTGAGAAAACTAGCAGCCATGCGCTAGCTGCCGGGGCCGCGATGTATGGTCGAAAGACCTTAAAGAAGCTGAAGAAAGTTCTTGAAGAAGAGCTTCCCCGGCTAGCTGCACAAGCCGGTGCATGGGGGTTTGCGGCCAATCACTTCATGGCCTTATCATACAGGCAGTTGGTTTCTGCTCAGAAATATCTAAAAAAGAAGCATGAAGAGCTGGTCGCGGAGAACGCGCGGCTTCAAGGGATCGTGGCGGTGAATTTTCTAAATGATGACGCGGTTTGTTTTGTTCAGCCCGAGCGACCAAATTTATTTTTCCTTTTGCAGAAACAATATGAGGTGACCAACCCAGCCTTCCAGGATGAGGTGTTGCCTCATGTGGCCCAAGGAATTAACAAAGCTTTGGACCTCCTGGGAGACCGGGGCGGTCTGTGTGAAGGCTTCGAGGGCACCACTTTTTCCAACCTCTTCCCTGCCTTGAAGGACCAGCTTGATGAAATTAGCCGCAGGCAGATAGGAAAAGCCAAGGTGGGTGAAGAGGCTGAAGCCGACGCGAGTAGGGAAATTGCAATTCATCAAGGAGGCGATGAAGGTGATAGAGCCGCTGAGGAGGTCGATGCGGATGACGACGCTGATGATGATGATGAGGATGATGAGGACAGTTTGTCCTCTGGAACAACCGGCTCCGTGAGTAAGACCGAGAGGTCTAGTGATAGCGGCTCATCGGGTTCTTCCTCAACAAGCGAAGGCTGTTCGCCTGAAGTCGACATTGATGGTGAGGGATCGAATTCCCCTATCCAGAAGAAGAAAAAGAAGTCGGCAGACTAGTGCCTTTGTTTAAATTTACTTTTGTGTAATTGCCGGTTTTGATTTTAGCCGGGCGGTTAATATTTTGTTAACATATATTTTGAAGAATGAATGGAAATTTTACCTGTCTAATTGTCCATCTATTGTTACTTACTTGTGGTTGCTATCTTGTCTCTCTCTTTTTTTTCTTTACCTTCTGCTCTTTATTATTGAACCGTGCGGCTACCCTGATCCGAGTATAAGTGATAATCGATGATCTCGGACGGTCTATATACAACCCGCGCGATTACTCATTTAAATCTTAGGATATCCGATTTCTGATAGTATAAACAATAAATGATAGGCTCGTGCGATTATAATTCAAAACCGGGCTGCTTCTTATCTGAATTCAGAGATATCTCATCCTTGCTGATATAAGTAATGAATAATAAATTTGCATTGTTAGAACACAATCCTGGCGAGTAATTCATAGAACCCAGAGATAACTTCTTGCTAAGAGATAGATCAACCCGCTCGGTTAGAACATAATCCGGGCGATCATATATTTTGATCCAGAGATATCCAGACTTGGTTAATATGAGAGACAGATAAACCCGCTCGGTTAGAATGCAACCCGGGCGACCATATGTTTAGATCCAGAAATATCCAAACTTAATTAATATAAGAGATAGACAGACCCGCCCGGTCTTAATATCACAACCCCTTATTAAGGTAGACGAACACCTGCACCTGTTCTAATAATATCTTTCTCGAATGGTTTATATAATATTAGCTGATAATCCGCACGGACCGCATACAACTTGTGCGGTCAGTAGTTTTGATACTTGTAATAAGAATCATAATTGCTTGATTGAAAAGAGCCTGTTATTAGCCGAACGGATCGAATTGAAACCCATAAAGACAGATTTACGATCCAAATGACGAGGTCGATTGGTCATGACTATGCTCGATCCCCCGATACTTGCCTTGTGATATTTTAATGGTGTCTTGTTTATTTCAAACCGTCCAATCTGAAAATCAGACCGCATGACATCTTTGGGACATGTTTATTTTAAACCGCCCAGTTTAATAATCAGACAACCCGATAATCCTGATACCTGCTTTTTTCAAACCGCCCAGTTTGAGTATCAAGTCGGCCGGTTTGTGATGTACATAATAGTCCTGCTTGCTTTTTTTTTCTCCAAATGGTCTGTAATGACCATATAAGATGAGATAATTCCCTATAACGCAATAAAAGATGACTACAGACTAAGATGACCAAGTGGGTAGGTGGGCCTAGGCGGCAAACATTGCTTTCCTCAAGTGGTCATAAGAGCTGTAGAAATAATGAAAAAGACAAGTACAGACCCAAATGACCAAGTGGACAGGTGGGCCTAGGCGGCGAACATTGCTTTCCTCAAGTGGTCATAAGGGCTGTAAGCGACTCGACTTCTCTCTTGCCTAGGGCTACAAGCCGAGTTGATCAATTGGGCAGGTGGGCCTAGGCGGCAAACATTGCTTTCCTCAGAGAGATCAACTCAGTTGTGGGTCCCTCTTAGGCATCGCTTGAGAGTAACTAGGAGTATTCGATGGTCACAGACTAAGATGATCAGTTAGGCAGGTGTGGTTGTGCAGCGGGGGATATACCGACATTGCTTTCCTCAGAAAGATTATCAAAGCTGTAACTATATCCCTCTCGGGGCATGATAGAGCCAACATTCACCTAGACCTCCCTTGATGCAGGGGTGTGTTGGATATCATCCGGGATCCAAGGTTCTGAAGACCACCGCATGGGAATTGGCAAGCTACCACTACACGTGTGCGAAAACTCTCTGCTACACATGATCTTCATGGTTTTACGCTAATGACTACAATCCGAGGGGGTTCGAGCAGAACTTGGCGATGTCTCCGCGGTTCAGTGAGGTTGATATATAAGAAAAATGTAAAAAGGAAACATCAGACATGGGGAAGTGTCAGTACGGGGCTTCTTATTGAAATATCTAAAAAATTGCAGGAAAGTAAAGAAGACATTTTAAGGATAGAACCGTTTGAGATCGTCACCGCTCCAGGTGCGTGATATGTCTTCTCCTTCGCTTGTTTGGAGGCGGTAAGCCCCACTTTTTAGTACCTCCTTGATGATGAAAGGTCCAGCCCAATTAGGATTTAACTTACCGACATTGCCTGTTCTGGCTGCTGTATCAACTTTCTTTAGCACAACGTCCCCGACTGCAAAATGCTTTACCCTGACATTTTTGTCAAAGTACTTTGCCATCCTCCTTTTAACTTCTTCCTGTCTGATTGTTGCCTCGTCCTGAAGTTCTTCGATCAGATCCAGACTATACTTGATAGCCTCATCATTGTCTTATATCCATGCTTCTCCTCCCTCTTTTGCATACACAACTCTTGGAGTGACCACCTCAAATTCTATAGGAACAACAGCTTCCGAGCCACGAGATAATTTGAATGGTGTCTCCCCTGTAGCTGAAGACGGGGTAGTACGAAGAGTCCAAAGGATGGAGGGAAGCTGGTCTGCCCAATTTCCTCTTTGATTCAAAACTCTTTTCATCAGGAGCTGCTGGATTTGCCTATTTACTGCTTCTACTTGACCATTGGTCCTTGGATGATGTACCGAGGCAAACCGAAGATCAATTCCTACCTGATCACAAAAGTTTATCATCTCTGGATAATTGAACTGTGGACCATTATCAGTGACAATTGTCAGCGGAATTCCATGCCGGCAGACTATTTCTCCCCAGATGAAGTTTCTGATAATTTGGGTTGTAGTTTTTGCCAATGCTTTTGCCTCAATACACTTGCTGAAGTAGTTGATCATCACCATGATAAAACGACGCTGGCCGCTGGCTATTGGGAAGGGTCCGATAAGATCCATCCCCCATATTGCGAAGGGCCATGGCGCAGTTATTAATCTGAGTGACTGAGCAGGCAAATGCTGAAGAGGAGCAAACTTTTGACACTGAACACACCGCCTGGCAAATGCTTCAGCATCCTTTCTCATGGTTGGCCAAAAATACCCCTGCCTTAAGATTCTTTTCTCCAGAGTCTTCGCTCTTGAATGACTACCACACTCCCCGGAATGAACTTCCTGAAGTATGGTTGGGATTTTATCCTCCGAAACACATCGTGCTGAGGGAGAGATCAAAGTCTTTCTGTAGAGAACTCCCGCTATCAGATAATAGTACGCCGCCTTCCTTTTGAATCTTCTCCGATCTTTGATGGAATGATGGAACTCCCCTTTTGCTAGAAATAGCTCGTAAGGGTCCTTCGACGAAGGATTATGATCAATTTGCATGAGTTCTGCCTCATCTGTCGCCGGATGAAAAGGTTCAGAGATCACTCCCCCAGATGGAAGACCGAACTTCGACAACTCATCTGCCTCCTCATTTTGTGTCCTTGGAATATGCTCGATGATCAATCTCGCCCGCGCAACCTGGCGAGATTGCGCGGGCAGTGGGAGATCGCCCGGGCTCGGTGACCTGGCGAGATCGGCCCGACGACTGGGAAAGGCCGCCCATGCAATGCGACTGCATGCAGATTGCTTTGGTTGCCTTTTGGATCATCGATCACCTGCAAAAAGTCAGCTCGAAGG
This sequence comes from Dactylorhiza incarnata, assembly GCA_033032865.1. Classification (NCBI taxonomy): domain Eukaryota; kingdom Viridiplantae; phylum Streptophyta; class Magnoliopsida; order Asparagales; family Orchidaceae; genus Dactylorhiza; species Dactylorhiza incarnata. The sequence continues at coordinate 138,368 of JAWHQI010000619.1, read as the reverse complement.
GGATCGCTGATTTCTGGGTAAACATGATCCCCGCATTTTTTCAAGTTATTAAAAACCTTAAAAGATAGAACTTACCCACGAGAATCGAGATCCACCCCTTTTGTCAGGACAAAAACATGATAATTAAAGAGTGAAAATACCTATGGGAACTTGTTAGTGCCTGAAGAGAGCTTACACAAACCTGCTTATCTCTATAATAGAGTGGTTGATGAATGGTATAATACATGTATTTTAATATAGTTTTTAAACATTGTTTTAGGTAATATTATACATATTTTATGTATAATATTAAGCAAAATGACTTGTTTTATCTATTTTGTATAAATATACTCCTTTATGTAAAGAGGAAGCTATTTAAGTATGAAACAAATTAGAAAAGTATGCAAAAATATCTCTTGTAAATATATTTAGTTAATTATAAATTTTTGAAATAAATTATTTATTTTATGTACAAATAATACTTTGAATAAATAAAACCCTAAATAAAAATAAATATATATCTAAATATAATAAGTAAAATAAATATTGATATATTTATATGTAAATATGATGTAAAAATATAATAATACAAATATGTATATATATATATATATAATAAATGTAAAATAATAATAGTATATAAAATAATATATATGTATATATACAACAAATAATAACAGAGTATATATATTAAATATAATCATATAAATAATTATGTAAATTAAAAGAAAATTAAATTAAAATAAATATTAATAAAAATAAATAATTAAATAAATAAACATATGTAAATCTGCTGGAGATTCGTCGAACGCTCAGCGCTCTGCGTTCGACGAACGCTCAGCGCTCTGCGTTCGAGGAACGCCCAACGCTCTGCGTTCGACGAGCACTCAGCGCCAGGTGTTCGACGAACGCTCAGCTCCCTGCGTTCGACGATCTGCAATTTATTAAATATTATATATAACTATTATATATATTATATATAAACATATATTTCTACAGGAGCTCGACGAACTCCCTTTCGCTGCGTTTGACGAAAGCAACCCAGTTCGACGAACTCTCCACTGTGTTCGATGAATTTCTCTCAGCCACCACAGTTCGACGAACGGAGCTCTTCGTTCGACGAACTCTTCCCTGCGTTTGACGAAATCGCTCACAGCCCACCAGCTCTCCTTCCAGCAAGTTGTCCTGCCAGCTCTCTCTCCTTCTAGAACCAAGACATCTTCTATCTGCACCCCAGCTCAAGTCAAATTTGCCAACCTCTTGGTCAACAGCCAACTGCTATTTTTCTTTCTTCTTTCTCTTTTGCTAAATGCATCCCTTTTTTCCTATAAATAAAGGGTGTTGGCTGATGGTGCAAGGGTTCACATTTTCTGATTAATTTTGGGATTTGTGTTCCACTTTTGTTTCTTTCTCTTTGTTTCCCTCTGTCTCTCTCTAGTTTGTAATATTTATTTCTGTTTAATGAAATAGATAAGTTTTTCTTCATAATATTGTTCTTTTTGTTCTTCTTGTTCTTCTTTTCTTAATTTTTGTTGTGTGTGTGTGTACGAGATTAATTTTAAAGCTTTCATAACTATATTTTATCGCTTTCATGATTAGTTTTACCGTTTTCATAGCTAGATTTTCTGCTTTACTTTCTGCTTTCATAACTTAGATTTTCTGCATTCTTTATCGCTTTCGTAGCTAGATTTTCCGCATTATTACCGCTTTGTTAGCTAGATTTTCCGCATTATTACCGCTTTGTTAGCTAGATTTTCTGCATTCTTTATCGCTTTCATAGCTTAGATTTTTTTGCTTTATTTTCTGCTTTCATAACTTAGATTTTCTGCTTTTTTATCGCATTTCTTGGTTTTTGCTAAATGCACACCAAGCCCGCGATTATCATATTTTCTGCTTTTTAATTATTGCAATCACTCATCTTTTTTATCGATAAGATAATAGCGCGTCCTCAATGTAGAAATAATCAACACGGCCTCGGATAAATATGACAGCGATATCATTTTCAATAAAAAATTATATCCTGTACTATAAAACGATAAGATGCACTTGCCTTTATCGTAAGATAAGTTGGATAAATTACATTCAAAAACTCTGCGTGAGTCCTTTTTATAAAATTAATTAACCAAAAAAAGAATTCCGGCCCCGTCGCCGCGGGTTTACCCCCGATATTCTGAAAGCGGGAGCGACCGTTACTTCCATCACCTCGACAGGTGGGATAATGGTTTAGTTCCTCAAAGTACGAGTACTTGCCAGACTCCGCGAAAACGCCGGCCGGAATCTAACCGAACCCAGGCTCCGCAGGAATTTAATTACAAAAATCCATCAAATTTTTGGCGACGTTGCCGGGGAACTTCTTGTTGTTATTTCGAAAAAATAACAGCTATTAATTTTAACTTTTACTTCTTTCTCCCACTTTTTCTCTCATACATATATTTTCTAAAAAACAAAAACAAAAAAGACAGAAAAAGCTCGACAAAACAAAAAAAAATTGCAAAACCCAAATCATCTATATATATTTTCGTCTAAAAAATAAAAAAAAAAATTAAAAAGCTTTTTCTTTCTCTCTTTTACTTATATTATCTTCAAAAAACTAAAAACCAAAAAAAATATACACAGATAGAAAAAGCTCAAAAAATATATATATAAACATATTTTTCTTACAAAAAAGACACTTTTTATATATATATATTTATGGCAGAGATCGATCCAAATGCGACCGCTCAACGGACCATGGCCTACTATGCCAGGCCGAATTTGGAAGATACTGGGTCGAGTGTCACTCGCCCCGTTATTGCTAATAATAATTTTCAAATAAAACCCAGCACTATCCAAATGGTACAGCAGTCATGTCAATTCGAAGGCTTGACAGATGAGGACCCAAACCTTCACCTGTATAATTTTTTAGAAATTTGCGATACTTTTAAAATAAATGGCGTCAGCGACGACGTCATTCGTTTGCCCTTATTTCCTTTTTTCTTTGCGGACGAAGGCTAAATCGTGGTTAACTTCTCTTCCGAGAGGGGCCATAACCACGTGGGCTGAGTTGACAGAATATTTTCTAACTAAGTAATTTCCCCCGTCAAAAACCGCTAAATTACGCACCGAAATCGCATCTTTTATATAATTCAATTCCGAGTCTCTTTACGAAACTTGGGAGCATTTTATAGAATATTTGCGTAGGTGTCCTCATCATGCTCTACCACCTTGGCTTCAGGTACAAACATTCTATAATGGCTTGAATTTCTCAACGCGACAGATGATCGACGCAGCCGCCGGGGGAACGTAAACAACAAAACCCTGGAGGCCGCTCAAACTCTGATCAAAGAAATGGCCATGAACGCATACCAATGGCATGTGCCAAGGTCGCGTCCTAATAAATTGGCTAGACTTTATGAAGTGGATGCCACTTCTCACTTAGCCTCGCAGGTAGAGCGGCTAAGTAAGCAAGTGGCGGAGATGACTGCTTCCTCCTCCACTCCAGCTTGGGCGAGTGCCGCTAATAATAATGCCAATAATAATAATAATAATAATAATATTAATATTAATAATAATAAAAATGATATTTTAATCGAGGAAACGGTGGATTTCCTCGGCAATCCGGTTCGGGGACCCTTCAACCCAAATAACAACCCTTATAGTAATAACTATAATCCGGGTTGGAGGAACCACCCTAACTTCTCCTGGAGCAACCCTAATAATCGCAACGTGCCCCAAATGCGGGTCCCCAAGGCTATCCGCAAGGGTTCCCCCAAGGACTTCAGCAGGGGAATCAATCTTCTCCTCCTCCAATACCTTCCCCGCTCGAGGAAGTTTTCGCAAAATACGTAGCGTCCAACAAAATAAAAATCCGAAATATAACCGGATCGCTAAACAATTTGGAAATGCAGGTTGGACAACTTGCGGAAATGGTCTCTAAGCGGAAACTTGGAGCTCTGCCAGGGAACACGGAGCCGAACCCGCATGAAAATGCCCACGCTTAAACCCTTTAAAGCGGCAAGGAGGTCGTCTCCGCATCGCGGGTTGAGCAAAAGATACATATTTCAACTCCGACCCCTTATCCCTCTCCTCCAATTAAATTAAAGAGCAAAAAAAAAATGAAAATAAATAAATAATTATATATATATATATATTGTATTCAATGTTCCAATTGCGCCGATCATTTCGACCCCGCATATTCCTAACCCCTCAAAAAATTAATCAAGAGAAGGCGGACGAACATTATAAATTTTTAAGTATTAAAAAGAAAATCAAATTAACGTCCCCTTCTGCGAGGCTCTCTCTCAGATGCCGAAATATACGAAATATCTTAAAAAGCTCCTTTCTAAGGAAACGAAGCTCGAGGGTATTTCGCGTGTTTCACTTATTGCGGAATGCTCGGCGGTCCTACTTAACAAATTGCCGCCCAAATTGAATGACCCGGGAAGGTTCTCCATCCTGTGTCTATTCGGTAATTTGTTAATAAAATACGCCCTAGCGGACCTAGGAGCGAGTAAAATTTTTTAAATCAGTCAAGATATGCGACGGTAAACAAAGCGCTCGTGGGAGACACCCCCATATTTATCTAATATTTTTACCTTTTTTATATATATGCTTTATTTTTGTAGGGTTTCTTGCATTTTCTCATTTTTTTTCTTGCATCTTCTTCATAGTTAAATTACAACATTGGGGACAATGTTGGGTTTTAAGTATGGGGGCGTCTTTTTCTGTTCTTCAAAATTTTGTAAGTACTTAGAAAAATAAAAAAAAATTCTAAAAAACCCAAAACCAAAAATTTATTAAAATATAATTTGTTTCATATCTTAGATAACATAGAAAATACCCAAAAAACTCTAAAAACCCAAAAATATAGTTTACTTCAATACAAAAATTTAGAAAAAACAAAAAAAATTATAAAATCCAAAAAAGAAATTGTTCAAAAGAAAATATAAGACCCCACTTCGCCTTCTATTTTATAGCATTTAGTTTCGAGATTATTTATTTGATTTTCATAACTTTTATTTCGCTACGCATTTATTTTTCCAAGTTAGATAAATGTAAATGTCTGAGGTTAAGTTTTAAAGATCATTTTGTGTTTTCAATTTAAATAGATAATTTATTTTCGCACTACTTCTAGTTTAATCTAAAATAGAGACATTTGTAATATGTTAGAAAAAAAAATAATTTTAGACTTCAATTATGTCCACCTTAAGGCCTTTCGAAACTTAGGAATACTCAAATTACTTAACATGCTCTCTAAATCTTTTCTTTAAATTTAGATTTTCTTGAAAACCCCCACTCCTTTTATGAAACCCAATTTCGAGTAGCCACGAAAAAAATAGTAATAGAAGAGGCAAAGATCCAATTTAAAAAAAGAAATCTTATGTCAATGGGAATAAGATTTCATTCTGTAAACATAGGCACCCAATTAATTAAAGAAAAAGATCTTATGTCAATGGGATAAGACTTCGTTCCGTAAACATAAGCATTGGGTTATTGAAATTGAAAACTTTAACCCCCGTAAAATACGGTGGGCTCCAAGAAATAAAAATCAATAGGGGTGAGAGGATAAAATTCATCACCCCTAATTCAAGAGCTCTTCTTTCTTTTGGCCAATACTCTAATACCCTTCCCCCTTAGCCAATTTCTCGTATTTAGATTTAATTTAAAAAAATAATTGAGAGCATATTTAGTAACTTGTATTATTTCCTTTAAAATTCTTAAAAGCTTAGGTTCTTGTAATTTTTAGTCTAATCATATTTACTAACAATTGCAAATTTATTTTCTATTTGAAAAACCAAGAAGTCTTTTAGCAAAAACATTCTCTCTACTTAAATTATTTACATAACTTAGGACTTAACACTTTATACTTCAGATTTTTATTTTGGTCTTTCTTTTTTTGGTTAAATTAAATGCTAGCCTAGAAATAGAATTTTATGTTAATCTTAAGTATATATCTCTTACTTTTGCTCTAGAATAGCAAAAGCTTAAGTATGGGGGTATTTGATGAATAGTATAATACATGTATTTTAATATAGTTTTTAAACATTGTTTTAGGTAATATTATACATATTTTATGTATAATATTTAGCAAAATGACTTGTTTTATCTATTTTGTATAAATATACTCCTTTATGTAAAGAGGAAGTTTTTTTTAAAGAGGAAGCTATTTAAGTATGAAACAAATTAGAAAAGTATGCAAAAATATCTCTTCTAAATATATTTATTTAATTATAAATTTTTGAAACAAATTATTTATTTTATGTACATATAATACTTTGAATAAATAAAACCCTAAATAAAAATAAATATATATGTAAATATAATAAGTATAATAAATATTGATATATTTATATGTAAATATGATGTAAAAATATAATGATACAAATATGTATATATATATATAAATAATGTAAAATAATAATAGTATATAAAATAATATATATATATATAATAAATAATAACAGAGTATATATATTAAATATAATCATATAAATAATTATGTAAATTAAAAGAAAATTAAATTAAAAAACATAATAATAAAAATAAATAATAAAATAAATAAATATATGTAAATCTGCTAGAGATTCATCGAACGCTCAGTGCTCTGCGTTCGACGAACGCCCAGCGCTCTGCGTTCGACGAACACTCAGCGTCAGGCATTCGACGAACGCTCAGCGCCCTGCGTTCGACAAACGGCGCCAGGCGTTCGACGATCTGTGATTTATTAAATATTATATATAACTATTATATATTTGATATATAAACATATATTTCTGCAGGAGCTCGACGAACTCCCTTCTGCTGCGTTCGACGAAAGCTACCCAGTTCGACGAACTCTCCACTGTGTTCGATGAATTTCTCTCAGCCACACCAGTTCGACGAACGGAGCTCTTTGTTCGACGAACTCTTCCCTGCGTTCGATGAAATCGCTCCCATCCCGCCAGCTCTCCTTCCAGCAAGCTGTCCTGCCAGCTCTCTCTCCAAAGCTAGCTTCTATCCGCACCCCAGCTCAAGTCAAATTTGTCTGCCTCTCGGTCAACAGCCAGCTGCTATTTTTCTTTCTTCTTTCTCTTTTGCTAAATGCAGCCCTTTTTTCCTATAAATAAAGGGTGTTGGCTGATGGTGCAAGGGTTCACATTTTCTGATTAATTTTGGGATTTGTGTTCCACTTTTGTTTCTTTCTCTTTGTTTCCCTCTGTCTCTTTATAGTTTGTAATATTTATTTCTGTTTAATGAAATAGATAAATTTTTCTTCATAATATTGTTCTTTTTGTTCTTCTTTTCTTAATTTTTGTTGTGTGTGTGTGTGTGAGATTAATTTTAAAGCTTTCTAGATTTTATCTCTTTCATAATTAGTTTTACCGCTTTCATAGCTAGATTTTCTGCTTTACTTTCTGCTTTCATAACTTAGATTTTCTGCATTCTTTATCGCTTTTGTAGCTAGATTTTCCGCATTATTACCGCTTTCTTAGCTAGATTTTCTGCATTCTTTATCGCTTTCATAGCTTAGATTTTTTTGCATTATTTTTTGCTTTCATTACTTAGATTTTCTGCCTTTTTATCGCTTTTCTTGGTTTTTGCTAAACGCACACCAAGCCCGCAATTATCGTATTTTCTGCTTTTTAATTATTGCAATCACTCATCTTTTTTATCAATAAGATAATGACGCGTCCTCAAAGTAGAAATAATCAACACAGCCTCGGATAAATATGACCGCGATATCATTTTCAAAAAAAATTTATATCCTGTACTATACAACGATAGGTTCACTTACCTTTACCGCATGATAAGTTGGATAAATTACATTCAAAAACTCTGCGTGAGTCCTTTTTATAAAATTAATTAACCAAAAAAAGAATTTCGGCCCCATCGCCGCGGGTTTACCCCCAATATTCCGAAAGCGGGAGCGACCGTTACTTCCATCACCTCGATAGGTGGGATAACGGTTTAGTTCCTCAAAGTATGAGTACTCGCCGGACTCCGCGAAAATGCCGGCCGGAATCTAACCGAACCCAGGCTCCGCAGGAATTTAATTTTATACCCATCAGTGGTCAGAGCAGGTATAAAAAGAAAAACATTACAGGAGTTCCTAAAGGGAACTCGCAAGCACCTGCTTATCTCTGCAAAAGAGTAGTCAAGACAGTTATAAAAGAAACATAATTCGCGAGTACCTGAACAGAACTTGCGAGCACCTGCTTACCTCTGCAAGAGAATAGTTAAAACAGGTATAAAAGAAACATAATACGTGAGTACCTAAAGAGAACTCGCGGCACCTGCTCTCTATCTGCAAAAGATATGTCAAAGCTTGTATAAAAGAAACATAATACGCGAGTACCTGAAGAGAACTCGCGAGCACCTGCTTATCTCAGCAAAAGAATAATCAAAGTAGGTCATAATACGCAAGTACCTGAAGAGAACTCGCGAGCATCTGCTTACTATCTACAAAAGATATGTCAAAGCAGGTATAAAAGAAACATAATACGCGATTACCTGAAGTAGAACTCGCGAACACCTGTTACAATCTGCAAATGATATGAGAACAGGTATTTGAAAAATAGAATATGCGAGTACCTAAAGAGGACTCGCAAACACCTGTATATCTCGGCAAAAGATATGAGAAACATGTATTTGAAACATATAATACGCGAATATGTGAAGTGGACTCGCAAACACCTGTATATCTCTACAAAAGATGTGAGAAAGAAGTATATATGAAAAAATAATGATATGTCAGGTACCTGAGACCACTTGTTGATACTCATTTTATTCACATTTGAAGTGTACAAGAGAGATCATTTCATTTATAGAGGTGATACAAACGCTTATTCACAATCACCTGCTTTGGTGTTGATGAAATAATATCTCTATGTGAAGAGATGAGGCATCACCCATGCTTGTGGAAGGAGAAGGCTAATATTATGATATCTTCATATTCATATACTTGAGAACAATGAGTGTGAAGTCGATATGACTAGATAATTTTTGACTTGCCAATAATGTTACTATCGATATCATGTCAGCTGTTACCAAGGAAACCCAACTCAGTATGTGATTTGAGAAACCTGAAATATTAGTGACGAACAAATAATTGCCTAGCTATTTGGCAGTGCTTTTGTGTATAAACTAAAATTAGTATGTTTGCCTACAAGTAATATCACATCAACCTAACATCATTTGTTAGTAATTGACCGCAACCAATCCATCATTAAATGGAATCATCTAGGTTTAAGCGAAGCAAATTGATTAACTCGACAAGTAGTCACGATTATTAATGACAATCATCACCAAAAAAGAGGTTGGGCTACTACTACTACACATCTGCGTTATGCTTCTAGAGAGATGTGTACTTAATTGTTTTACGACCCAGAGAAGAAATAATCAGAGGTGGTATTTCCACCCTTCATATCAAACAGCAGAGGTGGTACTTCCACCCTTTATATCCAAGTATTTTTAGAAACATCCAACAAAAAGTAAAGTAATGAAAAAAGCTTTAGACGCAATTGGATAAATGTCTGTGGTGGAGGATGGAAAAATCATCATCATCATATTATCGAGCAACATAGTCTTGTAATTTTCCTGCCTTTAATAATTGGTCTACCAATTATTGGAGAGCACGACTATCTTCTGTATCATGACCAATATCTGAATGATATATGCAGAAGAGTTCTTGATTGCGATTTTCAACTTTAAACTTTATTGGACGAGGTCTTCTAAACTCTGACATATTTTGAATAATTAGAAAAACCTTTTCCAATGGGAGATTTAGCTGAACGGATCCTTCTGAGTAATTTTCATATTCAAGTGTTCTAGGATCATAAAACTTGATGGGACAGACTTCCAAATATGAAGATGGCATATTCTGTTGAGGTTGTGTAGACATATTTTGAAGAAGAGAATAAGATTTGAACTGCTTAACTTGCGGAGGGCTTTGTGATGAAGATGAGTGATGGTGATATAAATTCCACCGATGTTGTTGAGTCTTCCAGTTTGAGAATACATATAGTTGGGATTCATCGCCTCACCTTCAATAAACTGATTTTCTATTTCGATGAGATGCCCATAAGACATGGGCTCATTTATGCTAACTTCAAATTTGAGAGGGCCTTCTTGGAGTCTGTGGATGAAGGAAATTTTATACAGGTCTTGATCAACATTATCAACAACAAGAAGTTCTCTTTGGAATATATCGACGAAGTGAGCGAGAGTTTCATTAACTCCTTGCTTGATTTGAAAGAGAGCTGCTGGGCATCTCTTTCGCTTCTTTGAGGTAGCAAACCTTAAGAGAAGTTCTCTTCGGAGATCCATAACGCAAGTAATTTATTGAGGTGGCAAATTATAGAACAATTCTCTAGCTTGACCGCCAAAGTTCATGACAAGAAGCTTGCACTTGATGCTATCCGATATCGTTCTTAACGCAACAACTGACTCAAAGGCATGAATGTGGGACACTGGATCTTCTCCCCCTGAGATGGTTGGCAGGCCGGGTTCTCTAAACACATTAGGAGCAGGTTCCCAAAAAATTCTTTCTGTAAAGGGATAAGGCTCCTCTACTTCAGCAATAACTGAAGGGGTCGAAGGATAAGTTGCATCAGCAGGGGCCGGAAAATAAGTACAATCCTACTAAAATTTTGGCACGTTTGTTGGATTTCTGGGCAAATGATCTGAAGTATTCATGGCGAGTAGCTGCAATTTCCTCAGCTTGATATGGCAGAGGAGCAACTGGATGTGCAAATCTTGTAGGAGGAAGAGGAGCTACGACTTGAGGCGAAAAAGGATCCGTGACTCGAGGAGGAAGAGGAGTTGCGACTCGAGGAGGAAAAATATTCGTGACTCGAGGAGGAAGAAGAGCCTCCTCAATAGGAGCTTGAGGTGGAAAAAGAGCTACGACTTGAGGAGGAAGCTGCTGAGTGATAGCTATTATAGTTTGGTTAATCACATCCAATTGCTAACAAGTCTGCTCTAGCTCTTGGCGAGACTGCTCCAGCTGCTGAGCAGACTCTTGGAAAAATTGCTCTAGATGAAACTCAATGCGAATCTCAAGAGCTTCTAGAGTAAGTTTACAATTTGAATTATCTTTAACCTCTGGCATCTCCATTGTGACTACTATTCACCGATTATTCAAAAACAATAATTGCCTAAATTGTCAAAAGAGAAAAACTGTGATAACATCTAAACGAAGTTGAATTTGAGTAATCTAAGGGCGCTAAATAAACTCATATGGGTAAATCGGTTTGCCATTGGATGGAGAGATCTAAGTCGCTTTCAAAAAGCTATTGTGGGATGAAAACGTACATGCATAACAAAAGTTATCGTTGTTTTAAATTTGGGTGTCATTCTAGGCAAAATCTCATATCTTCATCGCAATTGTTGTTCATCAACCACTCCGATCTGAAGGTCGCGTGTTGTGTTTGAACCAAAAATGTACTAGGCCCACACTTGCTCAAGCTGGAGAAGGAGGGGGAAATGTTGGAGTTTCCTAGGTGATCTCAAAGCAATCAAGCAGTTAGTCTTACTGCCAACACAATATGAGCCTACAGGGTCGCACATAAAAGTGCTTGGAGAAATTGGAGAAAGGATTGAGTTGCCCTTGCTCATATTGGATATGAGTGGAGGACCAATCCTGTGACTATTTGGAATTATGTTGAGAATGTCTCAATGGGAAATCGTTTAAAGGGTTTAAACAAATGGATTTATACTAGACAAATTCGGCTAAAGTGATTAACCGAACTGTTTCGAATTCGGCTAAAGGGTTTAGACGAATTCGGCTAAAGGGTTTAGACGAATTCGGCTAAATCAAATTCGGATAAAGTGTTTAGTAGAATAAGTGACAAATTCGGCTAAAGGGTTTAGACGAATTTATATAGCCGAATTCACATTGTCGAATCGGCTAAAGCATATAATCGATTCAGTTATAGTGTATAATCGAATCGGTTATTGTGTATAACCAAATTCGGTTAAACGTATAAATCTCGACAGAACTGTTCTATTTTTGTGGGTCTACGGATATACTGTTTTACGCCTTTGGTATATAACAATACATTATTTTAGGTTTAGTGTGACCCGATCCTTTTTCGCGATTTGTGAAAGCAGCGCCGGAAGAGTTCCGCTAGGGCTTCTCTCCTATTCCGCCGACTCATATCTTCACCGCCGACAGTCGCCGCCTCCCCTGCCTCGGATCTAGAAGTCCGTGGGGACGCTGAGAGCTATCCTTCTTCGACAAATTCCTTGTTCGACAAGGTATTGAGGTTCTCCTTCGCTTGTGTGGATCGCTGTAGAGGGACCGATCGATTTTGGTTCTTGGAACTCAAGATTTCTTCTTGGAGCATCTTGGTTGAGGGTTGACTCAATCCCGTAATGGTGCATCGCATTTCGATTTCCTCATTTCTTGATTCATGAAAAACGCAAGATCCTTAACTCTTTGGGTTGTTCTTGTTATTATTTCCGCTGCGCATATACGATATGTCATTACCCTCAGGGTATAGAAAACCCTACAGTGGTATCATAGGTAGGTTTGCGATCAAGTGCGTGTAAATCGAGATTTTTAGAAGTGTTCTAAATGCCCTGATTTCTTCTTGGAACATCACATTTGATGTGATTTTGTGTGGTTTCTGGTGGTGGAATTTCAAAAAAAATTGGACGGGGCTCTGCCCCGCACCCCGCACGGGCTCTGCCCCTTGACCCCGCACCCCGCAAGGGCGCTGCCCCTTGGACCCCATTAAGGGCTCCTCCCCTAAGACCCCGCCAGGGTCGTGGCCCCTTGGAACCCCGCCAGGAATTACTGGGATTGCGTTGCGTTTTTCCTATTTCAGAGATTGTTTCTCCTTTGCAGTAACCGTCCCTTAAAATGGTCTGTGAAACCAAATGTCTTGGATTTTGAATCTGACTTTGAGAGACGAGCTTGTCTACTGCACAAGTGGAGTTGTTGTTCATGTGTCCAATGCATGTAAATCTGGATATTTAGAAGTGTTCTAAATGCTCAGATTTAGCCATTTTGTCAAAGTGTTGATAGATTCTTTTGTGCACATTTGGGATGTATCTGGAATGTCAATGTTGTATTTTATTTTGTAAATGTGCACATTGATTAAATGTTAATCTTGATTAAAATGTTAATCGCTTGTAATAAAATCCCTTATCCAATATTAAGTAATCGGATGCCTTCCGATGGATGACACTCTTCCTGCCTCGATCGATGAAGTGTGGGCTTGCTAAAGCAAGGTGCATTAATCTATCTTGGTAAGGGTGCCAGCGGATAATTGTGATATCCCACTGTCAACATCGGGTCAAACTTAACTAGGTGACCTCAAAGGTTGAGTGCCTAGAGGCATAAGGTGGGCATGCACCATATGATGGATGCGAATAAAGAGTTATTCACCAACCATACAAGAGTTGCATAATGATGCAATTGGCAAGTGTTGTCTACCTAAATAACCGCATTATGAGAGGAACGCCAAAGCGGACACGTTGTGTTGGTGAAATAAGGATCTTGTCCACTAAGAGATTAGCTCACATAAACTCTCCTAATCGATATTAAGGGTTATCGATTTGATTAAAATAGTGGGTGCCCTTTTAATAGAAGTCCTTAAAAGTAAAATGTATTTTAAATTTAGTACTGAAAAATCTATTGCAAATTTATTGTAGAATTTCCATGGCAAATACATCTCACTCCACGTTGTCCCTGAGAGCCATCCTTGAGAAGTACAAGCTCAATGGGATGAACTTCCTTGACTGGAATAGGAACCTGAGAATTGTTCTCAGGCAAGAGCGCAAGCTCTATGTCTTGGAAGGGGAAGCCCCCACAGAGCCAACCAGAAATGCTCTGCGAGCAGATAGAGATGCTTATAAGAAGTATCAGGATGATACCTTGGATGCGGAATGCCTCATGCTTGCTACCATGTCCTCTGAGCTTCAGAAGCAACACGAGAGCATGTGTGGTTATGAGATAATCGAGTACCTCAAGAAAATGTTCGAGGGGCAAGACAGGCAAGAGAGGTTTGACATATCCAAGGCATTATTTCAGTGCAAAATGGGAGCTCGAGACTCAGTAGGGACTCACGTACTCAAAATTATTGGGTATATAGAGAACCTTGAAAAACTGGGTTTTCCCTCGGGCCAATTGTTGGGCACAGATCTGATCCTGCAATCGTTGTCAGACAGTTATGAGCAGTTCGTCTTGAACTATAAATGAATGAAATAGAAAAGACACTACCCGAGCTCCTTGGCATGTTGAGAACTACCGAGAACAATATGAAGAAGGCCAAGCCTGCCAGCCCTGTACTGATGGTGCATAAGGGCAAGGGCAAGGCCAGGGGATCAAAGAAGACGAAGATTGGATCTAAGTCTCATCTTGATCCCAAGTCTTCTTCACTGAAAAGGAAAGGTATGGCGAAAGAAGGAAAGTGCCACCACTATGGTAAGGCAGGGCACTGGAGGAGGAACTGTCCTCAGTATCTAGAAGATCTGCAGAGGAAGAAGGGAAGTATGACTTTCTCTTTAGGTATTTTCATTATAGAAATAAACCTTTCTGCTCCTTCATGCATCTTGGGTATTGGATACCGGATGTGGTTCTCACATTTGTATAAATGTGCAGGAACTGACAAGGAGAAGAATGTTGGGTAAAGGAGAGGTAGACCTGCATGTTGGAAATGGAGCAAGAATTGCTGCCGTTGCCGTAGGAGTGTATCGTCTTTCTTTGCCCACAGGGCTTGTAAGAGAATTAAATAATTGTTATTATGTTCCAGCCATAACTCGAAACATTATATCTGTGTCATGTTTAGACATGAGAGGATTTTCTTTCATTATTAAGAACAATAGTTGTTCTATACTTATGAATGATGTTTGTTATGGTGTAGCCCAACTGTTTAATGGCTTATATGTTTTGAACTTAGATCAGCCTATTTATAACATAGAAAATTCTAAAAGACTAAAATTGAATGACTCGAATTCTACATATCATTAGCACTGTCGTTTGGGCCATATAAATGAGAAATGCATATCTAAGCTCCATAAAGATGGATTGTTGGACTCATTTGATTATGAATCATTTGAGAGATGTGAGTCTTGCTTATTAGGGAAAATGACTAAAACCCCTTTCACTAGTCTTACTGAGAGGGTTGATGATCTTTTGGGTGTAATACATAGTGATGTATGCGTACCCATGAGTTCTATGGCTAGAGGTGGGTACTACTACTTTGTTACATTTACTGATGATTTCAGTAGATACGGATATATATACCTTATGAAGTGTAAATCCGAAACCTTTGAAAAGTTCAAAGAGTTTAAGAATGAAGTAGAGAACCAACTAGGAAAAAGGATTAAAGCACTCCGATCTGATCTTGGTGGCGAGTATCTAAGTCATGAGTTTTGTGATCATCTGAAAGAGTGTGGCATTGTATTTCTACTCACTCCACCTAAAACACGACAACATAATGGTGTTTCTGAGAGGAGGAATCGCACTTAGTTAGACATAGTGCGGTCGATGATGAGTCATGCAGATTTGCCCATTTCCTTTTGGGGATTCTCTTTAGAGACTCCTGCTTTCACTTTAAATCGTGCTCCAACGAAAACGGTTCTAAAGACACCATATGAGATATGGACTGGGAAGCGTCCTAGTATGTCTTTTATTATGATTTGGGGCTGTGAGGAATACATACGACGTCAAATGCCTGACAAGATGGAACCCAAGTCAGATAAGTGTTATCTAGTGGGGTATCCTAGGGAGACCAAAGGATACGACTTCTACCTACCGTCTGAGGGCAAAGTGTTTGTCGCAAGAACTGGCGTCTTTTTGGAGAAAGAGTTCTTATCCAGAAAGACTGAAAAGGTAGAACTTGAAGAAGTTCAAGAACCACAAACTGAACATGAACCTGAATTGGAACTTGAGCAAGGACTACAAGTAGTTGTAGTTGGAGATCCTGCTCAAGAAACATAAGTCCTACGTAGACTGGTAGACCAAGATTTGAGCCGGAGAGATATGGATTTCTCGTGTCTCAAATAGGTAGTGTGTTTCTTATGGATCATGATGATGAGCCTGCACCTACCAAGATGCTATGAGTGGACTGGACTCCGAGAAGTGGCTTGACGCCATGAAATCTGAAATGGACTCCATGTATGCAAATAAAGATTGGACCTTGGTGGAATCACCTGAAGGGGTACGACCCATAGGGTGCAAGTGGGTCTTCAAGAAGAAGACCGACATGGATGGGAATGTACAGACATTCAAAGGCCGGCTGGTGGCTAAAGGTTTCAGGCAAATTCACGGTGTTGGCTACAATGAAACCTTTTCCCCTATAGCTATGGTTAATTTCATCAGAATTCTACTTGCTATTGTTGCGTATTATGACTAAGAGATCTGTCAAATGGATGTCAAAACGGCTTTCCTTAATGGAAACCTCCTTGAGGAAGTGCATATGACACAACCCGAGGGTTTTGTATCTCCAAATGAAGCCAATAAAATATGCAAGTTGAATCGATCTATTTATGGATTGAAATAGGCTTCTCAAAGTTGGAATCTGCATTTTGATGAGAAAATCAAAGAGTTTGGTTTCATCAAGAACGAATATGAGCCTTGTGTTTATAAGAAGATTAGTGGGAGCATTATTGTCTTCTTGATATTGCATGTAGACGACATACTGTTGATCGGGAATGACATTCCAACCCTGCAAGTTGTTAAGAACAACCTAGGGAAATGCTTTTCTATGAAAGACTTGGGTGAAGCGACTTATATACTTGGTATTAAGATCTATAGAGATAGGTCGAAGAAGTTGCTAGGTTTGACCCAGAGTACATACATTGAGAAGGTGTTGAAATGGTTCAACATGCTTGAGTCCAAGAAGGGATTCTTACCCATGTCTCAAGGTGTGAGTCTCTCTAAGGACCAATGTCCAAAATCTTTGGAAGATAAGGACCGCATGAAGTTGATTCCATATGCTTCGGCAATTGGATCAATCATGTATGCAATGTTATGTACTCGACCCGATGTCTCATATGCTTTAAGCATGACTAGCAGGTATCAGTCTGATCCAGGTGATGGTTACTGGATAGCCGTCAAGAATATCCTGAAGTACTTGAGATGGACAAAGGATGTATTCTTGGTGCTTGGTGGAAAGGAAGAGCTCGTTG
This sequence comes from Dactylorhiza incarnata, assembly GCA_033032865.1. NCBI lineage: Eukaryota > Viridiplantae > Streptophyta > Magnoliopsida > Asparagales > Orchidaceae > Dactylorhiza > Dactylorhiza incarnata. Next base: position 121,292 of record JAWHQI010000619.1, on the reverse strand, counting down.
TAAAGGGTTACACGAATGCAAGCTTCCATACTGACAGGGATGACTCAAAGTCTCAGTCAGGTTTTGTGTTTTGCCTAAATGGAGGAGCTGTAAGCTGGAAGAGTTCCAAGCAAGAGACAGTTGCTGATTCTACGACTGAGGCTGAGTATACCATTGCAGCGAATGCGGCGAAGGAGGCTGTGTGGATTAGGAAATTCATCAGCGATCTTGATGTTGTTCCTTGCATTGTTGATCACGTAGTTCTCTACTGTGACAAAAATGGTGCAATTGCACAAGCTAAGGAACCTAGATCTCTTCAGCGCTCCAAGCACATGCTTCGGCGGTTCCATCTTATTCGAGAGATTGTCGATCGAGGAGATGTGAGTATATGCAGAGTACCGACTGAAGAAAATATAGCGGATCCACTAACAAAGCCTCTTGCGCAAAAAAGGCATGATGGTCATGTTAGATCAATAGATACCTGAGTGATTATATTTAGTGGGAGCCTTGTGGATTGCATGTTTGTTGGTTGTTTATTCAATGGATGAATTATATCATGTACTATGTATTTCATTTTATATTTATGGCATGTTCTTTTATTATGTCATTTGTATCTGTCTGATAGATTAATTAGCATAATAAATGCCCTTAGAGTGTTTGCTTCCATAGGAATTCAAGTATGTGACTTGAATGTGAGAGCCTATGCTTATAAGAAGCTTCATTCTTAAATGGTCCCTGGCCGTGTACCATCTTAGAAGCTAAGGGCGATGATGGTACATTAAGACTAGCATGTGCGATGACTGATGACCGGTTCTCATAGGTCATGATATTGTGATATCAAGTCATCACATGGGTACTTGTTAGTGAACAAGTTGTACTTGACAGACCCATCTTGAGATTACTTTGTGTCATAAGTAGATCTCAACAGGAAATGGTGTTTGTGGTTCTTTGACCTGAAGTCATAGCATTCATCGAGTAAGGAAGAGCATACTTTGATGCCACCTAAAGTCTTTCTTGAAGAAGGTTGATGATAACAGTGGTTATTGGGTACGTTATGAGTCATTTGGGTGTTTGTGTGTGGACAGATATGGGATTTGTCCTCCTATATGATAGAAGTTAAATCCATGGGCCCCTTGATGGAATGAGACTGAGAGATGCATGGCCATGCTTGGTAGAGTAAATATGTGATATTGAGCTCACCAATTTTCAGACAGTCTATTCTAGATCAAGAAACTAGGATTGATCAACTATGAGGGTGACACGCTCCATGCCTCTAGTTCTATCCAGGTGTAAAGGACAAAGGGACATGGCATCACTGGTACATTGGTTAAGATAGGTGTATTGAGTTATGAACTCTTATTTCTTGGGTAGGAATGATGTATTGCTAGATGCCGCTCATTGTTTGTGAGACTTTTGTTGATACTTTGTGATCAAGTGGGAGACTGTTGGAGTTTCCTAGGTGATCTCAAAGCGATCAAGCAGTTAGTCTTACTACCAACGCAATATGAGCCTACAGGGTCGCACATAAAAGTGCTTGCAGAAATTGGAGAAATGATTGAGTTGGCCTTGCTCATATTGGATATAAGTGGAGGACCAATCCTGTGACTGTTTGGAATTAAGTTGAGAATGTCTCAATGAGAAATCGTTTAAAGGGTTTAAACAAATGGATTTATAATAGACAAATTCGGCTAAAGTGTTTAACCGAACTGTGTTAAATTCGGCTAAAGGGTTTAGATGAATTCGGCTAAAGGGTTTAGACGAATTCGGCTAAATCAAATTCGGCTAAAGTGTTTAGTAGAATAAGTGACAAATTCGGCTAAAGGGTTTAGACGAATTTATATAGCCGAATTCATACATTCGAATCGGCTAAAGCATATAATCGATTCGGTTATAGTGTATAGTCGAATCGGTTAATGTGTATAGCCGAATTCGGTTAAACATATAAATCTCGACAGAACTATTCTATTTTTGTAGGTCTGCGGATAGACTATTTTACGCCTTTGGTATATAACAGTACATGAGTTTAGGTTTAGTGTGACCCGATCCTTTTTTGTTATTTGTGAGAGCAGCGCCGGAAGAGTTCCGCTAGGGCTTCTCTCCTCTTCCGCCGACTCAGACCTCCGCCGCCGACAGTCGCCGCCTGCCCTGCCTCGGATCTAGCAGTCCGTGGGGACGCTGAGAGCTATCCTTCTCTGACTCATTCCTTGTTCGACAAGGTATTGAGGTTATCCTTCTCTTGTGTGGATCGCTGCACAGGGACCGGTCAATTTCGATTCTTGGAACTCAATATTTCTTCTAGGAGCATCTTGGATGAGTGTTTACTCAATCCCGTAAAGGAACATCGCATTTCGATTTCCTCATTTCTTAATTCATGAAAAATGCAAGATCCTTAACTCTTTGGGTTGTTCTTGTTATTATTTCCGCTGCGCATATACGAGATGTCATTACCCTCGGGGAATAGAAAACCCAACAGAAAACTGTTGGATGGCCGGTTACTTTTAGCTACGAGTGAAGGAATGAGAGAGGAGAAAAAGATATGGTCGCGAGCAAGGGCGAGACCAGATCTACCCGTCGTGGTGAATGCCTCTCTTGAGGTAGGTCATGCAATTCATATAACACCTACGTTACAACTGAGATTACATTAAAGTACATGGAAGAATATTATAAGATTTGAAGAAAAGAGCTAGTGATTGGTGGTCTCCTGGAGGGAGATGGCGAGGTCTCCTGAAGGGATATGGTGAGGTCCCCTGAAGGGAGATGAAGAGGTCTCCTGAAGGGAGATGGCAAGGTCTATTTAAGGGAGATGGCGAGGTTTCCTGAAGGGAGATGAAGAGGTCTATTGAAGGGAGATGGTGAGGTCTCTTGAAGGGAGATGACGAGGTCTCCTAAAGGGAGATGGCAAGGTCTTCTGAAGAGAGATGAAGAGGTCTCGTGAAAGGAGATGGCGAGGTCTCCTGAAGGGAGATGGCGAGGTCTCCTGAAGCGAGATGGAGAGGTCTTTTGAAGGGATATGACAAGGTATCCTGGAGGGAGATGACGATGTCTCCTGAAGGGAGATGGCCAGGTCTCCTGCAGGGAGATGGCCAGGTTTCCTAAAGGGAGATGAAGAGGTCTCCTGAAGGGAGATGGCGAGGTCTCTTGATGGGAGATGAAGAGGTCTTTTGATGGGAGATCGCCCGGAGGCTGCCGTGAAAAGGTCTCCACGGTCTCAAAACTGGAGACTGCTCAGGTCACATGCTGGGAGATGAAAACTCCTCCATGTCCCCTTTCTGGTACCCCTGTCCCACTACCTATAGGTGCATGACCTTCCCAAACGGGCAGGGCTAGGAAAAATGTGTCACCTGAGTCACGAGTGACCGGCAAAAGTGAGATCGCCCGGGCAATGCGAGATCGCCCGGGCGATGGGTGATCTCCTCGGATTGGCGAGACCTCCCGGCGGTTGGAGACCTCCTGGGCTCCGGGCTCGGCTAGGGCGAGGCCACCCGGGAGGTGAGAGACTGCCCAGGCGGTGGGACACCCCCCGGACTCGGGGCTCGGTGAGGGTGAGACCGCCCTGTTAAAATTTTTGAAAGACCGTTTAGGAGTAAGCAGGAGTTGTATCAACAAGAGTTATAGCCTACAACCACAATACCAAAATAGCAACACAAGAAATCTTTATTGAAACAAAACTGCTTTACACTTCGAGGTATACATGGCGAGACATGATTCATAAGAATCACGGAGATGAGAACAAAACACACCAAAAACTGAAACTGGCGGTCTGCCAAAGCAGAGACCGCACAGACCGCAAAAAAGGTTAAGATCGCCCGGCTTGCTCTGTTGTACCTCCAGACCGCTTGCACAGTCAGACCGCAGAAGCACCTTGAGACCGCGCGAACAGAAACAGATATCCTGCACTGCCAGACCGCAACCCCAGACCGCATGAACTGAAGCTTATTGAATTGAACAAAGAACTGAAGCTGTCGCCAGACCGCAACTCTGATTGCCTAACCGCTGAAGGTCGCCTGATCGCTGAGCTAGCTGCGAACAGCACAAGAACATAATAAACCAGTTCGCAGACAGACCGCAGACGAACTATTTATTCAAGCCACCGGAAATCACCAAGGAAGGAGACCGCAACCAGTTGACCGCAAACCTGCGAACACAACGACCGGTTAGCTCTCTTCCGAGATCGCGCGACTTCAAACTTGAGACCGCAAGAAATAATCCGGGATCTTGTTCTTACAATTCTTGTTAGGAATGACGGGCCATGCACCCCTATTTTTAGGCGGGGAGACGGATGTCATCACCGCACAAACCGGGATACAATAACCGCCCATCAGATCGCGAACGGTCTCACAAGGCAGACCGCGCGAACACAACACTTGGACAAGATTCAGTCCAAGACCGAAGTCAGCAGCAAGCCGCGCACAAGCCGCGCGGACACAGGATCATCCTTCCTGAGATCGCCAAGGCAAGGACGAACATCTGGCTGACTTGAGTCAAGTCGCCAGAACAAACCGAACAGACTGCCCAATAGCAAGATTGGGAGAGCCCGCAGCAGGTCGCTAGAACAACAAGCAGGGAGAGATCGCAGAACCAAACCGCCAGAGCACCAGCGCAGACCGCGCGGTCTCTGCGGTCTCCAGCCTTCAGACCGGCCGGACTCCCTTCTTCTCCACTTCAACAATTTCGACACTCCCCATTGAAGTGGGAAGTGGAAACTAGCACGAGCAACTCCCTTAACCGTGTAAACGGTCCCTTCGCCATCGGCTTTGTGAAGATGTCTGCGACATTGTCCGCACTCCAAACATGCTCAAACATAAGAGATCCTCCCAACACCTTTTCACGAATGAAATGGTGCTCAATCTCTATATGTTTGGTCTTCGCGTGACAGACTGGATTGTTAACCAGCTTGAGAGCACCCTCATTATCCTCGCGTAGCAAGGTGGGACCTCGAACCTCCTGATGAACGTCCTCCACCAACCTCCTGAGCCAAACGACTTCCTGAGCTGCCAAGACCGAAGCCTTGTACTCCGCTTCTGTGGTAGATACAGACACCGAGTCTTGCTTCTTGCTGCACCAAGAGATAGTTGTGGGGCCCGTCATAAAGACATAGCCAGACGTTGAGCTCTGATCATCCACGTCTCCCCCATAATCAACATCTATGAATCCATGAAACTCAGGGCTTGACCCTCTCCTATATAGGAGACCCAAATCAGAGGTCGACATCACATACTTCAAGATGCCTTTTGCCGCCAGAAGATGAGGTTTCCGTGGTTCCGCCATGTATCGACTCACCTTGCCAACTGCATAAGCAATATATGGCCTTGTGATCGTCAAGTAGATCAAACTCCCAACCAGAGCTCGGAACACCAACGGTTCAGATAAAACTCTTCCCTCATCCTTCCGAAGCTTATGATGTTGCTCCAGAGGTATAGAGCTGCTCTTCCCTTCCTCCATGCCGAATCGCAGAACAATCCGCTCCGCATAGCCAGCCTGAGAAATGAGCACACCGCTCTCCCTCCTCTGCACCTCGAGTCCAAGGAAATGTGGGAGCTCCCCCAGATCCTTCATCTCGAATCTGATAGAAAGCTCAGCCCTGAGTCGTGCAACAGCTTCCTTTGAGTTCCCGGTGACAATCATGTCATCCACAAACAGCAGCACAATCACCCGAAGCACCCCCTCCTTCTTGATGAACAAGCTAGAATCAGAGTCTGAAGCAAGGAATCCGCAGAATAAGAGATACTCTGCTATCTTCCCGTACCACGCTCAAGGCGCTTGCTTCAACCTATACAGGGCCTTCTTCAACTTACAAACGTAGTCCGGATACTCCTTCGAGATAAATCCTTGCGGTTGGATCATGAAGATATCCTTGTCAATCTCGCCGTATAAGAAGGCATTCTTCACGTCGAGTTGCCAAATCTCCCAACCACTTGAAGCTGCCAAGGCAATAACAAATCGAACCGAAGTCATCTTTACCACTGGACTGAACGTCTCATCATAATCTTCTCCGTACTACTGTGAGAACCCGCGAGCTACAAGGCGAGCCTTGTACCACTCAATACTGCCGTCAGCTTTCTTCTTGAGCTTTTAGACCCATTTGCATGTCACAGGAGTGGTGCCCTTGGGCTTGGGAACAAGAGACCAGGTCTCATTCTTCTCGAGAGCTGCCAGCTCTTCTTGCATAGAAATGTCCCACTACTTCACGCCTCTGGCCTTCTCAAAGCTCAATGGCTCCCTCTCATCCAGGGGACCAGCAAAGAAAAATGAAACAAAGTTCACCATGTTCCATCCTGTGTATCGATCTGGTGGTTGAATAGTCCTCTTCGACCTCCTAAGAGGTTGCTCCTGACTAACCACCTCCTCAGAGGCTTCTTCTGTGCAAGCTCCTCTTCCAGACAAACTTGGAACATCGCTCCCCCTACTTCCAGAACCTGAAGCCTCCATCTCAGAACTTGACACAGCTGGAGCTCCTAGTGAAACAGGCAACTCCACTTGAAGACTTCCCACAGCTTTTCCTCCTTCATCAACCCTGCCCTCCGGTAGCTCAACTCCGGAACTCCCCTTGTAGGAATTCACTTCATCGAACACCACATCCCGAGAAACAATTGACCTCCGTGTCTCAGGATCCATGCATCTCCAACCCTTCATTCGCTCATCATACCCAACAAAGACTAGCTTCCTTGCTTTCGCATCTAGCTTTGTCCGAAGAGCATCAGGAAAATGCACATAGCAGGTTGACCCGAACACTCGAAGGTGTGCAACACTCGGCTTCTCCTTGAACATCAATTCGTGAGGGGTCTTCATGTTGATAGGACTTAAAGGCAACCTGTTGATGACATAAGCTGCACAAGACATTCCCTCCGCCCAGAAGGATTTTGTGATACTCTTAGCATGAAGCCAGCATTTGCAAGTTTCCGTCAGATGACGGATCTTCCTCTTGGCAACGCCATTCTGTTGTGGAGTATGGGCACAAGTAAGCTCTCTCCTGATGCCATGCTTCCTGCAAAAACTTGAGAACTCACCAGAGGTGAACTCCCCACCATTGTTAGTTCTAAGTTTTTTAACCCGCAGGCCTAGCCGGCCTTCAACCAGCTCCTTGAACTCCACAAATTTTGCAAATGCATCTGACTTCTCCTTCAAAAAATACACCCAGACATATCTGGTGTAATCGTAAATCAACACCAACATGTATCTGTTGCTTCCAAGGCATGGGGTGGTAGTCGGTCCCATCAAATCACCGTGGATGCACTCCAACGACACTTTGCAACTTGTTTGCGATTTATCAAATGGAAGTCGATGAGACTTACCAAACTGACATCCTTCGCAGACATGACCGCCTCCATAGGAGGACAAGCTAGGCAAGCCATTGACAAGGCCCCTTACCGCCATAGCCTTCAATTTGTCCATGCCTACATGCCCCAACCTTTCATGCCAGATGGCGGCGCCATCATTGGTCCTCATCTTATCAACATAGGTACTTGTCGATAAAACAAACAAGTCCTTCACCCTCTTGCCGACATGAATAACATCTCCCTTTATCTCCGGTTGGATTTTAAGAAACTTCACTACTGTTGGGCCAAACAGAACGTGATAACCGGCGTCGACCGCATTGGTCACAGAGAAGAGATTTTTCTTCATACCAGGCACGTGATAAACACTCCTCAATGTGAGTGGACCCTTATCACTGTTCAGAGAGACAACACCTTCGTGTTCTACTGGATGAATAGAATTATCAGCCGTAATGATAGCATTGTTACCTGAGTAAGGTGCCAAAGAAGAGAACTTTGATCCATCCCCGGTGAGGTGATGCCCACACCCTGAATCAACAATCCAGTCCTCATGATAGTTGATGGAAGCCAAGTCCTTAACAGGCATCGCCGTTATATTAGACACAAAGGCTCTTCCCCATCCAACTTCATCAGACTTTGGCATCTCCTTCTCCACAGCATGTCCCGGCTGAAGATTCACCCGACAATCTTTCTTGAAGTGCCCGGTCTTATTGCATCTAAAGCACCTCGGTCCCTCTCCTTTCTTCTTCCCATCAGACATAGGGGCATAGCCTCTATCTTGCTGACCTGAAGTGGAGGGTCCATCGTGACCCGGCTTCTTCTTCTCCCATTTCTTCTTCTTCTTCCCAGAGAACATCACATCACTTTCTCCCCCGGAGATAGAAACCACCGCCATCTGTCTTGCAAAACTTTTTTGCGATGCAAGAAGGTTCACCAGCTCCAACAACGACGGTTGATTTGCCCAACCCTGAACTGAAGTCACAAAGTCAAGATACTCCTTCCGCAAACCGCGGATGATATGCCTCTTTAGTTTTGCCTCAGAGATAGGCTCATCAGGGTCCAACGCAGAAATCTCTGCCGTGAGGTTCTTCATTTTGAGAAAGAAGGTGGAAATAGAAAGATAACCTTGAGAGGCTTTCGCCAACTCATTTTCAAGATATTGTAGCCTCGCTACATTCTTCTTATTGAACAACCCATCCAAGGATGTTCAAATATCAGCAGCAGATTTACATCCGATGCTGTGATCAAATAACTCCGGTGAGATAGCCCTTTTGAGAGTGAACTCTGCCTTAGCATTCGTCCTCCTCCAAAGTCTCACCTCTGCCATATTATCTCCTGCTAGAAACACCTCTTGTGTGTCTTCTCCGCCAACTACCTCCCATAGATCCTCGCCAAGCAAGTAACTCTCCATACATGACTTCCATTTTTTAAAATTAGTCGATGTGAGGAGTTCAATACCAAGACCTCTTGCATATCCACCTTCCATGGCAATCTATGTGGTCTCTTCTTCACAAAGACGATGGCAACTCTAGTCGATCACTGCTTATCCACTCCAGAAACCTCGCTCTGATACCATGTTAAAAATTTTGAAAGACCGCTTAGGAGTAAGCAGGAGTTGTATCAACAAGAGTTATAGCCAAACAACCACAATACCAAAATAGCAACACAAGAAATCTTTATTGAAACAAAACTGCTTTACACTTCGAGGTATACATGGCGAGACATGATTCATAAGAATCACGGAGACGAGAACAAAACATACCAAAAACTGAAACTGGCGGCCTACCAAAGCAGAGACAGCACAGACCGCAAAAAAGGTTCAGATCGCCCGGCATGCTCTGTTGTACCTCCAGACTGCTTGCACAGTCAGACCGCATAAGCACCTTGAGACCGCGCTAATAGAAACAGATATACTGCAGTGCTAGACCGCAACCCCATACCGCACGAACTGAAGCTTATTGAATTGAACAAAGAACTGAAGCTGTCGCCAGACCGCAACTCTGATTGCCTAACCGCTGAAGGTCGCCTGATCGCTGAGCTAGCTGCGAACAGCATAAGAACACAATAAACCAGATCGCTGACAGACCGCAGACGAACTATTTATTCAAGCCACCGGAAATCACCAAGGAAGGAGACCGCAACCTGTTGACCGCAAACCTGTGAACACAACGACCGGTTAGCTCTCTTCCGAGATCGTGCGACTTCAAACTTGAGACCGCAAGAAACAATCCAGGCTCTTGTTCTTACAATTCCTGTTAGGAATGATGGGCCATACACCCCTGTTTATAGGCGGGGAGACGGATGTCGTCACCGCACAAACCGGGATACAATAATCGCCCATCAGATCGCGAACGGTCTCACAAGGCAGACCGCGCGAACACAACACTTGGACAAGATTCAGTCCAAGACCGAAGTCAGCAGCAAGTCGCGCACAAGCCGCGCGGACACAGGATCATCCTTCCTGAGATCGCCAAGACAAGGATGAACATCTGGCCGACTTGAGTCAAGTCGCCAGAACAAACTGAACAGACTGCCCAGTAGCAAGACTGGGAGAGCCCGCAGCAGGTCGCCAGAACAAGAAGCAGGGAGAGATCGCAGAACCAAACCGCCAGAGCACCAGCGCAGACCGCGTGGTCTCTGCGGTCTCCAGCCTTCAGACCGGCCGGACTCCCTTCTTCTCCACTTCAACAATTTCAACACGCCAGGGCAGTGGGAGACCGCCCGAGCTCAGGGCTCGGCGAAGGCTAGACTGCCCGGGCATTTGGAGACCGCCCGGGCTTGGGGCTCGACGAGGGCGAGACCGCTTGGGCGGTGGGATACTGCCCAGGCGTGGGGCTCGGCCAGGGCGAGATTGCCCGGGTGGTGGGAGACCGCTCGTGTGATACAGATTTTTCAAGTTAAAAAATAATTTCAACTAATATCTCGATTTAGGCAAGTATACCTATCGAAATATAGTATAGGAAAAATGTTGTATTTGCCCGGGGCCTGTCAAGTAATCTTACTCACGCAAAATTCTATTAATTTATCGACTAGAAATTAGATTTTGTTATTGGAAAATTAAAGATTGCAAATTGAGAATTACTAAAGAGAAAAGATAACAATCTTAAAAATCTTAGCACTTGATTGGGTGTTCTTGGAAATCCGATTACAAAAGGTGCATTCTAATTCATAAATTTTTGTTTCGATTGGTGGATTGAAAAATAAGATAGAATCTCGCTAGAGTCGACCACCGCCTAATTTTAATAATACTTTAAACATAATCTAATAAAATTTGAAATAAATTAAAACCGCATAAAGATTAATCCCAAATCCAAAAGACTTGATATTTCCAATTCTCAAAGAAAATACACCAATCTCTTTATTTCGGAGCGATCTAAAGTATCCACGAGCCTCATGGCCACTAGGATGCCAATCGGATCACGAAATTTATATACCGGCAAAATAAACTCACATCCAAAATTAATCGGAAATAATTGAAACGTTGCTTTAAAAATTAGAGACGTCGGATTATAATTAAATCATCATCCCAGTACTAACCAATCAAGCAATAAGAAGGAAATTAGTTACCTATAATGAGGATAGAGACAATATTAGAATGATATGGAAATATTTTCAATAATTTAAAGAAATGAAAAGACAATAATTAAAAAAGAAAAGGAGCAACAATAACACTAGAAATACTTTAAAAACTAGAAATGCAAAATTCTAAAATAATGCATAAATTACTTGATAAGAAAATTAAGAATTCTCAAACAAGAACTCTCATACAAAATTTCTCTCCATCTCTCACTATCTTCTTTCTTCGTATGCTTGGTGTTTGATATTATGCTAAGCTTGGTCCTCCATTTCTTTTGAATCCTTTCCCTTTTTATAGGTGAATATCCCATCTGGAATCATCAAAAGAAGTAAATGATGGTGGGTTTTGAAACTTTAAGAGGCATAAAAATTTCGGCAACTTGCATGGATTGAATAATGAAAACCGGTCACATTGTATTAAAGTGGGAGTTTTCATGAAGAAATTGAAGGGCTGCATTCATGAAGGAGAGAAAGCTGAATGCATGGAGAGAGCTTCACGTGTGAATATAAATAATGGTTGTTGCATTGATTGATAATAAACAATGCTGTATTGATTGATAATAATGCGTGAATGGAAATTGAAACCGCATGGTTGCTGAAATAAATTGAGGGAACCGAATGCAGTATTAAACACGTGGATGGGCTGATTCATTAGGTGGACGGGCAGCTTAGAGAGAGGTGGACGGACAACATTGTTGTGGAGAAGTTGAATGGTTGCATTTAAAATGGAGAGGAGCCGGTTCTTTCAATTAATTGGAAGAATTGATAATGGATTTCATGTGAATGGACTGCTTTAATCGGAGGATAATGATAATATGATAACTGTAATAATAATAATAGAGAGAAACAATTGGCATACAATGTTATGAAAGTTGGAAGTACGCAATAATAATTTCAATAATAATAATAGGAAAACATTGCATGGTATAATAATAAAATCATGGTTTCTTTTTAATGAGGTGATAGTTGCGTGCAGAGAATAATAATGCTGCATGGGTTTATAATGATTGCCGGATGGTAGAAATAATATTGAATGGTGATAATAATGGTCGGAATATGTTGTGTGGATAGAAGGAATTTAACCAGCTACATGAATGAATGAAAGGTACACGTGCATGGGAAGGTGACAGCTTGCAAGAACTTTACGTGAACACGGTCGGGCAGTAATGGGCTTTTATATCGATACGTGCAAAAATTCACCTAGGCCAGCAAAATAATAATAAAAATAATATTTATAAGAGAAAAGCTAACTAAAAGCAAATTGCAATATTATATGAAGAAAATACATATTTTTATGTATGGAAATTAACATTTTTACGTTAATAATTTAAGTTGAATTTTGCATTATCAAATTCCCCCATACTAAGTATTTTGGTTGTCCCCAAGCAAACACATACGAGCTAGCAAAAATAAAGTAGACTAATCAAACAATTTGGCTCTGTCGTACATGAGTACGATGCGAAATTAAAGGTGGGCAAACAAAGAAAAACAAACTAAAAATTATTACATAATCTTAGCAAATAATTTTGTAATTTCCAGTAGCATAAAATAAATCATCCTATATTTTAACAAAAGTAAAAAAATGTGTAATGTGACGAATGAAAAGCGTATTGAATTGCTACTAAAATCTTAGAGACATTTTATAATCATATCCATTCAAGTCAAAAATCCATACTCCTACCTAAAAATTTTCCCAGTTTACTTCCTCGCTACCATACTAAAACTAAACCTAGGAAGCATGAACCAAAAGGACTTTCATTAGGCGTAACATTTTGGCTTGGGTTTAAAGGTGTGAAAAGTAAAAAGATAGAAATGATGGGTTCAAGCACACCTAAACATAAGGGATAGCTTTGCATGAAATAATATTGCTAGAAACAAGTTTTTGATACCCCAAATTATTTTTGATATATAGAATTGGAATCAAAAATGGTTTTTTCATAATCTTTTTCTCATAAGTTTTCAAATATTTTTTCAGTAGTTTTTGTTTGCTTTTTGCTATTTATTTCCTTCGCTTGTAGCCATCATGAAATAATTGAAACTTCCACCATCTTCAAAATATAGTACACACTAGCAACATATAAAGCTCAAAATTAATTTATGTGCAACATAGGTAGGCTATTTGGCTTTGGTGACAAATAAGTGGAGCTACCAAAAGTAAGGGAAAAGGCATAAGGTGGCTAACAATGATTAAACTTTGAAGGTTTGGAATACAAAGGTTCAATCTAATCAATAAAATTCCTTGATCATATTCATGCTTCTATGTCTATTTTAGCAAAGTATTGAAAAATTTAAGAGAAGTAAATTCTTAGATAGAAAATAAAAAGAATTAACATTTCATGAAAATGAAAATATCAAGCGTCTAGATCTGCTCGCTCTACTACCCTCAACACTAATCAATATTACAATTATTTTTAGAAAAGAAAATAAGGGATGTTAGATTTTATAAAAGTGAAAAGTATAATAAGATAGCTATGAAAAAGTGCAAATATTCAAGAGAGTTTTTCAAAAATAACATGCTACCTTAATTAGAAACACTGCATGAGTCAATATATTACTCGTGAAACATAGGCAAAATGAAAATTAGAGAAATTTATTCTAACTAAGCAAGTACACAAATGATTTAAGAACAAGAAAAGACAAAGTCATGGGGTACTAAAGACAAAACAAAAATTAACTCAAATTCTTACATGTTTTTTCCATAAGTTTTATAATAAAATCTAATTTTTCTTGGTTTTTTTTGGAAAAAGTTCAACATACAAAACTGATAAGAAATATGAAAATATTTTTTTTATTTTGAGTTTGCTTTTAAAATAAACATGAAAACCAATATTCCCCCAGACTAGAGGGAAACATTGTCCTCAATGTTAAAATACTAAGTAGGAGAGAAAATAATAAAAAGAAAAGTTCATAGGAAAAAAATGCATGAAAGGAAAAGATAAATAAGGGGTGTCTCCCAAGAGCGCTTTTCTTTTTCTCGTCTTTAAGTTAGACGGTTATTGTTAGGAAAAAGGAAAATAAAAATAAAGGTACACAAGCAACTCCCTTAATTCACGCTTAGGTGAATGTGCCGAATTCTGTTGCCCGACGACTCCTCCGCTATAATCGTGATTCTTTTGTTGTATGTTAGCTTGAAATTGTGAATCCAAATTACATATACATACCATAGGTAATTTGGATTGTAGGAGATGGGCGGAAAATGGATCGGTGAAGACGTTTGGTTGCAACAGATCATCCTCTACATTAAAATCGTTAGATCAAAAGAATCAAAAATTATCGAGTCATGAAATTTTTCGCGAGGAGGCACTTGCGAAAACACATGATTAAGCACTGGTTGTTCATTTTCAAAAATAAAATTCGAATCCAAAAATTTATTTGAAATACCAAGTGGACTAAATTCATGGGACACAATATTTTCTTGAATTTCACTTTCAAAGTGAATATTTGGCGAGAGAGAAAATTCATGAAAAATAGGAGGAGATTCTGGCGGAGGAGGAAAATAAACATGTTCTTCGTCAATTTCGTCCGGTGACTCCATGACTCTTTTAAATTTGTGGCAAAGAAGTTCTTCTTGAGCTTGGGAATAAATATTTAAATTGGACAAATAAAATCTGGAGAATACCCTAGAGTAGAGGAAAAAGGATTTTGTTGGGTAAAAGCGGAGGAATGAAAATCTTGATTGAATGAATTTACTTCATCGCACCGAACACTATCCGGGTGATCTAGCCACCATGAATAATTAATATCGGATCAAGAAGAAATTTCATATGAATTTTCTTCCATATTAAAATCATTTTGATAACAAAAACTATTTTGATAATAAAATGTACATTCCTCATTAAAATGATTTGCACCACAAAAATTACAAATAATTTGGCGCTTTCATGCGGCTTCCAAAAGATTGACTTTGTTTTGAAGCTCGCAACTTTGGCGGCCAATTGAGATAACATTTTTTTGTTTTTGAAAATAAAAAAAACAACCGTTACTGAATATAATGGAATTTGAAAGGAAAAAAAAATAGAAATGGGGGGCGGAGAACGAGAATGATAAAAGTAATACAATTTACGCTTTCAAAATATCAATAAAAATTCCCCAGCAACGGCGCCAAAAACATGATATGGATTTTTCAAGTTAAAAATAATTTCAACTAATATCTCGATTTAGGCATGTATACCTATCGAAATATAGTATAGGAAAAATGTCGTATTTGCCCGGGGCCTGTCGAGTAATCTTACTCACGCAAAATTTTATTAATTTATCGACTGGAAATTAGATTTTGTTTTTCGAAAATTAAAGATTGCAAATTGAGAATTACTAAAGAGAAAAGATCACAATCGTAAAAACCTTAGCACTTGATTGGGTGTTCTTGGGACTCCGATTACAAAAGGTGCATTCTAATTCTTAAATTTTTGTTTTGATTGGAGGATTGAAAAATACGATAGAAGCTCGCTAGAGTCGACCATCGCCTAATTTTAATAATACTTCAAACATAATCTGTTAAAATTTGAAATAAAGTAAAACCGCATAAAGATTAATCCCATATCCAAAAGACTTGATATTTCCAACACCAATCTCATTATTTCCGAGTGATCTAAAGTATCCATGAGGCTCTCGGCTAGTTGGATGCCAATCGGATCACAAAATTTATATACTGGCAAAATAAACTCGCATCCAAAATTAATCGGAAATAAATTGAAATGTTGCTTTAAAATTTTGAGACGTCGGATTATGATTAAATCCTCATCCCAGTAATAACCAATCAAGCACTAAGAAGGAAATTAGTTACCCATAACAAGGATAGAGACAATATTAAAATGATATGGAAATATTTTCATTAATTTACAGAAATGAAAAGACAATAATTAAAAAAGAAAAGGAGCAACAATAACACTGGAAATACTTTAAAAACTAGAAATACAAAATTCTAAAATAAAGCATAAATTACTTGATAAGAAAATTAAGAATTCTCAAACAAGAACACTCTTACAAAATTTCTCCCTAGCTCCCACTATCTTCTTTTTTCGTATGCTTGGTGGTTGAAATAATGCTAAGCTTGGTCCTCCCTTTCTTTTGAATCCTTGCCCCTTTTATAGGTGAATATCCCATCTAGAATCAGCAAAAGAAGTAAATGATGATGGATTTTGAAACTCCAAGAGGCATAAAAATTTCGGCAACTTGCATGGATTGAATAATGAAAACCGATAACATTATATTAAAGTGGGAGGTTTCAAGAAGAAATTGAAGAGCTGCATTCATGAAGGAGAGAAAACTGAATGCATGGAGAGAGCTTCACGTGTGAATGGAAATATGGCTGTTGCATTGATTGATAATAAATCAGGCTGCATTGATTGATTATAACATGTGAATGGAAATTGAAACCACATGGTTGCTAAAATAAATTGAGAGAACCGGATGCAGTATTAAATCCATGTGGATGGGCTGACTCATTAGGTGGACGGGCAGCTTAGAGAGAGGTGGACAGACAACATTGTTGTGGAGAAGTTGAATGGTTACATTTAAAATGGAGAGGAGCCGGTTCTTTCAATTAATTGGATGAATTGATAATGGATTTCACATGAATGGGCTGATTTAATTAGAGGACAATGATAATATGATAACAATAATAATAATAAGAGAGAGAAACAATTGGCATGAAATGTTATGAAGGTTGGAAATATGCAATAATAATTTCAATAATAATAATAAGAAAACATTGCATGGTATAATAATAAAATCATGGTTTCTTTTGAATGAGGAGATAGTTTCGTGCAGAGAATAATAATGTTGCATGGGTTTATAATGATAGCCAGATGGTAGAAATAATATTGAATGGTGATAATAATTGTCGTGAATAAGTTGTGTGAATATATGGAATTTAACCGGCTACATGCATGCATGAAAGGTACATGTGCATGGAAAGGTGACAGCTTGCATGGACTTTATGTGAACATGGCCAGGCAGCAGCGGGCTTTTATATCGATACATGCAAAAATTCCCCCTGGCCAGCAAAATAATAATAAAAATTAAATTTATAAGAGAAAAGCTAATTAAAAGCAAATTGCAATATTATATGAAGAAAATACATATTTTTATGTATGGAAATTAACATTTTTACGTTAATAATTTAAGTTGAATTATGCATTATCAAATTCCCCCAGACTAAGTATTTTGGTTTTCCCCAAGCAAACACATACGAGCTAGCAAAAATAAAATTAACTAATCAAACAATTTGGCTATGTCGTACACGAGTACGATGCGAAATTAAAGGTAGGGAACAATGAAAAACAAACTGAAAATTATTACTTAATCTTAGCAAATAATTTTGTAAATTCCACTTGCCAAAAATAAATCATCTCATATTTTAGCAAAAGTAAAAAAAACGGAGTAATGTGACGAATGAAATGCGTATTGAATTGCTACTAAAATCTCAGAGACATTTTATAATCATATCAATTCATGTCAAAAATCCATACTCCTACCTAAAAATTTACCCAATTTACTTCCTCGCTACCGTACTAAAAATAAACCTAGGAAGCATGAACCAAAAGGACTTTCATTAGGCGTAACATTTCTGCTTGGGTTTAAAGGTGTGGAAAGTAAAAAGATAGAAATGATGGGTTCAAGCACACCTAAACATAAGGGAGAGCTTTGCATGAAATAATATTGCTGGAAACAAGTTTTTGATACCCCAAATTATTTTTGATATATAGAATTGGGATCAAAATGGATTTTTCATAATCTTTTTCTCATAAGTTTTCAAATATTTTTTCATCATTTTTTGTTTGCTTTTTGCTATTTATTTCCTTCTTTTGTAGCCATCATGAAATAATTGAAACTTCCACCATCTTCAAAATGTAGTACACACTAGCAATATATAAAGCTCAAAATAAATTTGTGTGCAACATAGGTAGGTTTAAGGTTTGGAATGAAAAGGCTCAATCTAATCAATAAAATGCCTTGATCATATTCATGCTTCTAAGTCTATTTTAGCAAAGTATTGAAAAAATCAAGAGAAGTAAATTCTTAGATAGAAAATAAAGAGAATTAACTTATCATGAAAATGAAAATAACAAGCATCTAGATATGCTCGCATCTACTGCACACTCAACACTAATCAACAATACAAATATTTTTAGAAAAGAAAATAAGGGTTGTTAGATTTTGTTAAAGTGTAAAGTTTAAAAAGGTTGATATGAAAAAGTGCAAATATTCAAGAAAGTTTTTCAAAAATAACATGCTATCTTAGTTAGAAACACTGTATTTGTCAACATATTACTCGTGAAACCTAGGCAAAATGAAAATTAGTGAAATTTATTCTAACTAAGCAAGTACACAAATGATTTAAGAACAAGAAAAGACAAAGTCATGGGGTACTAAAGACAAAACAAAAATTAACTCAAATTTTTACATGTTTTTCCATAAGTTTTATAATAAAATCTAATTTTTCTTGGGGTTTTTTTTTTGGAAAAAGTTCAACATAAAAAACTGATAAGAAATATGAAAATATTTTCTTAGTTTTGAGTTTGCTTTTAAAATAAACATGAAAACCAATATTCTCCCAGACTAGATGGAACATTGTCCTCAATGTTAAAAAACTAAGTAGGAGAGAAAACAATAGAAAGAAAAGTGCATAGGAAAAAAATCCAAGAAAAGAAAAGATAAATAAGGGGTGTCTCCCAAGAGCGCTTTTCATTTTCCCATCTTTAAGCTAGACGGTTATTGTTAGGAAATAGGAAAATAAAAATAAAGGTACACAGACAACTCCCTTAATTCACGCTAAGGTGAATGTGCCGAAGTCCGTTGCTTGATGACTCCTCCGCTATAGTCGTGATTCTTTGGTTGTCTATTAGCTCGAAATTGTGAATCCAAATTACATATACATACCTTAGGTAATTTGATTGTTGGAGAAGAGCGGTAAATGGATCGGTGAAGACGTTTGGTTACAATGGCTCATCCTCTACATTAAAATCGTTAGTATCAAAAGAATAAAAAATTAGCGAGTTAGAACTTTTTTCGCAAGGAGGAGGCGCTTGCGAAAACACATGATTAAGCATCAGTTGTTCAATTTCAAAAATAAAATTCGTATCCAAAATTTTATTTGAAATACCAAGTGGACTAAATTCATGGGACACAATATTTTCATGAATTTCACATTCAAAGTGAATATTTGGCGATAGAGAAAATTCATGAAAAATAGGAGGAGATTCGGGCGGAGGAGCAGAAGAAACATGCTCTTCATCTATTTCATCTTCTGGTGTCTCCATGACTCTTTTAAATTTGTGGTAAAGAAGTTCTTCTTGAGCTTGGGAATAAATATTTAAATTGGACAAATAAAATCTGGAGAATACCCAAGAGTAGAAGAAAAAGAATTTTGTGGGGTAAAAGAGGAGGAATGAAAATCTTGATTGAATGAATTTCCTTCATCGCACTGAAAACTATTCGGGGATCTTGCCACCATGAATACTTATTATTGGAGCAAGAAGAAATTTCATATGAATTATCTTCCATATTAAAATCATTTTGATAACAAAAACTATTGTGATAATAAAATGAACATTCCTCACTAGAATGATTTGCACCACAAAAATTACAAAAAGTTTTTGCGCTTTCGTGCGGCTTTCAAAAGATTGACTTTGTTTTGAAGCTCTACAACTTTGGCGGCCAATTGAGATAACATTTTTTTGTTTTTGAAGATTAAAAAAACAACCGTTATTGAATAGAATGGAATTTGAAAGGAAAAATAAAAAAAAAATAGAAATGGGGGCGGAGAAAGAGAATGATAAAAGTAATACATTTTATGCTTTCAAAATATCAACAAAAATTCCCCGGCAACGGCGCCAAAAGCTTGATACGTATTTTTCAAGTTAAAAAAAAAAAGATTTCAACTAATATCCCGATTTAGGCAAGTATACCTATCGAAATATAGTATAGGAAAAATGTCGAATTTGCCCGGGGCCTGTCGAGTAATCTTACTCACGCAAAATTCTATTAATTTATCGAACTGGAAACTAGATTTTGTTTTTGGAAAATTAAAGATTGCAAATTGAGAATTACTAAAGAGAAAAGATCACAATCTTAAAAACCTTAGCACTTGATTGGGTGTTCTTGGGAATCCGATTACAAAAGGTGCGTTCTAATTCTTATATTTTCGTTTTGATTGGAGGATTGAAAAATATGATAGAAGCTCGCTAGAGTCGACCACCACCTAATTTTAATAATACTTCAAACATAATCTCTTAAAATTTGAAATAAATTAAAACCGTATAAAGATTAATCCCAAATCCAAAAGACTTGATATTTCCAATTCTCAAAGAAAATAAACCAATCTGTTTATTTTTGAGTGATCTAAAGTAACCACGAGCCTCTCGGCCACTAGGACGCCAATCAGATCATGAAATTTGTATACCTGCAAAACAAACTTGCATCCAAAATTAATTGGAAATAAATCGAAATGTTGTTTTAAAAATTTGAGACGTCAGATTATGATTAAATCCTCATCCCAGTACTAACCAATCAAGCACTAAGAAGGAAATTAGTTACCCATAATGAGCATAGAGATAAAATTAAAATGATATGGAAATATTTTCATTAATTTAAAGAAATGAAAAGACAATAATTAAAAAAGAAAAGGAACAACAATAACACTAGAAATACTTTAAAAATTAGAAATACAAAATTCTAAAATAAAGCATAAATTACTTGATAAGAAAATTAAGAATTCTCAAACAAGAACTATCATACAAAATTTCTCTCTAGCTCTCACTATCTACTTTCTTCGTATGCTTGGTGGTTGATATTATGCTAAGCTTGGTCCTCCCTTTCTTTTGAATCCTTGCCCTTTTTATAGGTGAATATCCCATCTAGAATATCAAAAGAAGTAAATGATGGCGGCTTTTGAAACTCCAAGTGGCATTAAATTTTTGGCAACTTACATGGATTTAATAATGAAAACTGGTCACATTATATTAAAGTGGGAGGTTTCATGAAGAAATTGAAGGGCTGCATTCATGAAGGAGAGAAAACTGAATGCATGGATAGAGCTTCACGTGTGAATGGAAATAATGGTTGTTGCATTAATTGATAATAAACCGGGCTGCATTGATTGATAATAATGTGTGAATGGAAATTGAAACTGCATGGTTGCTAAAATAATTTGAGAGAATCGGCTGCAGTATTAAATCCACAAGGATGGGCTGATTCATTAGGTGGACGGGCAGCTTAGAGGGAGGTGGACGGACAACATTGTTGTGGAGAAGTTAAATGGTTGCATTTAAAATGGAGAGGAGCCGGTTCTTTCAATTAATTTGAAGAATGGATAATTGATTTCACGTGAATGGGCTGCTTTAATTGGAGGATAATGATAATATGATAACAATAATAATAATAAGAGAGAGAAACAATTGGCATGAAATGTTATGAAGGTTGGAAATATGAAATAATATTTTCAATAATAATAATAGGAAAACATTGCATGGTATAATAATAAAATCATGGTTTCTTTTTAATGAGGTGATAGTTGCGTGCAGATAATAATAATGCTGCATGGGTTTATAATGATAGTCTGATGGTAGAAATAATATTGAATGGTGATAATAATGGTAGTAAATAAGTTTTGTGAATAGAAGGAATTTAACCGGCTACATGCATGCATGAAAGGTACACGTGCAGAGAAAGGTGATAGCTTGCATGGGCTTTACGTGAACATGGCCAGGCAGCAGCGGGCTTTTATATCGATACATGCAAAAATCCCCCCAGGCCTGCAAAATAATAATAAAAATAATATTTATAAGAGAAAAGCTAATTAAAAGCAAATTGCAATATTATATGAAGAAAATACATATTTTTATGTATGGAAATTAACATTTTTACGTTAATAATTTAAGTTGAATTATGCATTATCATCGGGCTATGGGAGACCACCCAGGCTCGGTGACCTGGAGAAATCGCTCGGGCGATTGGAGATCGCCCAGGCTCGGCGACCTGGCGAGATCGCACGGGCAGTGGGAGACCGCCTAGGCTCGGTGACCTGGCGAGATCGCCCGGGCGGCTGGGAAAGGCCGCCCGTGCACTACGAGATTGTGCAGATTGCATTGGTCGCCTTTGGGATCGCCGATCACCTACAAAAAGTCAGCTCGAAGGGGATCGCCGATTTCTTGGTAAATAAGTGGTTTGAAGAAAAGTCAAGATTGGCGGCCGGTAGGTGGGAAAGACGAAATATGTGGGTTTGACTCTTCAAAACCAACTCAACAATCACCACCTTGGTTTGAATTTTAAAAACCACATTCTGCATGAAACATTATTTGCACGAAGCACTATCTGCACGAAGCAATATCTGCACAAAGCGCCAATCTGCATGAAGCACCACCTCATGTCTAAGGCGTCAGCCGACTTGTCACAAGTCATACTCCATCTATGCTCTAGTTCACCTGTGGGATGCCAACGCACCCAGATCACAAAAGCTAACTCGCCACACCATGCTCCCCATCAGTTGGTACATACTACCGAACTGCACAGCCTTCATGAGCATGACACACCCATATGTTACTATCAGAACTCCTTTTATTGCCGCAAAGTTGCAGCCACCTGAGTCCAAACTACCCAATGATATCAGATTCTAATGCTGTTTGGGCACCAGATGTACACACTCAAGCCTGTGCACCACCCCATCAACCATCCATATGTCCACCTTCCATGTGCATGTAACCTCACAACCTGAGACGTCACCCAAATAGACCGACCCAGTCATCACATCTAGAGAACTAAATATCGATGCATCTGAGCATATGTGTTGCGATGCACCCGAATCTAAAATCCATCCACTATCAGAGTAATCACCAATCAAGCCCGTAGACACAACATGCATCCTAGATGTCTCCAGAACTTTGCGCACGCTGCGAGCAATTTCTCCTCGTGTGATCGCTCTGTCTACAGTGGTAACAAATAACTGCCTTCTTCGACGCCGACCGAGCCCGTGCACCCTTCGATCCCCTATCAATTGCTCTCCCCCGTCCATCTACTGCCAAAATATGCTCACCCCCAGGAGTGGGGTCCTTCAGCATTTGACTAGATAGTAGTACCGATGTGAGCTCCTCTAGCCCCACTGTATCCTTCCCATACAGGAGCGTGGTCACCATGTGTTTAAAGCACGGAGGGAGCAAGGTATGAAATAATTGGGCCTTATCTTCTTCCTCCACCTTCACACCAACCACATGCAATTGATTTAGAAGGATGTTGAACACATTAAAGTGTTCCTGCAGGCTTCCACCCTCTTCATATTCAACCCATATAATTGTTATTTCAACAACAACCTTGTGGTCAACGACTTGGCCAGATACAATCTTTCAAGCTTATCCCAAAGCTTGATTGAAGTCTCCTTGATGCCAATGTCAAGGAGCACCTTATTGTCTATGCACATCCTGATGGCGTTAGTGGCACGCTCATCCAAGTCAATCCACTCCACATCTTTCACTTCAACAACCAATTTTTCTCGTCCCCGCAAAACTCGCATCAACCCCTACTCAACTAGCATAGCTTTGACGTGAATCTGCCACAGACTAAAATTTCCACTGCCATCGAACTCCTCCACCGAGTACCGAGACAAAGTCGCATTCTTCCCCACCATAGTTGCCCCCCGATATGACTAGGAGACCTGATTAATTCAAGGTTTAATTTGAAAGGATGGGAAGATGACCTAGTCGTTCACCGCCGCAGTCAAATCTTTCCTTAAATGTTCAACAAGTTGCCTACAGAACCTTGCTCTGGTACCACTTGTTTGGATTTTTTGTCGCGGAAGCGCAATCCACAGGAACAACTAAGTACAAAGTCACAAGAAAATATGTACTTCGCACAATTTTATTATCACAATAAATTATTATGTACTCAAATTAAGATATACAAGTCCGAAAATATACTGCAGAATAACGGACAAAGAAAATCCACAGGAGTAATATGAACTTGACTGCAATCCATAAAATGGACGCACAAGATTCATACCAGAACAAACCTTAGTTGTCGTCAGACGACCAACCGCCACCACCACCACCAAGAAGAGATCTAAGTAAGGACTTGACCTTGCCAGGAACGTACAACCCGCTAAATCGCTAATGTCGCCACATGTGCACAACCACCACGACCTACGAGCATGCAACCACCGAGCACCGCGCACCTTGCCACATCCTGCAAATCTGATGCCTTGCTGCTGCCCGCACGCTTTTGCTCTTCATTGCTGATGCAACCCGCAATCGAATGTCAATGCCAACTGTTTACTTCGACTGTGCACTACCACTCTCCTCTTCAAGACTTTACCTCTCTTTGGTTTGGCTTTTGGTGTTTCCTTCAAGATTGCATCACTCTCCTTTTATAGGGTCAATTCACATTCCTTAGCCACATTTCAAGAAGCTTCCTCATTCAAAGCACATGGGCGGCTTGAAGAAAAGTCCGCATTGGCGTCCGGTAGGTGGGAAAGATGAAACGTGTAGGTTTGACTATTCAAAATCAACTCATCAATGACCACCTTGGTTTGAATTTAAAACACTACATTTTGCACGAAACATTATCTCCACGAAGCACTGTCTGCACAAAGAAATATCTGCACAAAGCACCAATCTGCACAAACCACCACCTCATGTCTGAGGCATCAGCCAACTTGTCGCAATTCAAACTCCATCTCTACTCTTGTTCATCTGTGGGATGCCAATGCACCCAGATCACAAAAGAAGACTCGACGCACCGTGGCCCCCATCAGTTGTTACAGACTACCGAACTGCACAGCCTTCAAGAGCACGACAAACCCACATGTCACCGTCAGAACTCCTTTTCATGTGTGTTCAAAAGGCCCGGAAGGCCCGGGCATGTCAGGACAGTGCTTTTCTTTCTCGATTCCCAGGCCTAGACCTAGGTTTTGCCAGGCCCAGGCCCCCCTCCAAAGCGAGGCCTATTTAGTCCCTACAGGCTGGGCCAGGCCAAAGATGGGCCAAGCCCAGGCCAGGCCCATGCCAAGACCAGGCCGGGCCAGGCCTAGGACAAAACTTAGCCGAGCCCGCCCTTTAATTAAATACTAAAACATAATTATATATTATATTATGTAATAATTATTTTTTGTAAATATTTTTATTAATATAATAGGCCTAGGGCCTAGGCTTGCAATAGCATATATTGCCATAATGGCATATATGGCATAATAGCATATATTGCCATTATGGTTGTATATGTCATAATGTCATATATTGCCATTATGGTTGTATATGCCATAATGACATATATTTCCATTATGGATGTATATGCCATTGTTGGGTATTATGCCTTCAATGACTCTAGATTTGAAGAAGGAACACAAGTATAGATAAGCTTAGTAGTTTTTGATATTGTGTTTAAGTTCATGTTGTGACAGATACATCAAAGCTACATCACTAGTATATAGACGATAAAAGTAATGAAAATTAACTAAGTAAAATATTGTCTCAAGACAGCAGAAGAATCGTGGAGAAAAGAATCATATCTTCGAAATAGTTTTGAGATATCGTCTTCATGAAGACACATCGTCTTGAATGTTTAAGAAAGCTTGTCGTGGATAAAGCTAAGTTCAAATGTCAACGACATTGTCATGAAGAAAAGCTTATCGCAGATAAAACTAGAGCATCTCTATGATATCATCTTGAATAAGAAGTTCAACCATAAAGGCTAAAAGATATAACTCCTTGATTCATAAAGAATGGTCCATATCGACTCACATCGGCTTGAAGACCTCATGTCGTCTAGAAGATCAAAATGATATCGTGTTAAACAAAGACAGATAGCTTGAAGAACAAGTCTAAGTCTTATTCTAAGCAACATCTCGACGATGTCGTCTAGAAAAATAAGACCGATGAGATATCAAGTAGAGTCGTTAAGAAGGAAGGATGTCGATGATATCATCTTGACGAAGGAACATCGTCTTGACAAGTTACAGAGTAGCATTTAATGCGCAGACATTCTTGGAAATGAATATTCAGGAAATATGCATGCCAGCTATCTTATACGCAAACCAAGGAGCAATAAGTGATATATTCTCCACAAAATATAGCCGTTGAACAGTATTTAAGAAAGGAATTTATTATTTCTATATTCTGCTATTTCCAAGGAAGGCCAGTAATTATGAACTACCAATTCTGCAAGACATTTTTAAAATAGGAAATTGATTATGGAATAATTAATAAGAGTCTTTATGCAAAATCGCAGTGCATATAAAAGAAGATAATTTTTATCTACAGACATACGGTTGCTCAGTATTATTCTCTCTATGTTTCATTCTCACACATATTTACGTAAGAGAGAAAGAAAAGAATCAACAAAAAGAACCAGTCTTCATTGCTGCTGTGATGTGAAGATATACAGAAGATTCTAAAAAAAGGCTCACTGATCCACAAGATCCTTGGGTTTATTGTTACAAGAAGAAGAAGAAGATATGTGATTCAAGCCTTCATTTTCTAAATTCTTCTCTTCTACAACATCATTTTTGAAATACTTTGTAGGGCTCTTAGTGAGTCTGAGCTGGTAGGATCTAGTGATAGATCTGGGTTTGTAGGGTTCTTGGTGAACCTGAGTTTGGTAGGATCTTGTTGAAGATCTGAGTTTGTAGGACTTGTGAAGTCTGAGCTTTGTAGGGTTCTGTGTGAACCTGAGTTATAAGATCTGATTATAGTGAAAATATCTGAGTTGGAGAAGTCACCTAGTCTAGCACACTGCTAGAGAGGTGGGAGGGATAGTGGACTACCTCTAGACACATTGTCTAGTTGGGAACCACAATAAATCATTGTGTGTTTTCTGTGTTGCTTGTGTGTTGTGATAGATAAATTATTAAATAACAAAGTAAACTGAAAACACCAAATCACCACCCTCTAGGTGTAGTTTATAGACAACCCATAATCTTTCAATTGGTATCAAGGCGAGGTTGAGTTCAAAGGCTTAACAGCTTAGAACAAGATCTACAAATTCAGTGGGTTGTACTAAACAAATGGCTGGTGAGCATCATAAGGAGATGAGCTCAATGATGCTGCCTATCTGCACCAAAGAGAACTTCCACATCTAGAAGCAAAGAATTAGGTTGTACATGGAAGCCTTAGATCCTAGAGTCTATCTGGCAGTAGAAGAAGGACCCAATATTCCCATGAAAATTCCTGTGGATCCAATAACTGTTCCCTCACCTAAGAAATATCTGAATTCACCAAAGATGAAGTTGCTCTGGTCACTATGGAAAAAAGGGCTAAGAACATCATTGTGAATGCAATTGATGATTCAACCTTTAAAAATCTCATACATTGCAAAACAGCTAAGGAGATGTGGGAGTCCTTTGTTGTCTACATGGAAGGAACTGAGGAAGTCAGGGATGATAGGAAGTCCCTCTTAAATCAGGAGTATGAATCCTTCAGGAACGATAAAAAGGATGACATTGCTACCTTCTATGAGAAGTTCTTCAGTATTGTCAATGGACTCTAAACTTATGAAAGAGAGTTCGTCAACTATGAACTAAATGATAAATTCCTAAGATCCCTAAACAAAGAATGGGATATCAAGCTGTGTGCAAAAACAGAAGTTGTAAATCTTAGAGCAAGGGAGCCTAGACAGTTGTATGACACGCTCTTATCATATGAGCTATAGCTAAATACCAGAAAGGCTGAGGGGGAAAACTCTAAGGCTTACACTAGAGAAAAGGCAGTGCCCTTCAAAGCTGATGCTTCCAGAAAGCTCAAGACAATGGAGCCTGTCTATAGTTCAGAGGAAGAGACCTTAAGCAACTCCACCTCATAACTCTCTGATGAAGATCTCTCACTATTCACCGGGCAGTTTAAGAAATTGCTGAGAAATAGAAAAAGAGGGAACAGAAGATATGAAGCTTCACCCTCCAGCCCTAGGAGAGAAAACAAGCATAGAAGAAAACACAGATCAGACAGGTATGATTCCAAAACTAGTAAACATAATTCCTCTAACATTATCTGTTACAAATGCAACAAGCCTAGACATGTCATTGCTGAATGTCCATCCAAAAGACAAGGGAAGAGTGAAGAAAGAAAGCACTCAAAGAATAGGAAGGTAGAGAAGAGCTTTGTGGCAATGAAAGTGAAGACACTCAGTGATAGTGACGCTGATTGCTCCCCATCAGAATTAGATAGCCATATGGCAGCCATGGCTCTCATAGATGAGGAATGTTGTTGAGTCCGAGATCGCACCTCCGAGGGAAACCGGAGGCTGCGGGTTGCCGGTTACTTTTTATGTAGAAGAATGAGACCGCTAGCAGCGGTCAAGGCCAGACTTCGCCCGCCGCGGCAAATGCCACTCCTGCGACGGGCTTTCCTTTGATTAGAAAGAAGTGGTTACAGCGGGCTGCAAATGTAGGAAAAGAGAAGCCGGCCGGTCAGACAGTCCGCAAGACGAGAAACTCCAGTCCGCAGCTCAAACAAGCGAGCTCCTAGATTCGAGTGTGCGTGCCTTGGGAACAGTGTCGCCCCCTATTTATAGGCTTGGGGGCCTGCCCGAACGGGCAGGGATAAAATAACCGCCTGCCCGGGTACAGGAGAATGGGCAGGCGGTGACGGGATACACAAAGAAGGAAAGAAAATAAGCCGCGCGGCTTGGCGGCTTGCCCTTTCGACTTGTCTGACCAGAAGCTGGAGATGATGCGGCCAAGGCGATGATTCTACCCGCTCGGTCTCTGTCTTGAGACCGCGACTTGTTCTTTGTCTCCGGACCTTGGCTTATCTTCATGGCATAAACCGCGCGACCTCCGACTTGAGACCGCGACTTGCCCTCTTGGACTTGGGCTTGGATTACCTCTGGTTCTTGGAGGCGGCCTGAATTATTACAGACCGCCCGGACTGTGTTAGCTGGTGCCGATGGAGCTTGTTTAACCTGAGCCGGGCGACTTGGATCCGCAAACCGCTCGGTCTGCGAGTAATCCTCTTGAAAGCTGTTTCCCGGGTAAACATAATCCCCGCATATTTTTAAATTTCCGTGAAGATTTCGAAAATATCAGTGCTAGCCGGAGACCGCGCCGTCTTCACCCCGTTGGTTATAAATGTTCCAGAAGCTTCGATTCTGGCATAACTCCATTGTTACCACGAGTCACTACTCGCCTATTGCGGTTAAGGCTTTCGGATTGAACAGCCCGAAAAAGATGGTGAACCTGATGGCTGAGCTTGAAGTTCTCGAGAAGTCCGGAAAGAACCGCGAGAGAGACCGCTCGAAAGAGAAGAAGAAGAAAAAGGTGAAGCGGCCTGATAAGACCGTAACAATTGCTTCTGCGAGTAACCCGACCAACCTGCCTGCGGAGTTCACAATCGATTTGTCATCTAAACAGGAGGGGAATAAGCCGACCGAACTGCTTCCTGAGCAAACAGTCATCTTGTCGACCAAGAATGCGGAGAGCTGTCTGAACCCGCCCCCAGCTGATCCCCCAACCTTTTCTGACAAAGGAAACAACCTGCCTTCTCCGCCGGGTAAGACAAACTTGGAGGCTGCTTCCCAGAAAGGCGACGGGGATGAGTCTTTCAAGATGGAGGTCACCCCGTCCGGGGATTTTCATTTAAAAATTAGAGATGAAGGAGAGGCAGTTGACTCCCCCAGGCCGAGCGAACAGCAAACCCCAATAGTCAACATCGAGGATAGTCCGGAAAAAACAACAGCTCAAAAGTCGAAGAAGAGGAAGAAGGAAGAGTCCGCGGCGGACCGACTTCTCAAGAAGATGAAGAGGCTGAAGGCCAAGAATAAAGCAGCATCTGGGAAACCCAAAGCGGACAGCCTGCAAGGCAAGTCGCGCGAGAATGAAGTTTCGGAAGGCTTGATTACTCCTTCCCCCCAGCCGAAGGACCAGGTTCCAATTGATGCTCATAGTATTTCCATAAGCGACCTCCTCAAGGATTTTGATTCTTTTCAGAAGCAAGTTGAACAACTGAGAACTTCTTCCGAACTGCAGGCTGCCAACCCGCCAGGAGAGAAGGGATCCGCCCTGTCTGAGGATGCGACCAGCCTTAAGGAGGCCATCCTTCCTGAGGTCGCGACTGAAAAAACCATACCGGTACCTGAAGATACCGTGACGGCCGGTCTGCGGTTTATGCAAGTGAAGGCGGAGCAAGTAAGAGATCAGCTCGCCAGGCCGCCCCCGCCGCTATCCAATCTATGGCTGCAAGGTAAAAGGTGAGCGGACTACCCCTCTGTTCGTTTTTTTCATGCCGCGGCCTCGAAACAAGTCGCGCGCTTCATTGTTGAACCCGTCGCCTAGCTTCTTTCCCTCCGCCGCTCAATTTTCTGCGGCTAAGCGGAGGCAAAGTGAAAGATCGTGGAGAGAACAACGCCGAAAGTTCGATACCGAGCTAGCAAGGCGACCCGTCCGCCCGAATTCAATTCAAACTGCCGCGGCTTGTAAGCGAGGAAAATTCGATGAAAACGGTTTTCTTTTGAATGTTCCTTGACTATTTTCTCTTATTGTAGATGACCGTGACTCTATCCCGAAGCCGGGCAAACTGGTGACCTATCTTCCCCCTCTTGATCCACCCCTGCTGAGTTCTTCTCGGCCAGATACTCGGATGGAGGACGAGATGTCCCGGCTTCAAAAGAATCTGGAAACACTTGCTAAGCAGCTGAGGGCTATGGAGGAGAGAGAGAAGGTCACCCAAGATGAGAAAGCTGCTCTTCGGGTTGAACTGGAAAACGAACGGAAGGAAAGCCGAGCATCGCTGGAGGCGGAGCGGAGAGAGCGCCGAGAGAAGGAAAAGGCGCAGCAAGACCAGGTGGCTGCGCTGACCGCCCGGATTGACCGGGGAAAGAAAGAAGTCTGCAAGCTCGAAGAGGACTGCGCATATTATAGGGACAGATTCCTCCATTTGGCGAAGGAAGCCGGCGGAAGTCGGCGCCCTGCTAACATGATTGATGAAGGCTGGCGTGGGTCAGGCCGCCCGGATGCGGGGACGAGTTCGTCTCTCCCTGTAGCCGGGACGATCCACCCAGTTGTGAGTGTTCATGAGCCCGCAGCAGCCTTGCCTACTCGCGTGATCCCCGCGTCGCGAGTAGAGAGAGATGCCGCGCGGATTCATAGCATGATCAACCGCCTTAATCATAACATGAACCAAATGCAGGGAACTGTCCTTCAGATCGGCGATCACGTCGCGCGGCTTCACAGGGAGGACGAGCCGGGTGAAAACCACCCGTAATGAATGGCTCTAAGATATGAGCTTGTAATATTATTTCAATTCGGTCCCTTGGACAATTGCTTGACACTGATTACGTAATATTCGATCTGCCTTTCAGGTCGTGCGGCCTAGATATTCGAATTTATCTTTTCTGCCTTATTATGTTGATTGATGCTTGTGGGTTGTTTCACATAAACCGATCTGCTTGTTTTCGTGATTCTTTAATCCGCTTGTTTAGATATACTTAGTCTTTGTGGTTGGTTTTTGTGGTGATGTACCCGTACGGGTTGGCCGGTCTAGCCGTGATTTGACCTTTACTAGATGCAGATCAGCCGTTCTTATAAGTAGCGCCCTTCCGGAAGTCCTTTTACCAAAATCTCAAGATGGGAGTAAAGCGCCAGCCGAAGCGACCTGCCAAGACTTCTGCTACCCGCTCCGAAGCCGCATTGGCCTTTCATTCTGCGGACCTCGAGGAGTGTCGTTTGACAAAAGCTGAGCTGGACAAATTCTTCGTGAAGCATATGACCGACAGTCCGCTACTCGCGCGGCTTCCGCTTCGGGACGAGCGGATGAATTCGTCTGGTCCAAACCACATCGCGATCCCAATCGACCATTTCGATTGCGGATTTAAATTCCCGATTTCCATTGAGCTCGCCATGGTCTTTGACCATTATGGAGTTGTTCCCGGCCATATTTCTCCCAACTCGATGGCCGGGATATGTAGCTTCATCTCTTACCTGCGATCTGAGAGAGTTCGCTTCTCTATGGACCTCTTCAGGAAGATATTTTCAGTGCGGGCCATTCCGGACTCTGAATCGGATGTCTTCAAAGGCCACCTCTACTTTGGCTGCCGCGGGTTGAAGATGGTTAATCTGGCGAACAAAGTCACAGCCTGGTCGGAGAGGTATTTGATCTTCGAAGGCCGACTTGGCCTGTTGAATACGAATCCGCAAGTGCGGCCTGAGGAGGCCTTTCAACCGGTCCCAATAAGCGAAGTGGAGAAGGGAATCTGCAAACTTCTCAAGGATGAGCGGCTTAACATAAGCTACTATATCCCTCTACTTGCCGAGCTAGAGAACGTTCGGCTCGAAGATAGTAAGCTTCCCTTTGCTTCCGACTTCAATGTTAACCGCTCGTCTCTTGTGCTAACTCTTATCCTTTTATAGCCCAAGCTGTTATTCCTGCTAACAAACCGATCAGTCCGGCCGGTTTAGTCTTGACTCAGACTGAGAAGAGAAAATGGCAAGCCAGGAACAAGTCGCTGCCGTCTGATGGGGAGGATTCGGGTTCCTTGGGTGACTTCGCCGCCCTTCGCTCCTTCAGCAAGGTGAAGGATCTGAAAGGCCGCCCGGTCTTGACCTGGAATCCGGACAGTGATAGTGTCCAGGTCTCTACTGCGCTTCCTCACTGGGCGAACGAGAAGTCGGGCCGGCATGCTGAGGCCGCTAGCATCGCCATGTTCGGCCGACGGAACTTCAGGAGGTTAAGGAAAACTCCTGTGGAAGAGCTCGCCAGAGAGGCCGCGCGGGTTGGTGCCGAGAGCTTCATCACCAACGCCTTCATGGGGATGACCCTTAAGAGGTTGGTTAGAGATAACGCTCTTCAAGAGAAGGAAATTGCCGAACTGAAGAAAGAAAATGCGCGGCTAAAGGAAGCCGAGTCGGTAAGTCATCGCCTGGCCAGCATCAACACCAATGTTCTCAGACCGCACGGTCTTACCTTACTCTTTTCTTTTGCAGGCTAAGTATGATGAGACTGACCCGGTCTATCAGCAGGAACCCTTCCCTCATGTCGTTGAGGGAATTGATAATGATTTTAACCGCTTGCGGGAGCTCAACGGGTTCGCTCCTGGTTTCGAACATTTCACCTTCTCGGATGCCTATCCGATCTTGCAAAAGAAGTTAGAGAAAATCAGGCGGAAAGCCAAATGAAAGAACAAAGCCGACGGATCTAGCTCATAGGAGAGCGACGACGAGGATGATGAGGTCGAAGAACCCGCAGCGGCTAAGAGTGGTGAGAGCGGCTCGGAGTCCGAATCCAGCGATTCTGAAGAAGATGCTGGTTGCAAGTCGGGCGAATTGAGCAGCTCATCCTCGTCGGGTAGCGAGGGTTATTCTCCTGACGTTTCGATTGATGGTAGCGAGCATTCAAGTGCTCCTGCATCTAAGAAACTCAAGTCGCATGATCAGTAGCTGTATTTTTCTTTTTTATTTTGAATAGCCGTCGGCTTGATGTTGTTAGCCGGACGGCTTAAAACATAATGTAAATAATGTTTTGATGAGGAAATGAAAAGCTTTTACCTGTCTATCCGTCTACCTTCTGCGACTTACTTGCAATTGTTTGCGATCTTTTTCTGTGTTAAATCTAACCAAGTCGTGCGGCTTACTGTCAACTCATCCGGTTAGGATAAGATTCCGGTAGAGCATCTAAAAAACCCACTCGCATGGCTTGCTTCTCTTAATCCGAATCGAATATATCCGATTTATTCTGAGAAAGTGCTAACTTATTACGAATGTATTACGACATCCTGGAAATCGAACATAATTAAGCCGCGCGGTTACTGTTAGATTCGACATACTTGCTCCCCAGGATAAAGAAGTACAAGTCATGAGAACAATTATCAGACCGAGCGGTCAGTGTTTTAACTCAGGTGACTTGCCGCTGGCATCGCTGTAAATCCCACCTCAGGGAATGTAACTAGATAACCGATCCGGAATTTAAAATAATCAAGCCGTGCGACCATAAACCGACCCTACGTAAATGCCTTGCAAAACAGAATATCCAGTCTCTAGAAGATCAGCTGATAGACCGTGCGATTAACATTTAACCCGAATAATCTATATGACAGCAATTTATAACATTGACTGACAAGCCGCACGAGCTGTATGTAGAATTCGTGCGATTAGCAGGTTTAATACGTGAAATGAGAATCATAACCACCTGATTAAAGGAACCTGTGACTATCCGATCGGATTGAGTGGAAATCCATAAGTATGATAAATTCATAATCCGGATAATAAGGTCGGCCGGTCATGATTATGCTTGCTTCCCTGATATTTACCTTGATACCTTAATGATACCCTGTTTATTTCAAACCGTCCGGTCTAAAAACCGAACCGCATGACATTTTTGGAACCTGCTGATTTTAGCTCACCTGGTTTACCAACCAGATCGCCAGGTTTAATAACCAGACCGCCCGGATTAATGACCAGACCGCCTGAAAACCTTGGTACCTGCTTATTTCAAACCGCCCGGTTTGAGTATTAAGCCGTCCAGTCTATGTTGCCCATAGAAACCCTGCTTTTTCTCCCAAATGGTCAATAATGACCATATGGGATGAGATAATCCCTGGTAATGTAATAAAGATGATTACAGACTCAAATGACCAAGTGGGCCGGTGGGCCTAGGCGGCGAACATTGCTTTCCTCAAGTGGTCATAAGAGCTGTAGAAATAAAGAGAAACAAGTACAGACCCAGATGACCAAGTGGGCAGGTGGGCCTAGGCGGCGAACATTGCGTTCCTCAAGTGGTCATAAGGGCTGTAAGCGATTCGACTGCTCTCTTGCCTAGGGCTACAAGCCGAGTTGATCAATTGGGCAGGTGGGCCTAGGCGGTGAACATTGCTTTCCTCAGAGAGATCAACTCAGTTGTGGGTCCCGCTTAGGCATCGCTTGAGAGTACCTTGGAGTATTCGATAGTCACAGACTAAGATGATCAATTGGGCAGGTGTGGTTATGCCGCAGGGGCTATACCGACATTGCTTTCCTCAGAAGGATCATCAAAGCTGTAATTATATCCCCCTCGGGGCATGATAGAGCCAACATTCACCTAGACCTCCCTTGATGCAGGGGTGTGTCGGATATCAGCCGGGATCCAAGGTTCTGAAGACCACCGCACGGGAATTGGCAAGCTACCACTACACGTGTGCGAAAACTCCCCGCTACACATGATCTTCATGGTTTTACGCTAATGACTACAATCCGAGGGGGTTCGAGCAGAACTTGGCGATGTCTCCGTGGTTTAGTGAGTTTGATATATGAGAAAATGCAGAAAGGAAAAATCAGACATGGAGAAGTGTCAGTATGGGGCTTCTTATTAAAATATCTCAAAAAACTGCAGGAAAGTAAATAAGACATTTTAGGGATAGAACCATTTGAGATCGTCACCACTCCAGGTGCGCGGAATGTCTTCTCCTTCACTTGTTTGGAGGCGATAAGTCCCACTTTTTAGTACCTCCTTGACGATGAAAGGTCCAGCCCAATTAGGATCTAACTTCCCGACATTACCTGTTCGGGCTGCTGCATCAACCTTTCTAAATATGACGTCGCCGACCGCAAAATGCTTTACCCTAACATTTTTGTCAAAGTACTTTGCCAACCTCCTTTTAACTTCTTCTTGCCTGATCGTTGCCTCATCCTGAAGTTCTTCGATTAGATCCAGACTACACTTGATAGCCTCGTCATTGTATTCTACCCATGCTTCTCCTCCTTCTTTTCCGTACACAACTCTTGGAGTGACCACCTCAAACTCCACAGGAACAACAGCCTCCGAGCCATGAGATAATTTGAATGGTGTCTCCCCTGTAGCTGAGGAAGGGGTAGTACGAAGAGTCCAAAGGATGGAAGGAAGCTGGTCCGCCCAATTTCCTTTTTGATTCAAGACTCTTTTCATCAAGAGCTGTCGGATTCGCCTGTTTGCTGCTTCTACTTGTCCATTGGTTCTTGGATGATGTACCGAGGCAACCCGAAGATCAATTCCGACCTGATCACAAAAGTTTATCATCTCCGGATTATTGAACTGTGGGCCATTATCAGTGACGATTGCCAACGGTATTCCATGCCGGCAGACTATTTCTCCCCAGATGAAGTTCCTGACGATTTGGGTAGTAGTTTTTGCTAATGCTTTAGCCTCAATCCACTTACTGAAATAGTCGATCATCACGATGATAAAACGACGTTGACCACTGGCTATTGGAAAAGGTCCCATAAGATCCATACCCCATACGGCAAAAGGCCACGGCGCAGTTATTGATCTGAGTGACTGAGCAGGCAAATGCTGAAGAGGAGCAAACTTTTGGCACAGCACACACCGCTTGGAAAATGCTTCAGCATCCTTTCTCATAGTCGGCCAAAAATATCCTTGCCGCAGGATCCTTTTTTCCAAGGTTTTTGCCCCTGAATGGCTACCACATTCTCCAGAATGAACTTCCTGAAGTACGATAGGGATCTCTTCTTCTGAAACACATCGTGCTGAGGGGGAAATCAAAGATTTTCTGTAGAGAAATCCTTCTATTAGATAATAATATGCCGCCTTCCTTTTGAATCTTCTCCGATCTTTGATGGAATGGTGGAACTCCCCCTTTGATAGGAATAGCTCGTAAGGATCCTTCCATGAAGGATTATGATCAATTTGCATGAGTTCTGCCTCATCTATTGCCGGATGAAAAAGTTCAAAGGTCACTCCCCTTGATGGAAGACCGAACTTCGACAATTCATCTGCCTCCTCATTTTGCGTTCTTGGGATGTGCTCGATAATAAATGACTTGAATCTTCCGATTTCCTTTTTGGCTAATAGCAGATATTTTCGCAGAATCGGCTCTCTTGTCTCATAATTTCCCAAGACCTGGGAAGCCATCACCAATGAATCAGTTCTAACATGTACATATTCTATGCCCAACTCTTTCGCGAGCCTTAGCCCAGCCAAAAGTGCCTCATATTCTGCCTGGTTATTCGTAACTGGGAAGAAGAACTTGATAGCTTGCTCCAGCCTGATGCCATTTGGGCTGATCAACACTACTCCGGCTCCCACGGAGTTCCTGCCAGAAGCCCCATCCACATAAATGATCCAAGCCAGAGGAGATCGCACCACCTGTTCAGGACTAAGCTCTGTTGTATCTACCAGGAAGTCTGCCAAGATTTGCGCTTTGATTGCTGTTCGGGGGATGTACGATATCTCAAATTCACTTAGTTCAATAGCCCATTTTGCCAACCTCCCTGAGTGATCTGGCTTTTCAAGAATATTTTTTAAAGGATGGTCTGTAATAACTTGGACGGAATGAGCCTAAAAATAAGGGCGAAGCCTTCGCGCAGACATAACCAAAGCCAAGGCCAGTTTCTCCAGGATCGAATATCTGGTTTCTGCATCCTTAAGGATGTGGCTAACATAGTATATTGGAAACTGCCTCCTCTTCTCTTCTCGAACGAGGACAGAACTCACCGCTTCTGGTCCGACTCCCAGATATAAGAATAGTTTTTCTCCCTCACGGGGACTTTGGAGTAGTGGAGTCGAAGTTAACTGTCCCTTCAGCTGCTCGAAAGCCTTGTTACACTCCTCGCTCCATTCGAACTTTGATCCCTTTCGCAATGTTTTAAAGAATGGGGCACTTTTATCTCCGGATTTAGAGATAAACCTGCTCAATCCTGCCAATCTCCCCCCAAGTTGTTGAACTTCTTTAGTATTTCGAGGAGGGGTCATATCAAGGATGGCCTTCACCTTATCTGGATTTGGTGCAAGGCCATCAGGAGTTAAGAGATGCCCAAGAAATTTTCCTTTGTTTGCCCCGAACACACATTTCAATGGGTTTAATTTTAACTTGAACCTCCGTAGAGTAGCGAACGTCTCTACGAGGTCTTCCAAGTGCAATCAGAATGTTTTACTTTTGAGAAGAAGGTCATCAACGTAAACTTCGAGATTCCTGCCCTTTTGATGTTTAAAGACGTTATCCATCATTCTTTGGTATGTTGCACCCGCGTTTTTAAGACCGAAGGGCATTACGAGATAGCAGTAACACCCATCGTTTGTGATAAATGAGGTATGCGGGATGTCAGGTTTGTGCATTTTAATTTGATGATACCCGGAGAAGGCATCGAGGAAACTCATAAAACCATACCCGACCGCGGAATCAACTAAAACATCTATCCGAGGCAAAGGGTAACAATCTTTAGGGCACGCTTTATTAAGTTTGGTGAAGTCCACGCACATGCGCCACTTCCCACCAGATTTCTTAACCATTACAACATTCGACATCCACGTGGGATATTGAATCTCAGAAATGAAACCTGCCTTTAGGAGTTTGGAAACCTCCTCTCTGATGGGCAACGCCAGCTTGGTCGCCACTTCTCTCTTCTTTTGTTGGACAGGCTTGAACTCAGGAGATACATTCAGATGATGACAAGCCACGCCTGGATCCACTCCAGGCATATCCTCCGCTGACCAAGCGAAGATATCTAGATTTCCCAATAGACAAGAGATTAGCTCTGCTTTCTCCTCCTCCGACAACTCAGCGTTGATGACCAGCTTCTTTTCTGCCCCTTCAGCAATAGGAACTTCTTGGGTCGCTTGGGCAGGTTCCAAGTGAGCCCCTTCCCGATCTTTTCCTTCCTCGGCGGCCTTTGGAGACTCAGCAACCTCCAAAACCTCATCCATGGTCTTGGGAAGCGGAACGTCAGTGATCATGTTGACAGTTCGGACGTAGCACTCCCGAGCTACTTTTGGGTTGCTTCTAACCCGATACTGCTTTCCTTCAGCGGCGAACTTGAGGGCAAGGTGAAAGGTGGACACTACCGCCCTATACGCATTGAGAATTTGCCTCCCGAAGATAGCACAGTAGTTGCTCGGGGCATCTACTACCACGAAATTGATCAACTTTATTATTCCTCCAAGAGAGACCAGGAGCTTCACTGAACCCTCTACTTCCTTCTTTTCCCCAGAAAAACCGTAGAGGGGTCCCTCGGTGGAGAGCAGATGCTTTCCAGTTTTCAAGGCCTCGAAAGTCGGACGAAAAAGGAGATTGACAGAGCTGCCGGTGTCAATCAGAATCTTGTGGACTATATAGTTTTCAATGATGGCCTTGATAACCACCGCATCATCGAAAGGATTAGCATTGGGGGGAAGGTCATCCTGACCAAACGTGACAATAGTGCTTTCGGGAGGAGAACTTGTAGTGGCTGCCACTTCCTGCTTTAGAACCCTTGCAATGCTGGATTTGCGAGATGATTCCGCTCCAGCTCCCCCATGGATACAATAGATGTCCCCTAAGGGGCCCACATCATTGACTTCGACGCACTCGGTAGAAGGATGGATGTCACCATAGTTGTCGGCGTCCTCGACGTCGGCGCATTCCCAGGTCACTTCTACTGTTTCCTTCTCCTTTTTCTTCTCGGTAGTTGGCTCAGCAATTTTATCTTTCCGAACTAGACCCCCGAGCTTTCCTTCTCCCAGGAGTCTTTCTATAAGCAAACGGAGAGCTCGACAGTCTTCAGTTAGATGTCCCCCCTCTTTATGATACTCACAATAAAGGTTCGGATTTCGATTGCGAATATCCGACATCAGAGGAGCAGGCCTTTTGAAATCTGGCCTCTTTTGTAGAATCTGGACTACTTCATCCATGGTGACGTTTAGGGGAGTGGATGACTCTTGCGAATCATCATATTGAGTTGATGGAATGACGGGAGGTGGCTGCGCGGCATACTGTTGTAAATATACCCTCATGATTTGTGGAAGGGGAGCGGATGGAGCGGGAGCGACGGCCAACGGTGGTTTCTGATCTTGAAAACGCTGATGGCCCATAAATGGTTGCTTATTTTTGTAGTTCCTCCCCCTTTGGGAACGGGGTTCGAAGTGGGACTGATTCGATGGTGGATGACAGAAGGAAGGATTCGATGGCTGTTCCTTGTCGCTTACCAGCTTCGCGACGTTGTCCGGATTGCTCTTCTCTCCTCTGATAAACATATTCGCTAAACTTATCATTTCCGGATAAGTCTTAGGCTCCCTTATATTTGCTTCGAACTTTAGGGGGCCCTCTCTTAGGCCTTGGATGAGGGCAACCCTATACAGCTCCGGGTCCACGTTTTGGACTTCCATGATCTCTTTCTGGAAGCGGTCCACAAAACGAGCCCACATCTCGTTTTCTCGTTGTTTTATATCAAAAAGGGCCGCCGGGCCACTCTTTCTCTTCCTTGAAGTAGAGAATCTCAGCAGAAATTCTCTTCGCAGCTCCGCAAAATAACGGATCGACCTGGGGTGCAAACCGTAAAACCATTCCCTCGCTTTTCCTTCAAAGGAGGTTACAAGAAGCTTGCACTTAGTTGCATCAGTTAAAGCTCTGAGAGCAATGGCTGACTCGAAAGCTTGTAAATGAACCGTGGGATCGGTCTCCCCATTAAAAGCTGGCAGGCGGGGTTCCCTGAAATTATTAGGGGCAGGCTCCCCTCTAATTTCGTCCACAAAGGGAGAAGTTTCTTCCATGTCTTCATACAGAGGAGCAGGGTAATAAACCGCCGGAAATGCGGCTATTCGCGGGCAAGCCGCCTGATAAGAAGACCAGGCAGCAGCTTCTGGCGGGTAGGAGTGACGAATAGGAACTTCAGGCGGGTAGGAGAGACGGGTCGCCCCCTCCTGCGGGTAGGAAAGGTGGGCAGCGTGAGAAGTTGCCCCCTCGAAGTCGAGGACTCGAGCTGGAATGTTGTGCGCGGCTTCCTAATAGAAGTTTTTCCTAGCCGCAAGGTCTTCTTGGTGGAGCTGGAAATTAGCGGCTTGCGGTAGCGGATAAGGAGGAGGTGGAGGAAGGACTGGGGTCACCGCCTGATTAGCCGCAGCTTGTTGCGGAGCTAGTCGCTCAGTTAACATTGCCAAAGTCTGACTGATCGCTTCAAGTCGCTGATCAGTGGCCCTCTGAACCCGCTCGGCTTCTCTCCTTGACTGCTCCAGGGCTTCCCACAAAGAGTCCTCGCTATGATCGGAGCGGTCTCCAAGGGGGAACTGACGGTCTGACATTATGGCGAAAAGGGATTTCACCGACAATCCGCGATCTGAAGGTCGCGTGTTTCTGTTGAGTCCGATATCGCACCTCCGAGGGAAACCGGAGGCTACGGGTTGCCGGTTACTTTTTATGTAGAAGAATGAGACCGCTAGCAGTGGTTGTAACACCCCAAAAATCGTGGTTCAGCGAAGTAGGCGGAGTGGTTGTGCTGCACTTGAAGCAGGCTAAATCTTCCCTTTCTGCTCTTAGCGCACGACCATTTCCCTCTCGCGCACGACCAGTGATCGTGCGCCAGCGATCGTGCGTTAATTCAGAAGAGAATCGAGTTCTGTCTCGGACAGTGCGCACGACCATTTCCCTCTCGCGCACGACCAGTGATCGTGCGCCAGCGATCGTGCGTTAATTCAGAAGAGAATCGAGTTCTGTCTCGGACAGTGCGCACGACCATTTCCCTCTCGCGCACGACCAGTGATCGTGCGCCAACGATCGTGCGTTAATTCAGAAGAGAATCGAGTTCTGTCTCGGACAGTGCACACGACCATTTCCCTCTTCGCGCACGACCAGTGATCGTGCGCCAGCGATCGTGCGCCCTGTTTATTCTGTTCCGCGATTTTGAGCGGAGAAGAAGATCGGACCGTCCAAATCTTTTGGAAATTGATCCAACGGCTAGGTTTAGTTGCGGGAGACCTTTAGGGCTGATGAGAGGGGGTTAAACCCTCATATTCTCTAAGCCATTCTCTCTCCAAACCCTAGAGAAAGAAGGAGGAGCCAAGGAAGAAGAAGGTAGATCCCGCCATTGACGGAGCTCCGGAGCTCCGTTTCGCGAGCCGTTTCCAGATTTGGAGAGTGCAGCCCGGTGCGGTCGTTTCTCTCCGTGTAGAATCTCGGATCTATGGCAAAAAAGAACGCGTCTAGGGTAACGATTCTTCCTCCCGAACTTTGGACTTGTATTTGTCCTTTCATTCCTCTTTCTATGCTTGCATGAGGAATCCCTTTCACCAAATGAGTGAAGTGTAGGATTTCCTCAAGTTCTTCGGAACTCCGGGTAGATTGTTTCCGTCCCCGGCATTATTGCATGTAGAAAATCCGGTAGTCGTGCGGATTTAGGCATTTTGTGTGAAGCCTATTCGTGGCCGTGAGCCCGAATCGGTGATGCTTGATTTGCGACGTTGCATTTAGGTTAGGCCTAGAATGCGTGCCGGAGAATGACTCCGTGAAATCATCTATAGTAGTGCGGGAAATAAGTATAGGCGTCTTGTGAAGATGCTAACGAAAGCCCCATGCTCTGAGATTGGTTGAAGGCAAACCTTCACCACGAAATTGATGCGGAGCGTATTGCACCTCCCTTGTTGAGTATTCGTGAAACCTAGATCCTTGTGAAGGGGTTAGGTGCGTAGCGTATAATTAGTATAGCACTTGAAAGTGCTAAACCCTTACGGGCCGAGGCGAAGCCGTACCCGCGTCGCGCGATAGATCACGACTATTAGAGCACGGGCAAAGCTAAACCGAACCCGTTTCCATGCAGATCGGTAAGAGGTCCCTTCCTCAGGAAAGCCGTGTGATCATGGGAGAGGTCGTGGAAGGTGTCATACCTAGACCGACAAAAAGCTCTTGTTTCCACCCAAGGTTGTGGCCCTTACGGTGCAGTGTTTTGTGAAATGGATGTTATGTTAGCCTCATGCGATTGCTTAGGCGGTTGTGGGGAACCTTCGGGTGAACCCAACCAACATCATGTGCATACCTAAGTTCCCCTCTCTTTTGATGCTCAACCTAGAAGATTGATTGTGCTTGAAACCTCACCTTGTGTAGTTTGCACTTTCTTTATATTTAGTACTTGTGCTAGTATGGCTTGCTTGCAGGGTAGAAGCTCCGCCACCCCGGAAAAGGGGTGGGGGCGTTATAATTTGGTCAGCTGTGCTGACCGTTACTTTGTTTGCCACCGCTTGGTGGAATGTTCTTATGCAGGTGCAGGTGAGCCTAGCGGGAAATAGCGGGCGATGGCCCTTTGCAATGTTGGCCCTCGAAGGCCAGCCCTTTTCCTGTTATTCATGTATGGCCGGCCTGCGTGCCGATGTATGCTTTTGGAGTTTTGTGCATTGGATGAATGTAAGGCCTTAAGGCCGTAACTCTTATTCAGGATACATTCCTATGATAGTGGACAGTTCTATTTGAATGGTTTAATTAATGCTTCCGCTTACGTTTTGTACTCTCGTTTAGTTGTTACTTTTCTGGTTATCACCTTTTAACTCCTAGCTAGTGTGGTTTGTATGGCGTGGGGTCCCGGCCGGACCTGCTGTTATACTCTTCGTACTGGCAGGATGTTACAATTTGGTATCGGACTTAAGGCGTCGATCCGTAGTTTAGCGAATTCGGGACGACTTCCTTTTAAGGGGTGGTGCGCACGGGTTGTGCATTCACCTAAAACGACAAAAACTAATAAGAATGTCCACTTAGGAATGAAAAGAAAACATACTTGTTTGCGGAACCTGAGCGTCCCATGATTGATGTTTGATTTGTTTTGGGTCACTAAATTGTGCTTTGCATGATTATAGGTGACTAGAAGTGCTGCGGGCAGTCTCGACCCCGTAACACCGCTGAAAGTAGTGGGTCGGCTGAAGTGCCAGCGACCACTCCTTCTGCTGAAATGATCAAATTAGTCGCAGAAGCGGTCTTCGCGATGATCAACGCTCAACCCCAAAGGCTGGTCCAGCCTGCTACTCCTACTCCGGATGTGGCCCCTGAGGCTGTTGCTGCAGTGGAACCTGCGACGGAACCAAGGGTGGAGGCCCCTGTGCCTGTAGCTGCAGTAGAACCTGCGGTAGCGCCGAGGGTGGAACCTCAAGTTACGCAAGTAGTTGCGGGGCGAGCGCATGACCAGCAATTAAAGCATTTCCTGAGCTTTAATCCTCCTACCTTCTCGGGATCTGAGTCCCCAACGGAGGCAGAAGACTGGTTGTCAAGAGTTAGAAGAACTCTGAGGGCGACAGCGACGGACGAAGCCATGATGGTCACCTTAGCCATTTTCCTTCTTGATGGAGAGGCTGTGCTGTGGTGGGAAGAGCAGGAGCTGCATAAGTTCTGCGGTAGAGATATTACTAAAATTACAATGGCTGAGTTTTCAAAGTCGTTCCTCCAAAGGTTTATCCCCTCTGCCCAGCGCATTGCGTTGCAAAACCAGTTCTTGAGGTTGACACAAGGTGATCGCTCCGTTGACGATTACTTGCATGAGTTTACCAGACTGAGTCGCTATGCGGGGTCCTTGGTGGAGGATGAGGAGACAAAGACAAATAAGTTCTATGAAGGGCTTCGGGACGAGTTGAGGCTGCTCCTTGCAGGCCCTATGACGTTTGGCTTCCAAGTGATGGTGCAAACTGCCAGATCTTTGGAGTTGGACATGAAGAGGGTACAAGCAAGGGGTGTTGTA
This sequence comes from Dactylorhiza incarnata, assembly GCA_033032865.1. NCBI lineage: Eukaryota > Viridiplantae > Streptophyta > Magnoliopsida > Asparagales > Orchidaceae > Dactylorhiza > Dactylorhiza incarnata. The sequence goes on along the minus strand of JAWHQI010000619.1, from coordinate 77,123 downwards.
AAGAAACCTGAGTTTCATGCGCCGGCCTCTCAGTCCAAGTCAGATTTCAGAAGGAACAAAAGGAAGTTCAAACAGGCGGAACCAGCTCCTTCAAATGTTTCGGGAGCCACGACCGCGCGGACTCCTATTACGTGTTTCACCTGCGGGAAGGTGGGACACAAAGCTGCGGTGTGTCGAAGTTGTCCCTCGAAGGCTGGTATTCGAACGGTGGATTATGCTCGTGCTGCCGAAAAGGGTAAAGCTGCGGAGTCTTCGACTTCCCAGCACATTCCGACTCAGCCGAGAGTCTATTCGCTTGGCCAACAAGAAGCTATACGACAAACTGATGTCGTCACAGGTACGAATTAGAAGTTAGCTTTTACAGCTATATATATAATTCATACTGTGGTACGACTATATGCGTTATTTGTGTGCAATTAGGTTTCGTCCTAATTTTCAACTATCCGGCGAGAGCTCTATTTGATACGGGTGCATCGCACTCTTTTCTGTCCGAGGACTTCGTTGTGCGAATCAGAGTGCCGTCTACCTTCGTAGAGGATAGATTGAAAGTAGTGCTACCCAATGGATCTCGAATGAGTGCGGATAGGAAGAGCCGTGTGAAGGTGCGGATCGGAAGTCAGGATTTCGACTTGGAAGCGTCGTTATTACCGTTAGCTGAATTTGATGTGATCTTCGGCATGGACTGGCTCTCGGAGCAGCGGGCATGCATAGATTGCAATACAAAGGAGATCACTGTGGGAAGGGACACCGAAGGAGAAACCATGTTCGCCGGTATGCGAGGAGCGAGCAAGACGCTGATGTCTGCTCTCCAGGTGGTTAAGGCGGTGAGAAAAGGCGCCGAGTTGTTCTTCACCTTGTTGGAGACTTCAGAGCCAATGCCCAGGTTATGTGATGTCCCAGTTGTAGTGGAGTACGCCGACGTGTTTCCTAACGAACTCCCTGGGGCTCCGCCTCAGCGGGAGATCAATTTCTGTATCGAGTTGGTGCCAGGTGCCAAACCTGTGGCCCGTTCACCGTACCGGATAGCGCCAAAGGAATTGGCAGAGCTGAAGGTTCAATTGCAAGAGCTGCTAGAGCAAGGCTACGTACGTCCAAGTTCATCGCCTTGGAGTGCACCGGTCCTCTTTGTGAAAAAGAAGGACGGGAGCTTGCGTCTATGTATTGATTATCGAGAGCTAAACAAGTTGACCGAGAAGAACCGATATCCGATTCCAAGAATCGATGATCTATTCGACCAATTGGTGGGGTCGACGGTTTACTCCAAGCTGGACCTAAGGTCCGGTTATTACCAACTGCGGATAAGGGAATGCGACATTCCAAAAACAGCGTTCAGTACCCGCTTTGGGCACTATGAGTTCACGGTGATGTCGTTCGGTCTGTCCAATGCACCGTCGGTATTCATGGACTTAATGAACAGGACGTTCCGTGAGTATTTGGATCAATTTGTGATCATCTTTATCGACGACATTTTGGTATACTCTCAATCGGAAGAGGAGCATGTAGGGCATCTGCACGCCGTTCTGAGCACCTTGAGGAGGAGTCAGCTCTATGCCAAGTTCTCCAAGTGCGAGTTTTGGCTACCGTCAGTAGCATTCCTTGGTCACATCGTTAGTGGAGATGGAATTGCAGTAGATCCGTCGAAGATAGAAGCGATCCGAGCGTGGCCTTTGTTGAAAAACGTAGCGGAAGTCCGAAGTTTCTTAGGACTTGCCGGCTATTATAGGCGCTTTGTGGAAAACTTCTCGAGGATCGCACTTCCTCTCACAAAACTGACTAGGAAGGATCATAAGTTCGTTTTGTCGCCCGAGGCGCACGAGCTTTTGAAGAAATGAAGATCCGTCTGACCACGACGCCCATTCTATGCTTGCCACAAGGTACGGAAGGCTACGAAATTTATAGCGATGCCTCAGGAAGTGGTTTGGGTTGTGTCCTAGTGCAGTTCGGGAAGGTGATTGCCTACGGCTCCCGGCAACTGAAGGTTCATGAGAGGAATTACCCGGTCCATGATTTGGAGCTAGCGGCCGTGGTATTTGCTCTTAAGCTTTGGAGGCATTATTTATATGGCGTGAAGATCGATATCTTTACCGACCACAAGAGCCTCAAGTACTTGCTGGATCAAAGGGAGTTGAATATGCGTCAAAGGAGGTGGATGGAGTTCCTTGGGGATTACACCTTCGACATCAATTATACTCCCGGTAAGGGAAACGTAGTAGCGGACGCGCTGAGTCGTCGGGCTCCCGCTCAAGCAAATTGGATTTTGATGCACGATGAGCGTCTAATCCGCGAGCTGGAAGAAATGGAGATCATTTGCATTGATAGGAGAACGTCTACTTCAACATGCTTGAACTGGACGGAGGTTCGATACGACCTTGCCGACCGAGTTCGACAAGCGTTGGAGCTGGACGAGAGCATGAAACGCAATAAGGCGGAAACCGTTGAGGGGTTAAACGATGATTTCTCCTTCGAAGACGACCTTATGTGGAAACAGGAAAGGTTGTGCATCCCAAACGTTGGCACTCTACGGGCGGAGTTGATGTACGAGGCTCATCATACCAAGTACTCAATCCACCCGGGGAGCACTAAAATGTTTATGGATATGAAGAAGCTTTTCTGGTGGCCGGGTATGAAGAAAGACATTGCCCTTTACGTGGCCAAGTGTCATACTTGCGCGTTGGTGAAAGCGGAATGTCAACGTCCCGGTGGGTTTCTGAAGTCCCTGCCGATTCCAGAATGGAAGTTTGATGATATTTCGATGGATTTCGTGCACGGATTGCCGAGATCGCAACATGGAAACGACGCCGTCTGGGTGATCGTGGACCATTTGACAAAGGTATCACACTTCATTCCGAACCGGAAGGATGATTCTGTAGAGAAGCTAGCAAAGCTCTATGTTGATAGTATTGTGAGACTGCACGGTATTCCCCGTAGTATCGTCAGCGATCGTGACGGGCGTTTCACATCGAAAGATTGGAGGCTTATCCATGAACTGTTGGGCACGAAATTGAAGTTCAGCACGGCCTTCCACCTGCAAACGGATGGACAGACCGAGAGAACCAACAGGACTATGGAGGATATGCTCCGAATGTGCGCTCTAGATTTTGGAAAGAGGTGGGAAGATCATCTCTACATGATCGAGTTCGCCTACAATAATTGCTATCAAGCCAGTATAAAGATGGCTCCCTTCGAAGCCCTCTATGGTAAGAAGTGTCGTACGCCGTTGTCTTGGGCGGAAACGGGCGATACTAAGCTATTGAAGCGAAAGGATGTTGAAGAAGTAACTTCGACGATCCAGACTATACGTGAAAGGCTATTGGTTGCCCAGGATAGGCAAGCAAAGTATTTCAATGCCAAGCATAGGAACCTAGAGTTTGCCGTCGGTGACCGGGTTTACTTGAAGATCAAACCGTGCAAAGGGGTATCAAGGATCCGACGCTTGAAAAAGCTCAGTCCAAGGTACTTAGGACCGTTTGAGATCGTGGAACGTGTTGGTGATGCGGCTTATCGGCTTGCACTATCTGCAGAGCTGAGCGGTCTGCTCGACGTGTTTCACATTTCAGTGTTGAGGAAGGCAGTGCAAGAGCCTACTCATATCGTTGCGGTCGGCAAAGTTCCGGTTGATAGTGGGTTGTCGACGAAGGTCAAGCCCTTACGCATCGAAGATACCGAAGTAAAGCAGCTGCGGAACAAGTCCATTCAGATGGTAAAAGTCCGGTGGGATAATTGCGGCCGAGAGGAGTTCTCTTGGGAGAGAGAGCAAGCGAAGCTTGCGGAGTACCCCGAGCTATTTCTCTCAGGTAATTTATAGCTGAATTTCTTGCTATTTCTGTTTTATAAATTTCGGGACGAAATTCTTTTAAGGGGGGTGGAGTTGTAACACCCCAAAAATCGTGGTTCAGCGAAGTAGGCGGAGTGGTAGTGCTGCACTTGAAGCAGGCTAAATCTTCCCTTTCTGCTCTTAGAGCACGACCATTTCCCTCTCGCGCACGACCAGTGATCGTGCGCCAGCGATCGTGCGTTAATTCAGAAGAGAATCGAGTTCTGTCTCGGACAGTGCGCACGACCATTTCCCTCTCGCGCACGACCAGTGATCGTGCGCCAGCGATCGTGCGTTAATTCAGAAGAGAATCGAGTTCTGTCTCGGACAGTGCGCACGACCATTTCCCTCTCGCGCACGACCAGTGATCGTGCGCCAGCGATCGTGCGTTAATTCAGAAGAGAATCGAGTTCTGTCTCGGACAGTGTGCACGACCATTTCCCTCTTCGCGCACGACCAGTGATCGTGCGCCAGCGATCGTGCGCCCTGTTTATTCTGTTCCGCAATTTTGAGCGGAGAAGAAGATCGGACCGTCCAAATCTTTTGGAAATTGATCCAACGGCTAGGTTTAGTTGCGGGAGACCTTTAGGGCTGATGAGAGGGGGTTAAACCCTCATATTCTCTAAGCCATTCTCTCTCCAAACCCTAGAGAAAGAAGGAGGAGCCAAGGAAGAAGAAGGTAGATCCCGCCATTGACGGAGCTCCGGAGCTCCGTTTCGCGAGCCGTTTCCAGATTTGGAGAGTGCAGCCCGGTGCGGTCGTTTCTCTCCGTGTAGAATCTCGGATCTATGGCGAAAAAGAACGCGTCTAGGGTAACGATTCTTCCTCCCGAACTTTGGACTTGTATTTGTCCTTTCATTCCTCTTTCTATGCTTGCCTGAGGAATCCCTTTCACCAAATGGGTGAAGTGTAGGATTTCCTCAAGTTCTTCGGAACTCCGGGTAGATTGTGTCCGTCCCCGGCATTATTGCATGTAGAAAATCCGGTAGTCGTGCGGATTTAGGCATTTTGTGTGAAGCCTATTCGTGGCCGTGAGCCCGAATCGGTGATGCTTGATTTGCGACGTTGCATTTAGGTTAGGCCTAGAATGCGTGCCGGAGAATGACTCCGTGAAATCAACTATAGTAGTGCGGGAAATAAGTATTGGCGTCTTGTGAAGATGCTAACGAAAGCCCCATGCTTTGAGATTGGTTGAAGGCAAACCTTCACCACGAAATTGATGCGGAGCGTATTGCACCTCCCTTGTTGAGTATTCGTGAAACCTAGATCCTTGTGAAGGGGTTAGGTGCGTAGCATATAATTAGTATAGCACTTGAAAGTGATAAACCCTTACGGGCCGAGGCGAAGCCGTACCCGCGTCGTGCGATAGATCGCGACGATTAGAGCACGGGAAAAGCTAAACCAAACCCGTTTCCATGCAGATCGGTAAGAGGTCCCTTCCTCAGGAAAGCCGTGTGATCATGGGAGAGGTCGTGGAAGGTGTCATACCTAGACCGACCAAAAGCTCTTGTTTCCACCCAAGGTTGTGGCCCTTACGGTGGAGTGTTTTGTGAAATGGATGTTATGTTAGCCTCATGCGATTGCTTAGGCGGTTGTGGGGAACCTTCGGGTGAACCCAACCAACATCATGTGCATACCTAGGTTCCCCTCTCTTTTGATGCTCAACCTAGAAGATTGATTGTGCTTGAAACCTCACCTTGTGTAGTTTGCACTTTCTTTATATTTAGTACTTGTGCTAGTATGGCTTGCTTGCAGGGTAGAAGCTCCGCCACCCCGGAAAAGGGGTGGGGTCGTTATAATTTGGACAGCTGTGCTGACCGTTACTTTGTTTGCCACCGCTTGGTGGAATGTTCTTATGCAGGTGCAGGTGAGCCTAGCGGGAAATAGCGGGCGATGGCCCTTTGCAATGTTGGCCCTCGAAGGCCAGCCCTTTTCCTGTTATTCATGTATGGCCGGCCTGCGTGCCGATGTATGCTTTTGGAGTTTTGTGCATTGGATGAATGTAAGGCCTTAAGGCCGTAACTCTTATTCAGGATACATTCCTATGATAGTGGACAGTTCTATTTGAATGGTTTAATTAATGCTTCCGCTTACGTTTTGTACTCTCGTTTAGTTGTTACTTTTCTGGTTATCACCTTTTAACTCCTAGCTAGTGTGGTTTGTATGGCGTGGGGTCCCGGCCGGACCTGCTGTTATACTCTTCGTACTGGCAGGATGTTACAGCGTTTAAGGCCAGACTTCGCCCGCCGCGGCAAATGCCACTCCTGCGACGGGCTTTCCTTTGATTAGAAAGAAGTGGTTACAGCGGGCTGCAAATGTAGGAAAAGAGAAGCCGGCCGGTCAGACAGTCCGCAAGACGAGAAACTCCAGCCCGCAGCTCAAACAAGCGAGCTCCTAGATTCGAGTGTGCGTGCCTTGGGAACAGTGCCGCCCCCTATTTATAGGCTTGGGGGCCTGCCCGAACGGGCAGGGATAAAATAACCGCCTGCCCGGGTACAGGAGAAAAGGGCAGGCGGTGACGGGATACACAAAGAAGGAAAGAAAATAAGTCGCGCGGCTTGGCGGCTTGCCCTTTCGACTTGTCTGACCAGAAGCTGGAGATGATGCGGCCAAGGCGATGATTCTACCCGCTCGGTCTCTGTCTTGAGACCGCGACTTGTTCTTTGTCTCCGGACCTTGGCTTATCTTCATGGCATAAACCGCGCGACCTCCGACTTGAGACCGCGACTTGCCCTGTTGGACTTGGGATTGGATTACCTCTGGTTCTTGGAGGCGGGCTGAATTATTACAGACCGCCCGGCCTGTGTTAGCTGGTGCCGATGGAGCTTGTTTAACCTGAGCCGGGCGACTTGGATCTGCAAACCGCTCGGTCTGCAAGTAATCCTCTTGAAAGCGGTTTCCCGGGTAAACAAATGTTGTGATGAAACACATCACAAACAGGCAATTCCTAAAGCATTGCCGAGAAACATAAAAAGAGGGAACAGAAGATATGAAGCTTCACCCTCCTGCTCCAGAAGAGAAGACAAAACTAGAAGAAAACACAGATCAGATAGGTATGATTCTAAAACTAGTAAACATAATTTCTCTAACATTATCTGTTACAACTGAAACAAGCCTGGACATGTCATTGCTGAATGTCCATCCAAAATACAAGAGAAGAGTGAAGAAAGAAAGCACTCAAAGAATTAGAAGTCAGAGAAGAGCTTTGTGGCAAAGAAAGTGAAGACACTCAGTGATAGTGATACTAATTGCTCCTCATCATAATCAGATAGCCACATGGCATCCATGGCTCTCATTGATGAGGAATGTTGTGATGAAACACATCACAAACTGGTAATTCCTAAAGCATCTCCTACCCTCTCTGACACAGATTTAGTTGCCAGCTCCTCTTCAACAGAAGAAGAACTTGACACTGAATACATAGAGAAATTTGGTGCATTGCTTGATGCCCTTAAGAAAGGAAAATCTCTCTATAAAGCACAAGCTGCAGAGATCATCTCCTTAAGTGGGAAGAGAGATGAACTACTTGAGAAAGTAGCTATGCTAACTCAAGAGAAAACCAAATTAATTATCCCTCCACTGAGCACCAGCACTTTTACTGAAGTCATCAAGCGCAAAAATTTTAGAATTAAAGAGTTGGAGGACATGGTTTTACAAGAAAGGAAAATTGTGGCTAGTTATTCCAAGCCACAAACAGTTTTTCCCTTGATTGATAGCTTTTCTCAAACAAATAAGCAAGGTTTGGGCAACACTCCAAGTGAAAACCATGGGAAGTCTACTTAGGGAAAGACTGTCTTTAGAAAAGTGATCACCCACAAATATATATGATCACAATAACATCTATGGATGCAAAGAAAACCATAAGTTAAACAGCAGTAGTAAACTGCCTTATACCTGGCTAAGCAAGGGACAAGCTTTCCCTGGGAAGAGTGCACTATTTGCACCCCAAAAGAATCCTCCAGTAAAAGCCTGCAGTAGTTTCCATGTTGGAGAATACTCTTCTGCCCCCAAGAAGGGAAAGTCAGTTGTTGAACAATTGCCTAATCCAGTCAGACCAAACACCACAAGAAAATCTAAATACAATAGATTTGAATGCTGGTGTTGTGGAAAAGTAGGGCATTTTGTCTTAGACTGTTGGTTCAACCCAACTGTTAAGAATCATTCTCACATGATAACAAAAAAGCAGGCTGCAAATTCATCATCGAAGAAGCACCTGGGACCCAAAAGAGATTGGGTTCCTAAGGAAGTATAGTTATTTTGCAGGTATGTCCAAAAACCACCAAGACTCTTGTGTGGTACTTGGACAGTGGATGTTCCAGGAATATGACTGGAACAAGAAGCCTATTGAAGGAATCTGCACCTGTAGAAGATGGACCCAAAGTTAAATTTGGAGGATCCAACAGAGGTGTAGTTAAGGGCTATGGTAAGATCACAAATGACTATATCACTATCACAAGAATAGCTTATGTGGAAGGGTTACAACATAACCTTTTAAGCATAAGTCAGCTATGTGACTTAGGATATGATGTTTCCTTCCACAAGGATAAGTGTCTGATTAAGGATAGTAAGAATGAATCCATTCTAACAGGCACTAGGTGTGGAAATATTTACTGTTTAAATATCATTTGTTCTAAGAAATATGAGCCTATATGTCTTGTAGCAAATTATGGAGTGTTTGCTTGTGTAAAGTGGCATAAAAGACTAGCCAACATCAACTACAAGTCTCTCAAGAAATTAATGAAAGAGAACTTAGTAAGAGATGATCCTAAGCTTGATTGCCTAGAGATGAGTCCTTATCATGCATGTCAAATGGGCAAGAAAACAAGAACTTCATTTAGAAGCATACAGGACAAAGAATCCACTAGGTGTTTATACTTACTACACATGGACCTATTTGGTCATATGACAGCGCACAGCCTAGGAGGAATGGATTATACATTGGTTATTTTTGATGATCACTCTAGATTTGCCTGGGTATTCTTTTTGAAACACAAGTCTGATACCCAAAGTTCATTCAAGAATTTTGTCAAACAAATTCAGAATGAAGTAAACAGCTCTGTGGTCAAAATCAGAAATGATCATGGAACTGAATTTCAGTCTAGGTCAATGACCAAATTCTGTGAAGAAGAATGTATCCTACAAGAGTTTTCTTCTCCCAGAACTCCACAACAGAATGGGTTGGCTGAGAGGAAAAATAAAACACTCGTTGAAGCTGGAAGGACCATGCTAAGTGACTCCTCACTCCCAGAATACCTTTGGGCTAAGGCAGTAAACACTGCATGTCATGTGCAAAATAGAGCACTCATCAATAAGAACCATAGTAAGACTCCTTATGAACTGATTAAGGGTAAGAAGCCAACACTAGCTTACTTCAAAATCTTTGGAAGTAAATGCAATGTGCTGAAAAATAATAAACACCATATTACCAAATTCTCTGAAAAGAGTTATGAAGGTGTCTTTGTAGGATATAAAAAGCATAGCAAGGCCAACAAAGTCTTCAATAAGAATTCTCTTACAATTGAGGAATGTGTTCATAATATTTTTGATGAGAGCAGCATGCTGCATAATCCTTCGTCTAGTTCATCCAATGTAGGAATTGGAGAAAGATTAAAGAACCTCAAAATCAGAGAAGAAGAACCAGTTGAGAATAATCAGTCCTATACAATGGACTCTATCCCAGAATCAGTAGAAGAGTATACTGAAGAGCCAAATCCCCCAAATGAGAACCATGAACTAGGAGCTGAGGAAGTTACTGAAACAAGAGGACCTGCAAGAGTAATGCCTATTGCTGTAAGACATCATTGAAATCATCCAGCAAATCAGATAATTGGTGAGCTCACTGATGGAGTGAGAACCAGAAGAAATGCACTAAATGAAAACTTGCATCTTAGTTTTCTATCCCAAATTGAGCCCAAGAAATTTGAGGAGGCCAACAAAGACCAATTTCGGGTTATGCATATGTAAGAAGAGCTAAATCAATTCAAAAGGTGCAAAGTATGGAAACTTGTCCCAAGGCCACAAGGGCATAATATCATTGGGACAAAGTGGGTCTACAGAAATAAGATGGATGAAGCTGGATTGATTTTCTAGAACAAGGCAAGGCTGGTAGCTCAAGGATACATACAGGAGGAAGGCATAGACTTTGATCAGACATTTGCACCTGTTGCTTGAGTGGAGGCCATCAGACTCTTCTAGCATATGTTGCATACAAGGGGATCAAATTCTATCAAATGGATATCAAACCAGCATTCCTAAATGGAAATCTAAAGGAGGAAGTCTATGTAGCTCAACCACCAGGTTTTATCTCTCCAACCTATCAGTATCATGTGTATTTCCTCAAGAAAGCCCTATATGGGCTAAAGCAAGCTCCAAGGGCTTGGAATGTGACACTGTCTACCTTTCTCCTTGAAAACAAGTTCTCAAGAGGGAAGATAGATAAGTCTCTTCTCTTGAGAGAGCTGAAGGGACAAATCTTTTTGGTCCAGATATATATTGATGACATTATATTTGGATCAACAGATGGGATCCTTTGCAAAATGTTTGATAAACTTAAGCAAAGTAAATTTTGAAATGAGCAGTATGGGAGAGCTAAAATATTTCTTAGGTCTCCAAGTCAAGCAATCTAAGGAAGGAATTTTCATTTCTCAGACCAAATATACCTTCGATATCATAATGAAATTTGGTATAGAGAACTCTACCCTTATGAGAACTCCTATGGGTTCAACTATGTCTCTAAATAAGGATGAGAAGGGTAAACCCTATAGTGAGTCCATGTATAGAAGCATAATTGGCTCACTGCTCTACCTTACTCCTATTAGGCAAGACATCATGTTTGCTACATGTGTCTGTGCAAGATATCAAGTGAACCCCAAAGAATCTCATTACTCAGCTATGAAAAGAATTCTGAGATATTTAAAGGGTACTCCAAATCTGGGGCTCTAGTATCCTAAGTCAAATGACTTTGAGTTGTGTGGATATTCATATGCAAACTTTGCTGGGTGCAAAGAGGACAGAAAAAGCAATTGAGGAACTTGTCAGTTCCTGGGAAGAAGGCTTGTATCTAGGAGTAGTAAAAAGCAAAACAACATTGCTATCTCCACAGCTGAATCAGAATACATTTCAGCTGGCAGCTGCTATGCACAGCTCCTGTGGATTCAACACCAATTAGAGGATTGCAATTTGCACCTCAAGAGAACATCTCTCTTTTGTGATTCCTCAAGTGTCATATCTATTGCCAAAAATCACGTGGCACACAGCAGAACAAAGCATATTGAAATTAGATATCTTTTCATTAGGGAGCATGTTGAAAAGGAGGACATCTGCCTTGAGTATGTTAATACAGAGAGGCAGATAGTTGATATTTTCACTAATCCCCTTGATGAGGCTAAGTTCAATCAATTCAAATTTGAATTGGGCTTGTTAAGTTCTTAAAAATTGGGCAGGTTGAATCCATGATATCCTCCCTTAACAAGTGTGTAGTGTCTGATAATGGGATGGATCTCACAAAAGATCTACCCTAAAATGCTATGACAATCTGAGTTTTTGAAGACAGGAACACCAGGAAGCATAACTTAAAGTTTCATAGAGAAAAATGGCATCCCAAAGCATATCATCATAATAGATAACGACGACATTGATGAAAGCTCGACGACAACACCCATATCTCGATGACAAGAGAAAAGACATCTCGACGACACTCTCAATGACAAAGCTCAACTCATCCAGATAAAATGTTATCACAGGACCTGACACTATCATTATTGTGCCGCCATTATGTATTCTCAACACGATACAGGAGCATTTGAATAGGTACGCGCCTCTTTGTCTTCTCGATGCATTACTCTATATATATTAGACATTGTGTGAGAATAGAAATCACGCACACATGAAACTCTAGAATCCTTCCTTCATCTTCCTCCTTCTAATACCTCTCTGCTAACTGAATGGCGCCGAAGAAGAACGATGAGAAAATACCTTCCGGAGGAGAACTTCTGAAAGGTGGTTTTGAGAAGACTACATAGGGCCTGGATATGGTCATCACCCTGCTATATGCATCTGAGTTAGAATACCTCCTCATAGAGCCAACCCGTATCTACCATTTCGCCATCTCAGAATTCTTTGAAAACGCCGAATTTCACAAATCAGAAAGGGAAATTCGCACCGCTGTGGCTGGGCAATGCATTCAAATTACTGTTGAAAGTCTATCCACAATTCTACAACTTACTGCCTTTGAAAAGGATGAGACAGAAGAATACATCACAGATGTAGATGTCTATGAAGGATTAAAATAGTGCGGTTTTGAAACCAAACCCAATGGCATCTTACAAAGAATGCAAATGAACAGGCAAGGCAAATTACTAACAGGAATCATTGGAAAGGTACTACTTTGTAAGACAGGCTCACATGACCGGGTCTCAAAAGGAATGTTTGAGATAATGACCAGAGTAATCTTAAACCAAAGGACTGATTTAGGAAAGTTAATGTTCGACATGATTGCAGAAAACCTAAATTCTCCCAAATTCGGACGAATTCTATCTTTATATCTCTCGAATACCATTCCTCATCTCCTTAAAATTTCAGAATCAATTCCTCTCCAATATCTTAAAAGGATAGATGCCAAGAAAATAAGTAGGTGGGAGAAGAGGTGCACAAAGAATGATGCAGGTGAACCTTCTACTCAAGGATAGATAGGTGGGAGGGATTGTCTAGCACACTACTAGATAGGTGGGAGGGATTGTGGACTACCTCTAGACACATTGTCTAGTTGGGAACCACTATAAATCATTGTGTGTTTTCTGTATTGCTTGTGTGTTGTGATAGATAAATTATTAAATAACAAAGTAAACTGAAAACACCTAATCACCCCCCTTTAGGTGTAGTTTATAGACAACCCATAATCTTTCAGCCATAATGGCATATAAAAGCCTTGTATTTAGGGATTTAAAAGACATGAAAGCTAGCCTGGCGTTAGGCCCAAGCCAGGCCTGTGCCAAGCCCAGGCCAGGCCTAGTGCCTGGGCTTATCCTGGGTCTGGCTTATCACTGAACTGGGGGCCTTATTTCGCCCCAAGGCCTATCATGGGCCTGAAACCTGGCCTCGTCATGCTTTTTTTAGGCCAGGCTGGAATGGGATTTCCTTGCCTTGCCTTTTTGTACACCTCTGCACACACACTATGTATATATATATACATGCATACATATGCAGGTATATACATACATACATATGCAAGTATATACATACATACATATGTATTTTAGCCAAAGATCACATACATATGTGTGGGCAGACCCCCCGAGCCTATAAATAGGGGGTGGAATTCCCGAGGGATGCTGACTCGTACCCAGGAGCTCGCTTGTTAGAGCTGCGGTCTCGAGTTTTGTGCCTCGCGACTTGTTACCCGGTCAGCTTCAATTATACTTCCCGTGTAACTTATTGTAACCGATATTTTTGAATCAAAGGAAAAGCCCATCACAAGAGTGGCATTCGCCGTGACAGGCAAAGTCTGGTTTCGACCACTGCTAGTGGTCTTGGTGATCAGAACTCTCTAAGCCAGTAGTAACCGAAAATTTGCAGCCTCCTTTTTTACCCTCATTTCTTAGCGATCTATTGTGGAGGTGCATTTTTGGCATCAACAATCCGCAAGGATGAAATACGTTCTCTAACGACTTGTTTATTGCCAAGAATGAAATGGAGTGTTTCAAAGACACAGCAAAAGACATTATTGGAAGTTATTCAAATTAGATGGATGAGTCCGGGAAAGAAATAGAAGGAGACGTGTATTTTCCAATCGACATTCCTTCCAAGGATAGACCAGAAGAGGAAAGTGATTTAAACTATGATTGATAGAGAATAAGTATTTAGAAGCAGGAAGAAAGTTTTAATGAATTTGATTATTCTTTCTTCTTCTTGTTCTTGGTCCATCCCTAAAAAAGAATAGAACAATAACATCTGTACAGACAGTTTCTGCGTCTTCTTCTTCTCCTACATCATACAGCAGTAAGACCACAAAAGTACAGAGAGCATCAGGATCAAATCTCATAACCCTTGCAGCAATCACTATCTTAAGCAAGGGTTCATCTTTTTCAGATCCTGAAGGATATACAAGCAACACCAACTACTTCTTCAGTTGCTGAAGGATTCTAACTAAAGAATCCCCTTCTCTTCTTTTCTTTTCTCTGTTCTTATTCTACAAAATGTAAAAGAGTTTTATGAATCCCTCTTCAAAGTATTCAGTGGTTCTAAGAGTCTCCTTATCAAAAGACTCAGTGGTTCTAAGAGTCTCCTTATCAAAATACTCAGTGGTTCTGAGAGTCTCCTTATCAAAAGACTCAACCACTACTAGTGCATTCCTACCAGGGTGGTAGAAGAGTGGAGTACCCACATTTTGGGGAACCACAATAAATTTTTGTGACTTCTGTGCTTTGAATTTTCTGTGCTGTCCCATTTACAGTTTACTGTTTTTCAATTTCTGTTTATCTGAGCTTACTTTATTCTATTTTGATGTTGATGATTGCATAGTTCTTAACAGTTTTATTGTGTGTGCATAACTAGAGTATAAAAGTTTTTTAAACCCCTATTAACCCCCTCTAGAGAATACTCAGAGTCACACTATGCACTTTCAAGAAGAAAAAGAGGCTAGCCTTTGAGGGCCAATTCGGCAAAAGGGCCACCGCCCGCTATTTCCCACTTTACTTACCAGCACCTGCAACCAACATCCAATAAGTGGTAAACGAGGGTCAGCTATGAGCTGACCACAAACTGTGTAACGATCCCACCCCCTGGCCATCTAGCCGGCTAAGGTGAATGTCACCGCTAACCTGCAAGCAAGCCGTACATGCAACATGTAACAATATAAAGAAAGTGCAACTACACTATACAGGCTGAGGTTTCAAGCACAATCAATCTTCTATGTTGAGCATAAAGGAAAGCAAACCTAGGTATGCACATGATGTTAGTTGGGTTCACCATAAGGTTCACCACAACCTCCTAAGCAACCGCATGAGGCTAACACAACATCAATTCAAATTATCATAGCGTGGGTGCGAATGACCACACGCTCCATGCTCACAAGGCATGCATCAAAGGTACTCCTTCGTGAGCACCAACACCATCCTAAGTTCGGAAACCTTAGGTGGTAAAATGTTTCTAGCCATGGGGCTTCCGATAGGATCTATTCAGTTCAGTTCAGCTTTGTCCATGCTCTCGCCGACGTGATCGAACGTACGACATGGGTACGGCTTTGCCTCTGCCCGTAAGGGTTTAGCACTTGCAAGTGCTACACAAAACATAAGTTGCGCGCCCAATCCTTTCACAAGGACTTAGGCTTCACAAATAGTAACCAAGAAGTAGGTACAAGACCAATCACTTCACATCTTGCGGTGAAGGTTTGAGTTCAACCACACTCAAGCATGGGGATTCCATTAGGATCTTCAAAAGACACCTACTCTCAAGTCCCGCAACAAAATGACAAATCTCACAGAGTCATTCTCCGGCACGCATTCTAGGCTTAACCTAAATGCAATGCCACAATTAAAGCATCACCGATCTGGGCTCACGACCAGGAATAGGATTCACACAAAATGCCTAAATCCGTATGCCCATCAAATTTCTACATGCAATATGCCAGGGATAGACACAATCGACCTGGAGTTCTGAAGAACTTAAGGAAATATTACACTTCGGCGATTTGGTGAAAGCGATACCTTATGCAAGCATAGGAAAAGGAATGAGAGGACAAAAACACGTCCTAATACCGGGAGGAAGGATCGTTACCCTTCCCGCTTTCTTTGGTTCCATGAATCCGAGATTTCAATCGGATGGAAAGAACCGCAATGGGATGCTCTCCATGGATCTAGAAACGTCTCGCGATTCGGAGCTTCAGAGCTCCGTCAATGGCGGAAAGTGTCTTCTTCTTCTTCCTTAGCTCTCAGATTTCTCAAGTTTGGAGAGAGAGTGTAAAGGCAATAATAGACCTAAAGTTCATTCTCAAGTATCCTTTAAGGGATTACAAAATGATCCTAGCCGTCAGATTCATGTTTCAAAAGGATCATAAACATTTCAGACTTAGGATTTGACGTCAATACCGGTCAAAATTGAACCAGGTAAAAATAAGCGCGTTATCTGCATTCATCGAGTACTCACTACAATTCATCGAGACCATCATTTTCGTCGAGACATTTTGATGAATCCTGACAGTGCTTCCTCTCAGCCCTCACTTTGGAAAAGTTGGGTGTTACAGCTCCACCTCCCTTAAAAGAATTTCGACCCAAGATTACGGCAGTAAGGTACCAAAATTTAAAGCATACTTGAGGGAAATAGCCCGAGGTACTCTGCATGCATCGATTGCTTTCTTTCCCAAGAGAGTTCCTCTTTCCCACAATTGTTCCAACAGACCTTTACCATACAGATGGCTTTGTTCCGCAATTTCTTCACCTCGGTGTTTTCGATTCGTATGGGCTTGACTTTTGTCCCTACCCACCATCTATCGGCACTTCGTCTACTGCAACGATATGTGTTGGATCCTTCACAGTCTTTCTCAGCGCTGAAATGTCAAATACATTATGTAGACCGCGTAGCTCCAAAGATAGAGCAGCCGATAGGCAGCTTCCCCAATGTGTTCCAAGATCTCTTAACGGTCCCACGTACCTTGGATAGCGTTTTCAAGTGTCTGATCTTTGATACTCCCTTGAACCGTTTGATCTTCAGGTATGCCCAATCACCAGCAACAAACTCGACGTTCGGGTGATTTGCATTGTAATATTTGGCCTGCCTATCCTTGGAAATGAGCAACCGCCCTCGTATTCCCTGAATCGATGTATTCGCTTCATCCACATCTTTGCAAATTAACAACTTCGTCTCTCCCATTTCAGCTCATGCCAACAGCATACGAAACTTTCTACCATATAGGGATTCGAAGGGAGCCATTTTAATACTTGCTTGATAACTATTGTTATAGAAAAATTCAATCATATAGAGATGGTCCTCCCATCTCTTTCTGAAATCCAAGGCGCACATCCTGAGCATGTCTTCCATCATCCTATTGGTCCTTTCTGTCTGCCCATCCATTTGCGGGTGGAAGGTTGTGCTAAGCTTTAGCTTGGTACCAAATAGTTGGTGAATCAGCTTCCATTCATTTGATGTGAAACGCCCATAACGATCACTTAGAATGCTACGGGGAACATCGTACAGTCGTACAATACTATCAACGTACAACATTGCTAGATTTTCCACGAAATCATCTTTCCGGTTCGAAATAAAGTATGATACTTTTGTTAAACGACCTACGATCACCCAAATGGCGTCGTTTCCATGTTGCGATCTCGGATATCAGTGCACGATGTAAGACCCCAAATTTCATGTGAACACCAAAATACACAAAAATGAAATAAGTTGAAGTCAGGGAGCTAGCGCTAGGAGTTAGCGCTAGCGCCGGCGATAGCGGATCCAAGCGGTACCGACTTAGGGCTAGCGCCGGGCGTTAGCACTAGCGCCGGCGGTAGCGGGAAAATTACATATAGCTCGAAATCCGACTCCTCAGCTCATATTTTCTGAAATCCTCTCAAGAGCTGAGGGCAGAGGGCTGGGAGCAAGGAGGGAGATCCGTTGGCGTTGTGCTTTCGTCATGCCAGGAGGGAGATAGCATCTGCGTGCTTGTGCCACCGCAGATTCTAGCCAATCCAATCCCCTCTCATGTCTATGGCGCCAAAATGACCAGCGAGGGTAACGAATCTCCTCCCTAGTTTTGGACATGTATGTCCATTGATTTCCATATTGTTTTGGAATACTTCTACTAATTAGTAGATCGGCTATTCCGGTGGGTTGAAGGTATTCCCCCACAAATTTCATATAGAGTCCGGAACGGTAGTACGGGCATAGGCATGCTGTGTGAAGCCTATATGGACAGATCGAGCCGGATTGGTGGTGTGTAAACTGCCGGAAATAATTCCGTGTACGTGATGTGATTCGGGTTATGTGTACTGTTTTGTACAGCAAAAGGGTCCTGGAGGTGTTTCCCAGGAAATACCCAAATTTGGTGGCAGAACTGAGTTCTATCACTAGCGCCGGGCGCTAGCGTTAGCGCCGGCGGTAGCTCTAGGTGAGCTACCAGTGTTGATGTCTGGAGGTGTATTCCCAGAGGTTGCAGGGTTGATTTCTGTTACTAGTGCCGGGCAGAACTAGGTTCTATTACTAGCGTCGGACGCTAGCGTTAGCGCCGGCGGTAGCGCCCAGCACACAGATTGTGTGTTTCCGTGCTACCTAAATTCCTGGAGACTGGATGCTTAGCAGGAAAAGCTGTGGAACTTGCAAAACCCAGCTTTAAGAGATGGGTATTGGGTGAAGCTTACTCGTATCGCATAGATCGCGATGATTGAGCACGGGCCTAGCTGAACCAAACCCCCTATAGTGGTGGTGAAGAGGTCGCCCCTCGTTGCACCGTGCTATGGAAGAGTGACGTAACTTCGTTTACGGGCTAGCTCAATTTTCTTGTCTAAGTTGAAATAGGACTTAGCGTGAAGGCGTACCTCAAGGAGTATGCCAAAGTGTGCCTTGAGAGCACGAAGCGGGTGGCTTGGTTTGCCTCCATTGGTGTTGTTTGCGGATATATATATATGCTGCTGACACTTACTTGCAGGGAAGGAGCACCGCCGCCCCTAGTGTGGGGCGGGGTCGTTATAAATCTTGGTCAGCTAAAGCTGACCGGTTGATGTTTTCCAACCAATTGGTGGATTTGCTTATACAGGTCCCGGTGAGACTAGCGGGAGATAGCGGGCTGAAGCCCCTGCTGCTGTGCTGTGCTGGCCCTTGAAGGCCAAAGCTTTTGTTTACTCTTGTTCATGTTTGGCCGGCCTGCGTGCCGATGTCTGGAAGCCACCTTCTTGATGTAAACAAACTCATGTAAATAACTCTTGTTGTATTTCATTCCTAGTAGCAATGTGGACTTGTTATAAGCTGGTTTTAAATGAAACTAAACATGCTTCCGTTATGCGACTCTGATGCTGAGATAGTTATAGTTTTAACTGTTTAATGCTAATTTTAGTAACGCGCACTTCTGTTCATTTCATATGGCGTGCGGTCCCGGCCGGACCTACTGTTATATGCTATGTAACAGGGAGGGTGTTACAGATTGGTATCAGCTACAGGTCTCGTTCCCTTTCCGTACAAATTCGTGGTCGAATTCTTTTAAGGGGTGGTGAGCACGTGTGTGCGTCGCATTTAACTCATATAAATAACCAGTTTTGTCCACTTTAGGAATGAATTACATGTATATGTGTAGCATTTTGATGGAACTTCTGTGTTCCTTTATTGCTTCATACTATCTCTTAGTCACTAATTATGTTTTGTGTACGTATATAGGCGACTGGGAGTAGATCGGGGCCATCTCCACCACCTCGTTCGACTGCAAGTAGTGCACCAACTGCGGTGCCGACCCCTCCTTCTGCGGAAACTGTAAGGATGGTGTCAGAAGCAGTATTTGCGATGTTCACGGCGCAACAAGGAGGGCATGTCCCTGGACAGCCTCCTATACATGGAGCGGCTCCAGTGCCGGCACCAGCAGCCGAACCTGCGGTGGAAAGACCAGTGCCGTTGAGGGCACGAAGAGCTCCCGATCAACAGCTGCAATACTTTTTGAGTTTCCACCCTCCTACGTTCACGGGGGTAGGAACCCCGACGCAAGTGGAGGATTGGCTCTCAAGGGTGCGCAAAACCCTGAAGGCCACAGATACAGGGGAAGAGCAAAAAGTTACTTTGGCAACCTTCCTATTGGATGGGGAGGCGCAACTGTGGTGGGATGAGATGGAGTTACATCAGCTAGCGGGAAGGCAGCTGACAAATATTTCTTTTGATGAGTTTTCCAGACTGTTCTTGGCGCGGTATCTGCCACCGGCCCAACAGATAGAGATGGAAAATCAGTTCAACCGGCTGACTCAGGGTGATAGTACGATCAACGACTATCTGCATGAGTTTACACGGTTGGAACGCTATGCAGGTGTGACATTTGCAGATGAAGCGCGTAAGACAAATCAGTTTTACGAAGGCTTGCGAGAGGAGTTGCGGTTCCTTCTGACGGGGCCAATGACGCAGGGGTTTATGACCCTGGTCAACACATCTCGTTCTTGAGAGAAAGACATGAAGTGGTCCCACAGTAGGAAGGAGCTAGTAGTAGTCAAGCCAGAGTTCAAAGAACCGAGCTCGGCAAAGTCAGGACGAGGCAAGTGGAAGAAAGGAGCGCGACCGTCTGGGTCAACTCAATCTTCAGCATCGGGAGTGACTGGGCGAGGCCCACTCATCTGTTACAACTGCGGCCGACCGA
This sequence comes from Dactylorhiza incarnata, assembly GCA_033032865.1. Lineage (NCBI taxonomy): Eukaryota > Viridiplantae > Streptophyta > Magnoliopsida > Asparagales > Orchidaceae > Dactylorhiza > Dactylorhiza incarnata. The sequence continues at coordinate 56,997 of JAWHQI010000619.1, read as the reverse complement.
GGCACTATTCTCGTGACTGTCGTAGTGGGAAGAAGCTAGTTGCGGCCTATGCAGTAGAGAAAGGGAAGGCGACAGAGTCAACCACATCTTACGCTGCTCCAGCCCAGCCTAGAGTATACAACCTTGGCCAATAGGAGGCCATCAAACAGAATGATGTGGTGACAGGTATGCGAGAGTATATAGCTTTTGTTGCTTTTTATACTTCATACCTTGTGCATTGCTTGTTAACTATTGATATCCTAGGCTTTGTCCTGTTCTTTAATTATCCGGCAAGAGCACTATTTGACACGGGTGCTTCACATTCCTTTCTATCAGAGGCCTTCATACAGCAACTTGGAGTGCCTTCGTTGTTTAGACAGGAACGATTAGATGTGTTGCTACCCAATGGGTGCTCGATGCGCGCGAATCAAAGTTGTGTGGTAAAGGTACGAATAGGGAGTCAAGACTTTGATTTGGAAGCACTGATACTCCCGCTTTCGGAGTTCGATGTAATCTTTGGTATGGACTGGCTGTCAGCGCAGCAGGCCTACATTGATTGCACATCTAAGGAGGTCACACTGGGGCGGAATACCGAACATGCGACTACATTTGCTGGTTTGCGTGGATCGAGCAAGACACTGATGTCTGCTGTCCAAGTGGTCAAGGCGGTTTGGCAAGGCGCAAACTTATGTGTTGTGCTAGTGGGGGCTATAAAGCCTCAACCCAGTTTGAGTGATGTTCCTGTGATTTCAGAGTATCCAGATGTGTTTCCAAAAGATCTTCCTGGGGCGCCACCTCAGCGAGAGATTGACTTCACTATAAAGCTGGTGTCAGGTGCCAAGCCTGTTTCACGCTCTCCATACCGAATTGCGCCAAAGGAGACGGCGGAGTTGAAAATTCAGTTACAAGAGTTGCTAGAGCAGGGTTATATACGACCAAGTACATCCCCTTGGGGTGCTCTGGTCCTTTTTGTGAAGAAGAAGGACGGAAGCCTGCATCTATGCATTGATTATCGAGAATTAAACAAGCTGACCGAGAAGAACAAGTATCCGATTCCTCGAATCGATGACTTATTCGATCAGCTAGTTGGGTCAACTGTGTAATCAAAGTTGGATCTCAAGTCCGGCTATTACCAGTTGCGAATTCGGGATTGTGATATCCCCAAGACAGCATTCAGTACCCGCTACGGACACGTCGAGTTTATAGTGATGCCATTTGGATTAATGAATGCGCCGTCAGTATTTATGGATCTGATGAATCGTACCTTCCGAGAGTACCTTGATCGGTTTGTCATTGTCTTCATAGACGATATCTTGGTGTACTCTCAGTCTGAAGAAGAGCACGTGATACATTTGCACGAAGTTTTGGAAACCCTTCGACGTAGTCAGCTTTATGCCAAGTTCTCTAAGTGCGAGTTCTGGCTAGCCTCAGTAGCGTTCCTTGGTCATGTTGTTAGTGGCGAGGATATCGTAGTGGATCCAGCAAAGATCGATGCAATCCAGAAGTGGCCCGTTTTGACAACAGTAGCGGAAATTAGGAGTTTCCTTGGACTTGCCGGCTACTATCGGCGCTTCGTGGAGAACTTTTCGCGGATAACTCTACCTCTCACCACCTTGACAAGGAAGGATCAGAAGTTCGTTTGGTCACCGAAGTGTGCACGGGATTTTGAGGAATTAAAGAGGCGTCTGAACACAGCACCAATTCTATGTTTGCCATCAGGTGCAGAAGGTTATAAAATTTATAGTGATGCGTCAGGGAGCGGCTTAGGCTGCGTACTTCTTCAGCACGGTCAAGTGATATCTTATGGCTCTCGACAGTTGAAAGTGCATGAGCGGAACTATCTGGTCCACGACATGGAGTTGGCGGCCGTAATATTCGCTCTAAAGCTGTGGCGGCACTACTTATATGGTGTGAATGTTTACATCTTTACAGACCATAAGAGCCTTAAGTATCTATTAAATCAAAAAGAGCTCAATATGCGACAAAGAAGATGGATGGAGTTCCTGGGGGACTACACGTTTGATTTACACTATACACCCAGGAAGGGAAATGTAGTCGCAAATGCTTTGAGTCGAAGGGCTTATGCACAGGCCAATTGGATTCAGATACATGATCCACGTCTGATCAAAGACTTGTAAGACTTGGAGATCTCCTGTGTGGAGAGGACTTCTAGTGCAAGTGCGTGTTTGAACTGGACGGAGGTGCAATATGACCTCGCAGACAGAATACGACAGGCCCTGGAGCTTGATTCGAGCATGCAACGCTATTTGGCAGAGTCTGGGGATGGGACTTCTGCAAAGTTTTTGTTGGACGGCGGTCTGATGTGGAAAGACGGTCGGTTGTGCGTCCCAAATGTGGGTAATTTGTGGGAGGAATTGATGTACGAAGCGCACTGTACCAAGTACTCAATTCACCAAGGGAGCACAAAGATGTACCAAGACATGAAAAAGCTGTTTTGGTGGCCAGGATTGAAGAAAGACATCGCCTTATACGTGCCAAAATGCAAAAGTTGCGCACTAATGAAGGCAGAATGTCAGAAACCTGGAGGTTTCCTGAAGTCGTTGCCTATACCGGAGTGGAAATTTGATGACATTTCGATGGATTTCGTGCACGGTTTGCCGAGATCACAGAGTGGGAATGATGCCGTATGGGTGATCGTGGATCGCTTGACGAAGGTAGCCCACTTTATTCCAAACCAAAAGGACGATTCAGTTGAAAAGTTTGCAAAACTATATGTAGATAGCATTGTCCGATTGCACGGTGTGCCCCGCAGCATTGTCAGTGACTGAGATGGGCGTTTTACTTCAAAAGATTGGAGGCTAATCCACCAGTTGTTAGGCACAAAGCTGAAGTTTAGCACTGCCTTCCACCATCAGACGGATGGACAGACTGAACGTACGAACATAACTCTGGAGGATATGCTCCGAATGTGCATCCTAGATTTCGGTAAAAAGTGGGAAGATCATCTTTTCATGATCGAATTCGCTTACAATAACAGCTATCAGGCAAGTATAAAGATGGCACCCTTCGAGGCCCTCTATGGTAGAGCTTGCCGCACTCCCTAATCTTGGGCAGAGATAGGTGAGACAAAGTTGTTTAAGAGAATAGAAGTCGAAGATGCAAATTTGGCTATACAATCAATCCGGGAGAGATTGTTGATTGCGCAAGATAGGCAGGCAAAGTACTACAATGCCAAGCACAGCAACGTCGAATTCGCCGTGGGCGACTGGGTTTACCTTAAGATCAAACCTTTCAAGGGTGTGTCCCGGATTCTACGCTTGAAAAAGCTGAGCCCGAGATACCTTGGACCGTTTGAAATACTAGAACGTGTTGGCGTAGCTGCCTATCGGCTCGCTCTTTCGACACAGTTGAGTAGTCTGCACGATGTGTTCCACATATCCGTGTTAAGGAAAGCTGTACCAGAGCCTAGCCAAGTGCTTGTGGCTAGTCAAGTGCCGGTCGATGATGGGTTGAAGACAAGGGTCACGCCTATTTGCATCGAAGACACTGATGTTAAACAGCTGCGGAATAAATTGATCAGAATGGTCAAAGTCCGCTGGAACAACTGCGGTCATGAGGAGCTTACATGGGAGAACGAGCAAACTATGCGTGAGGAGTTTCCCGAGCTGTTCCGTTGAGGTACAAATCACATTTCGTATCTTTGTGATTATTTGCACTGTTAGAATTTCGGGACGAAATTCTTTTAATGGGGGGAGAATTGTAAGACCCCAAATTTTATGTGCACACCAAAATACACAAAAATGAAATAAGTTGAAGTCAAGGAGCTCGCACCAGGCGTTAGCGCTAGCGCCGGCGATTGCGGCTCCAAGCCGTACCGACTTAGGGCTAGCGCTGGGCGTTAGCACTAGCGTCGGCGGTAGCGGGAAAATTACATATAGCTCGAAATCCGACTCTTCAGCTCATATTTTTTGAAATCCTCTCAAGAGCTGAGGGAAGAGGGCTGGGAGCAAGGAGGGAGAACCGTTGGCGTTGCGCTTTCGTCGTGCTGGGAGGGAGATAGCATCTGCGTGCTTATGCCACCGCAGATTCCAGCCAATCCAATCCCCTCTCAGGTCTATGGCGCCAAAACGACCAGCGAGGGTAACGAATCTCCTCCCTAGTCTTTGGACATGTATGTCCTTTGATTTCCATGTTGTTTTGGAATACTTCTACTAATTAGTAGATCTGCTATTCCAGTGTGTTGAAGGTTCCGTATCATTTTATGACATAAATTGATTCATGTGAAGATGGAAGATGGTAAACGTACAATTGTAGTGAGTTGCGGAAGGGTGACTAATATCACAGTGAATTGTTTGAATTCGTTGGCATCGCTAATTATCGGCGAAGCAGATTCAACCAAAAAATTAGATCACTACATTCAAAAAGTAAAGTCAATCCACAATGAAAGGATAGAGAAGCAGATTCAAACCAAAATTTTCTTTATTTAATAATATGCAATCAACATTGAAAAAATAATGTGCTAACATTGAAAAAATAATGTGTCTGACCTTGCATTATCTAATGAGAAATGAGAAACACATACTTGCGGAATTCTAAAATTGAAAAATAATGTGCTAGGGGATGAACTCTACAGATTTCTAGAGGTATCAAATTGAAAAAAAGAAAGCTTACAACTCATAAAAAATGTTGCTCTATTTTAACTACAAATGTCACCAAGTTCTGGAAAGTTCTGTTTTAACTGCAAATGTTGCTCTGTATAGATTTTAACAGAGCATTCACTCGTAACTTGGCTAAAAATCATTTGCTCTGTTTTAACCGCAGCTCACTATATATAGATGTTCTGAGACTACATGGTCATTTATAAAATCTATTTATTACAAAGTGCTCAGTCAGTATCCCACCTTTTTTGTCATTTATAAAATCTGAGAACTTGATACTCAACAAATGATTGAAATAAATAACTAATTTGATGAATGATGGCATCTAAGTTGATGAAACCCATATTGAGAAATTTTAAAACAGAGCATAACAAAATTGAAATCCATTAGAAATAACTGTAATACAATAAAATTGTAGTTTGGTAAACGTACAAATGTAGTGAGTTGCGGAAGGGTGGCTAATATCACAGTGAATTGCTTGAATTCATTGATGCAATTCGAGCAAATATTTCCTTAAACACAATGTTCTTCGTGTGTACGCCCTCATGACCATCTACTGTGTAATTCTTTACTAAAATTCTTGTGCATTGAGCTGAAACACCCCTTGATAGTGCAACGTAAAGCTGGCCATGACCGAAAATGTGATTAGGAAGATAGATCCCGACATTTCCAATTGTCTGTCCTTGAGACTTGTTAATTGTTAAGGCGAAGATTAGTCTGATTGGAAATTGCTTTCTCGTCAATTCAAACGACATCTTGCAATCTTCAGCACACTTAAGCGGTATGCGTGGAATGAATACTCGGTGTCCCTTGAATTGTCCCACCAATATATTAGCCTCGATGACATTTCTCCCAAATCTACGACACAACAGCCTTGTGCCATTGCATAATCCAATTTTTGGATCTATATTTCGGAGTAGCATAATAGGACATCCCCGCTTTAATGCAAGCTTGTGTGGTGGGAGATTAACAGGATCAGTAGAGTTTAAAAATTCTAGGAGGTATAAATTGTGGTTGTCATCGGAGATTGAGTCAAATGAGTAATAAGTTGTAATATTCCCTGGGAACAAATGGAGGCATTTTTCGTTCAGTTTGGCGACGTCTTCATTCAACGGAGTAATTAGGGCCCTTGCTTCCATATATTCACCATCAAAAGTATTGACATCGAAAGGTTGCATATCTGGGAAGACAAAGTTTATCAACCTATCGATTAAATGATTGCCTTCCCAGGGCATAACAATAGAATCAATAATCCGAATTATGTCATTGTCCAGCGTGTGCTCCTCACCATCTCCAACCCTAAGTAAGAATTCGGCGTATTGGATGTCTTCGCGAGCCCTCATATTATATGATAATTTTAGTAACTTTACATTTTGCCATAGATTGGACTCGATGATACTTGCCCATATTATTTCACTCCGAGACCCATTAACAACAATAGGCATAACCTGTCGAAAATCACCTCCCAATATAAATACCTTGTCACCAAATGGTTTGTCTATTTTTAACACATCACGTAATGCACGATCAAGGATTTCGAAAGTCTTCCTATTTGCCATAGGCGCTTCATCCCAAATTATTGCAGAAGCAAGCTCGACCAATTTGTGCATGTCAGATTGTTTACTAAAACCGCACATTTTCGTATTGTCTAATTTAATTGGAATTTTAAATTTAGAGTGAGCGGTGTTTCCACCCGGAAGCAAATTTGCAGCTACTCCGGAAGTTGCGGTTGCGATAACAATACGACCCTCGTTACGGAGGGTAGCGAGTATACATCGATAAAGAAACGTTTTTCCTATTCCACCTGGTCCGTCAACGAAAAAAACAGCCCCATTTCCTTGTCTTATGTAAGTAGTGATAGTGTTGTACGCCATTAGTTGTTCATGGTTCAGTTGTGCGGGAGAATTTAGATCCACAACTGATATTGGAATTGATAACTCATTCTCACTTAATCCTGGCAAGTCCACGGAGAACTGGAAGCCCTCACCCAACCGCGGTAAGTCAAAATCTTTTGTGCTCTTATTATATTGTTCGAAGATGTTGTTTAACTCACACAACAATCTGTTAGTTAGAAATGTAGTATTTGAAGTGCTTGAGCTACCGTAATCTTCGAACATAGCTGCACAATTTTCATCCCACAGAGTTCTAACACCTGTGGGCTCACAGTACAACAGTATTGTCGCGAATAACCGTCTCAGTGCTGAAGGCATTTTGAAATTTCGTGCATCTGCTAAGCATTCTCGGATGCTGTTGTCTTCCTCTTGAAGTCCCAAACGCTCAGTAGCTTCCTTGAAAGTTGCGCAATGAAACCCTTGGATAGTGCGAAGATAATCAAAAGATGTTGGTGCTGGGATGTGGTTAAGTAGAAGACGTAGATAGAAGCGCTCTCCCTCAGTCGGTGATACAACATAAAGTCGACCGACGACAATTCGATTTCGTTGTCTTCTTATCCATTTTTTTGAATGTGCGAGCCACCTGTAGTGTTTGGCGAAGTCAACATACAAATGTTGTACATATTCCAGTCCATCTCTGTATATTTTGAAGAACTCCGTTAACATTGTTCGTGAATTTCATTCATTAGCTAGAACATCAGAAACAGCTTGATTATTTCGAAATCGAACTTCATGCTGATTTGGGAGATGTACTTGTAATCGCACGACAGATGGATAAGTTTGGTACATATGAAATTTAAAAAGCTTCCATGAAGCCTCTGGTGGGAAGATCCAACGTCCGTCTAGGTATTTATTGACTTCATCATAGTTTGGACCAGGACAAACCTCGAAAGCAACCCAATCTGGGCCCTTATATATGTATTTATATAGATATTTGATGCTCTTAATGCTACTGCAAATTTCTACATTAACATGACAGTCATACTTTAGTAGGAGCCATTGGTTGTAAGGAACAACCCACCATTATCAACAACAAAATCTGCATTTCCCCTAAGTAGAATTGATCTGTTATCATCCCTTCGACGGTAAAGTGGGTAAGAATCAAGGCCGTGAGTAGTGCATTCAGAGAATTGTTTTGGGAAGCCCTTTTTACATACATCATTGCTCATGCATTGCGCGTTTGATTTTAAATGGCCACATGGTCCGTGTATCATATGCTTGAGCACCGCATTGTATAGCTCTTGTTCTTCCGACTGATTCGGTATCTCTGCTCTGACGATGCTGTCGCAGTCATCTGGAGAAGTTAACTTATCATGTTCATTAAACATAAAAAGCATATGTGCGTGGGGAAGCCCCCGCTTTTGAAATTCGATGACGTGGACATGGGCATCAACTCGACCTAGTACGCCTTTGTGGAAGATCTCTTCTTTTAAACTTTCTAGCCTTGCATGAAATATTCTAGATATCAAATCCGGGCGATCTTGAGCCGTTTGTCCAAGGAAAAGCTCATTTGTAATCTCAGACCAAGATGGATTGCATGTCATTGTTAGAAAGATATCTGGCTTTCCGAAATTACGCACAACCGCCATGGCGTCTTGGTAACGCTGGTACATATCTCTTGGACTCCCAATAAAAGAAGAAGGCAGTATTGTTCTACGGCCCACGTTACCTGTATTGAGACAATGTTTGTATTTGTTTTTTTAAAAACACAATCATAAAATTGAACGATGCCTAATAGTTATTATGTACATCTAACTGAAGGCACCTGCATCATTTTCACCGCTATTTAAGCAGTCTTGTAAGCCCTGATATTGCTCAGCGCGAATATCACTTTGGTGCGAACTAATCCAACGAAGTTTTTGTGTCTCAATTTTGATGTACATGTCGACGATGTACTATTGCAGTAAACGCCCTGCAAGAAGAAGCATGGTAGGTGTATTTCCTCGGGTCTGGCAGTCAGAAGACTAAATTAGTAGACATAAGGGTAAATTGTTTGGCATATAGGGGAACGTGCAAATTGTGTAATACCTGTAGCAAGTATGAATAGTAGTCGCAACAACTTGTTCGATTCGCTTGAGGTATAGTCTCATAGCCGATCTAGCCGTATGACCCGTGCGGTAGGAGCAATGGATATTGTAGAGGATCGTAGAAGCCAGAGTATTCCTTTAGCGTTAGGAGCGCACCAGTAGTTGTTTCAACGACAATGTCTCTATCATTTGCTTCCATGAAGTCATCTGCACCGACTAATATTGCTGCAATTTGTGAAGCAGTTGGAAGTGAGTATTGGCGCTCATTAGATGGTCTCTCTCTAATCAGTAATCAACATTGTTGTATGTTTGGGCGCTTTGCAAGCTGCCTTAAATTTTTTACAAAAGGATTTACTGCATCGAGTATCGCGGAGATCTTCTCGATCGTCTGGATTGCCAATCCTGGACTTTCATGTAATCTATTTTCCACCTCGTGCTCAGTGTCATAAATGAATAATTGTAAGAAACGCGGTCGAGTACCGTATGCTGGGAGGAGAGTGCCAATCCTATGATAGATTAAACCATGTGCTCTGAAAGAGTAAATACCCTGATTAAATGCTGGCATACTTTCAACAAGTGTTACTCCCATAGATGTGAAGGAGAAAACGTGGTTGTAAGCGCGTATATTTTGTCTGAAATTGCGTGCTTCTGTTGTTTGAGACGTGAAAAGTTCTAGGAGAGCAAGCGGTGGTGGAATATCAGGAAGATTTACCCTTCCGCCCTTGCAACACAAAATAGTATTTTCCTTATGGAAAAGTTTAGCCTGGCAGTGTGGGCAAAAAGTCGGGGGAGATAGCATAACCGCATGCACATCACGTGCGGGTAACATTTTTTGCACATAAATGAGCAGTTGATATTTGAGTAGGATCATTGCCTGTTTAGTAAGAAAGATAGATGAGTGGTTGAAGAATACTGTTGTAAGTAGCATTGTAACATTAACACCTACCATAGACGGGTGATGGATGTTCTCCCGATGGCATTTCGACAACACGGTTAATTGTTGGTGCTACGGTATTGACATTTTGGATTTCAAATGTCGCGGGGATTTGTGTAGAGAGCGCATCAATTCTATGTTGTTGAAGTAGTGCGCTTCTCTGTTGATGTTGTGTTTTAGCATGTGTTTGCATTGCACGGCGTTGATTGACGTGACTTCTCAATGAACCTATCAGTTGTGAACATTTGTATAAGGTAATAAAGATGGTTGTATCGGTATGTATTATGAAAGTGATGGTAGTCAAAATGTGCAGTTCAATTGAGTGAAGTGTATCACCTGGCAGAATTGCAGAACGGGTTCTATTATAATTAGGAGCGCTTGTCTGAGTCCCTGACGGTTGATTCATCCCAGTACCTATAAGTATAGAGATATAGTTACTATGTAAGAGTTGTGTCTGGCAGGTGTAGTAGGAATGATGATCCATTTTAGATGACGTTAGACCTGCAACAATTTGTACATGATTCATTGTTGATGTTACACTGATAGAGGTTGAGTTTGGCATGGTCGCATTTGCCACCGCACGTTGATTTTGGCGTATTTCCCTTCTTCTGGCATTATTTTCATCGCGTCGGTCCTTAATTGATGCATATATCGGAGGACTTCCTCTTCGGCGAGATGTTGGAGGTCGAATGACGGTGGCAACATTAGCGCTACGTCCATCTTCAGTCATGGTCGGAACTTCATGTGAAATCAGAGAAGACTGAGGAATTAGAAAGCATAGAAGAAGCTGATTGAGTAGTGTTGCTAGAATAATGGCAAACCTTCAATATTTGGTTCAACAGGCGTTAACGACTCCCCATGATTGGAAGTTGAGTATGGCGTTCTTGAAGGTGCTCCAATTGTAGGCAATACGTACGACACTTGAATAGATGTGTTAGCAGAATTGGTTGCAAACACGTGGTTTAAATCTTCCCTGTTAAGTGCTGGGTAGGTTGGCTCGTCATGTGCGTCTTGTGCGGCATGTATGCCTAATTGGTAAGGATGTAAAGGTTTGCGTCTGAATATAAAGGATGCGGCAAAAGGAATATTAAGGCAGATTTTAGCTGACCTTGAAAGGATGTATCAATGGTTAGTTGAGATCGGGCTAGTTCCCTTCTTCTGGCATTAGTAGCATCGTGCCTGTCTTGAATGGATGCATATATTGGTGGCCTTCCTCTTCGGTGATATGTTCCAGGGGCCAACCCGGTGGAAGTAGATCCGTTCTATCCATTTGAATCTATTTGTTGAAGTCCACGTCGGTGTACGTCGTGAAGATAACGTAGTTCACACCTTCTTGTTGTACGTGCAACTTGTTCTGTTCTCGTTGGCATCTCTAATTATTGGTCAGCAGGAGTAATACAATGCGTGAGAGTATGGAAAAGAGTGTACTTAGCATAGAGCAAGCATCATAAATCACATGCAACCACAACACCATAATGCAACAAAACCACACATGAGAGTGGTGAAAAAGAGAGAATAACCCATACTCAAAAGTTCAATAATATAGAAAAAGAAAAAACAAAAGCAGAAATTAAACCTAAATCCAAAAGTAACCAAACAATACTAATTCTAATTGTCGGTCTGCAGGAGTAAGACAATGGATAAGAGTGTACGTAGCAGATAGCAAGCAATATAGAACAATGCTAATTATCACACCTCCAAAAAAAAATAAAAAAATATTGAGTATACAATGAATAAACTTAGAGATAGGCATACAACAATTTGATGGAGGAGGAATGATTATATTAGAGGTAATCATAAAAAAGTCTAGGAACAGAGCAACAAAAGTATATCATTCTTCAAAAATTATTGAAAATAAATCATGAAGGTTATTGAGATTACTTGGAAATGAGCTCTTGCAAGAAGATGCTTGAACAAATAATTACTGCAAAACAAATCATGAAGGTTATTGAGATTAGGAAGTTTCTGTGATATTGAAGTAGATTATATTAAAATTACTTTTAAAAGATAGACAAATAAATGTTGTGCTGGCACAGGCACAACGACAAACAAAAATGTAAGGCATCTTCTTGCAAATAAAGCAATGTGGAAACATCTACCAAATGTAATGAGGACAAACATTACAAAATTGATTAATTTATGAAATGAAATCATTAGTACTTTGGTAGTTTAAATTAAGGAAAGTGTACAACAAAAGTTATAGGCATCTCTATTTACAGTAAAGAAATGTTGGAGCTAAGCCAAAATAACATCCATCTTATATGTAGTAGTGTAGTACTAATGAGAAAAAAAGAGCAAAGAAAGAAACACATGAGTATTCTTTTTAGTTTGACTAATTTTCACATCTCCAAATTATAATAATACACATACATCTTGACTAACTTACTTAGAGAAAGACAAAATAAAAAAGAAATGTTGATGAAGATTATATAAAAATAATTAGAAATCCCAAAAACTATCTTAGAATAAAATTAATATAGGGTCACTATTGCAGGAAGATGCCTTACATTTTTGTGAAAGTTCCAATGTTGTTACGCTGATAGTTTAAGTTTCTGAAGAAGCTTTTGTTGATGAATTACTGAATTAATGAGCAAAAAACCAAAAATAACATCAATATCAGGTTGACTTTAGATAATATCACAAAAAATTCATCAAGATTTTCACACCCGAATACGTGCGGGATGCACACGCATCCAAACATATCCCAACTCGCTAATATTCGAATCATTTAATCCTTTTCTACCAACATTCTTGCAGTTTAGATAATATCACAGCATTCTAGCATCCAAATAAAAATAACATCAATATCAGGTTGACTTTAGATAATATCACAAAAAATTCATCCCAATTTTCACCCAAGATTTTCACCCAAGATTTTCACCCAAGATTTTCACCAAGGTGGAGGAAGCCAGGGTTGCAGGAAAAAGGGGTCGGGGCTAAAGCTTGAAATTAATGCAGGAGAAACACATCAATGCTAGAAATTAATGCAGGAGAAGTAATTAAAAACCGAGACCGATTGCAGGAAAAAGGGGTCGGGCATGAAGCTAGATCCAATCCAAAATAAGAAATGAAGTGTGGTCAGATAATACCTGCACAAATCGAAGCCGAGATCTTAGCTCCTGAGGTTCCCTACGATTCCCTGCGATTCCCTGTGATTCCATGCGATTCCCTGTGATTCCCTGTGATTCTGCGGAAATAAAGAGTTCCTGCGGAAACTAAGAAGAAGTAAGAAGAGGCGAATCTTAGAACCTTAGCAGATGAGAAGAAGAAGTAAGAAGCGAAGGTGATACCACAGCGGAAGGTGAGACCACATCGGATGTTTGTGCGGGAATGGTGATACCACAGCGGATGGTTGTGCGGGAAGGTGATAGCACGGCAGATGCTTCGACCGCAGAAATCGTAGATCCTTTTGAGGAAGGATCTTAGCAGATGAGAAGAAATATCAGATGCTTCGACCACAGTGGATGGTTGCGGGCTTCGACAGTGAAAGAGGGGTGCTTGCGGTCTTCGGTGATGGAGAGTGGTGGGAAGATCTTAGCAGTTGAGAAGAAATCACAGATGCTTCGACCACAGCGGATGGTTGCGGGCTTCGACGGTGAAAGAGGGGTGCTTGCGGTCTTCAGCGATGGAGAGTGGTGGGCAAGAAGGGAGTGCAGAGTGTTTAGGGCAAGAAGGGCGCGAGAAAAGGGTAGCATGCGAGAGATAGGACGGCGGGATTCGAAATAAAGCAGAATGGCAGATTTTGGGAAGAAGTGCGCGAGAATAAGCTTGTTGTGCGGGAGATAGGACGGCGGGATTTGAAAAATAGCGGAATGGAAGATTTGGATGCGAAATATGGATGGTTTGATCCTTGAATGAACGGGCCTGATGAAAAGGAGGTCTCAGAAAGAGGGCGATGGGATAGTTGCTATAATTCAAAATATAGTAGAAGGTTGGGGGATTCAAAATAAAGTAATGATGATGGGGTGTTGTAAAGTAGTTTACACGGATATTCAAACATTCAAAATAAAAAGTAGGCCCAGCCATGGTTTTTTAAATTGGACGGTGATGTGCTTAATGGACGGACGTGATCTATTATTTGTCTCACTTAATTCAAATATTTTTGGTTTTGTAAATTGGACGGTGATGTGCTTAATGGACAAACGTGATCTATTATTTGTCTCACATAATTCAAATATTTTTGATACCATGATATTTCTTTTAAAGTAGTATAGATATATATATATAAATATATTTTATAGGCATTTGGTGAAGGTGTGGTTGGTTTGGCTATGTTTCGTGGAGCCTTGGATGTTAATCCTTAACGGTATGAGGAACCAGATCTTAAATTCCCTGGAAATTTCGTTCCTAATTCCTAGCGAGTCGGGGAAATTAGAGGCCAAACTCCTCTGGGAATTTCTGTGTCTAGTTCTCGATGATTCAACGAAGCCTTTAATCACTAAACTTGAGAAGGGGTGTAGATAGACTTCGGCTTCGAACTTTATATCCGTACCGATTATCGACAGTTTCACACCTGCTGTAGGATATCAAGGTTATTGTATAATTTTGTTGCATATGTGCCAATAGCAGATTTACTCCCCTATATTAAGCATAAGACCCTCTTCGAGCGTATGCTGCTAACAAGTTTTGTTGGATTTGATTTTGGACTGGTGTGTAGGTGGACGTAGGGGCATCCACCACAGTGGTTTTTGTACTGGTGCGTGGGTGGACGTAGGGGCCTCCACCACAGTGGTTTTTTGGACTGGTGTGTGGGTGGACGTAGGGGCCTCCACCACAGTGGTTTTTGACTGGAGTGTGGGTGGACGCAGGGGCCCCCAACACAGGGGTTGTTGACTGGAGTGTGGGTGGACGTAGGGGCCCCCACCTCAGTTCTTTTGGCTTGTTGTGCAGCAGTTGGGTTTGGCTCTTCTTTCTTCTGGCTACTTTATAGTTTCTTCTTTTCTTCTGCTGTTTTCTTGCACCCTTTGGGCTGATGCATTCTTTTCTTATGGATGCCTCAGGTTCAGGTTTGTAGCTGCCGCCGGAGTTTGAGCGGGGTCGTTCTTTTCCCTGTCGAGGCCTTCCCTCTATAGTAGGTAAGGATGTAGTTCTTTTGTTGTAGCCTTTACTTTTGGATTGTCGGCTCTCTTCCTGCGGGTTCGTGTCAGCTGTTGGCACCCGTATGGTTTTTGTTCATTTACTTGCTTATGCTGCAACTTGCACTCTCTTCTTATTTTGGTTTTATAAGGCTTGTACTCTTTGGAAAAAGATTGTATTATTTTCTTTGGTATACGTGAAACCCTTTTTAAACAAATTAAATTTTCATAGCATGTCATGCTTTACTTATTATTAAGTATCACATATTTGCAAAAACTTAAACCAAAATAAAATGATATTTCCTTATTATATACTAAATTTAGTCCTGCGTTCGCCCTGGAGACATCTCTGGTCTTCAGCGCCTTTAGGAATAAAATGAACCTATTTTCTCCCGTTGTGCGCGCACATCTTTTATAAAGAGTGTCTTTGTAAACCACAGGGCCGAGGGGCACGGCTTCCTAACCAAATGAAGGTAATCTTAAAAGATAATTCTTTTTTTTTATTTACATAAGTTTTCTCGTAAAAAAAATGTTCGTATGAGTGGTTGCCTGAACGTCTGTAGTTGTCCCATACATGTCGTGGCATCATGACGCATATTTTCCCCTTTACTCTGATATCTTAATTTATTTTGGGAAAATACGGGTTGTGACAGTTGGTATCAGAGATAGGTAAGCCAGGTTGCTGGAAATGGTCTGGTTGGCCCGGTTAACCATCCAGTGAGAATATTTAATCATTGCATACACTTACCGATGGGTCATCAGTAGATCTCGACTGAAGCACGAACACTACACTCATAAGCATGAAAGAAGTATACGGGGCATATTATGTAGTATGGGATGCATAATATGTGTCTGTATATGGATCCTCATAGGTGACAACATGCGAGTGTTATGTAGTATAGGATGCATAATGTAGGTCGCATGCGTGTCCATTAGATTTTCTTTTTCGTTGCATGCGATAATATGTAGTATGGGATGCATAAGATCGCATCTGTACGCCGCTCATAGCATGCATTAAGGCCTTTTCTTAGTTTGCATAGCACTGCATGCATAGTATAACATTGCATAAGCACACGTGTCAAGCTAGAGATCTACACAATGACACATGTACACGCATGATTTTAAAAGTAAGACGCTAAGTTTATATGCATTCGGGTGAGGTGCACGAGAGGTAAAGGATGGTATACCATCCTGAGTATAACGTGATAGTATGTATTTACTTTTCCCAGAGAAAAAGCAGTAGCAAAAGCTAGCAAGTATTTTTATGTCTTCCTTTCCCTAGAGGTCTGAGCCCAGTTTTATTTTGTTGTTGTTCCTGTTAGGTATGGCTTCTAAGGGTCGGCCTACGAAATCTGTTCCCCAGTCTGAGGGCGAGACTTCAGGTGCGCATAGTGAAGCGGCAATTGAAGAGCTGCGCTTGAATAACGACACCTTGGCGCGTCAGTTGGTCGCGATGCAGGAGCAGATGCAGGTGTTGTTGACTGCCACTCAGCGGCAGCAGCCCGCGACTAGTCAGGCGGAGGCTGTTCATCCTGCACCCCTTGTTCCCCTTGCTGCATTGCCGCCATAAATGAATTTTATCTCGCATTTCCAGAGGCTAGGAGCCCTGACTTATGACGGGAGGGCGGACTTCATGGCGCTTGATGATTGGATCCTGGCGATGGAGGAGATGTTCTCGTACTCAGGCACGACGGCGGACCAGCGGGTGATGATTGCTGCCTTTCAGCTGAAGGTTTTGGCAAAAAGCTGGTGGATCTGGGAGAAGGAGGCTCTTGTAGAAGGTTGCTCGTGGGAGCAGTTCAAGGGGAGGCTATTGAAGAAATTCCTGCCCTCAGTTGAACAGGATCGCCTGATGAATAGCATCTTGCATCTAAAGCAGCCACAACTCAATGTAAGGGAATATGAGGTCGAGTTCAGTAAGCTGAGCAGGTTCGCCCAGGATTTAGTTGCCTCTGAGGAAAGCCGGGTGAAGAGATTTTTGGGAGGTCTTCGCAGCGAGATCTAGCGGTTGTCCTGCACTTACAGGTTCGTGAGCTTTGCGGATGCGGTGGAAGCTGCGCTAAAGATAGAAGCGATCAAAAATGCCAAGAATAGAGGAAAGGAGCTTAGGAAGGAGAAGAGAAAGGCGGGCAATGGGGGCAGCTCTGCCCCGAGTAAGAAGGGGAAGGTTGTGTGCAGTTTCTGTGGCCGTGTGGGCCACCCCTTCGAGAAGTGCTTCAGGAGGCAGGGTGTGCAGGAGCAGCAACAGCTGATGGCGCTTCAGGGTGCCCTGAAGAAGCCCCTCCTTTGTACCTTCTGCAATCGGGCAGGGCATGATACCGCTCAGTGTTCGAGGAAGGAAAAGGTCTGTGGGTATTGCGGGCAGAAGGGCCACGACGCGACTCTGTGCTGGTTTAAGGATAAGTCCTATTTTCAGTGCGGTCAAAGGGGACACTTGAGGTCCAAGTGCCCGCAGCTCCAGTCTGCCGGCCAGCAGTTTGCACTCCCAGCCGTGGCTCCGCCACCGCCTCAGCAGCAGCATTTAGATCGAGGGAAGGTAAAGTTAAATGCGGTAACAAAGGAAGAAGCGCAGTGCTCGAACCAGGTGATATCAAGTTCGTCCTCGTTCTCGTTATAGTTTAATCTTGTTATGATAAATTAGTCGCTATAATAATGCCTCATCCTTGTGTTGTCGTATGTCTATACTGCTTTGTTAGGCGAGTTTAAGGTTTGAGATTGTTGGGCGCACGTTCTTTTTGACTCTGGTGCCACTCACTCTTTTGTGGCCAAGGGGTTTGTTGATTGGCATCGCTGGGCTTTGGAGCGAGTTGATGATCCGATTTGTGTCAAGTACCCGTCCGAAGATTCAGTGGTGTCATATCTGTGCGTGAGGCAGTGTCCGGTTGTGTTGGATGGATTTTTGGGATATGCAGATCTGAAGGTGATCGACTTGGAGGATTTTGACGTGATCTTGGGCATGGATTGGCTAGCCCGTTATGACGTCGTGATCCAGTGCAGGGATAAGCATCTGGATTTCTTGATTGATGATGGCCAGCCCAGGAGTGTGTTTGGCTTCCTGCGTCAGACTTCCTTAGTTATGTCGGTGGTCTGTGCCCAAGCTTTGGCGGAGTGTGATGGCCGGGTCTGCGTTGATTCTGTTTTACTTGCGGCTTGTGCATTGGCGCCTTGTGTGGAGGACATTCATGTGGTGCAGGAGTTCCCGGACGTTTTTCCCGACAACCTTCCTGGTCTCCCTCCTGAGCGAGAGGTTGAGTTTGTGATAGATTTGGAGCCCGGGATCCGCCCTGTTGCGAAGGCACCCTACCGTATGGCACCGCGGGAGTTGGAGGAGCTGCGTACTCAGTTGGATGAGCTTCTACAGCTTGGTTTTTGTGAAAATTTCTCGGACCTTGTGAGAGCAAGCAGGAATAACAACTAGAGATACAAGCCAAAGCAACCAGAAACAATCTTAGGAAAACAAACGATCTTTATTGATAGCAAACTTCAATTACAGGGTAAGACATGCTTGACGAGACATGATTTCGTCAGCACAAAACTCCAAAGAGAAGTACATAAAAAACTGATAACTGGAGACCGCCCAACCCGCGCAACCTCCCCTGCGATCTCTGATAGTTGCTAGACCGCAACTCTCTGCCGACCTCAGAACACCACCAGACCGCTCCCTTCTTCCGACCTCCTGATTCTCCCGAACTCCAGCACCACAACTCCAAGCCGCAGACCGCCCGAACACTTTCAGAGGAAGAGGTGATCGCTGCTGCCCACACTATCCACAGAAGCTGCACAAGAAGAGTTCAATCAGAGACCGCCCGGTCAGAAATAAACAGACCGCAAGAACAAGAGCGAACTCAGCTTACACTTGGTGTGTCTGATTGCTGCTACAGTGGCCTCCTATTTATAGGTGTGATACCTGATCCAGTCACCACCCTAAGAGATAGGATCACCACCCCCCCAGACCGCGCGACCAGACCGGTCAACCCGCGCGATCAGCAACAGTACTCCTGCTTCATTTTGGTGAACACGCCAGCTTCTACATCGACCATGAGAGACCGCTACTCTCACAGCAGATCGCGACTTCAAAGAAGATCGCCAGACCGCCCGAAGCTATTCACCACCTGTGTTCACACGAGACCGCGAACACAGTCAGTTCGCCATCAGATCGCGAACTCCTGTCTGCATGCCGATCTCCTCCTGAGACCGCGAACAGCAACCAGCTCGCATACCAGTCTCCTCCTGAGACCGCGAACTGAGACCGCGCGACTAATACCTTTAGTCCGCGAATACCCCCAGAAAGCCCGGTCAGCTACCAGACTGCATTCCGGAGAGAACCTGGAACAAACTGTGCGGTCACACCAGACCGCCACAGCCTTGAAGAGGACAGCACGCCACGCGGTCACGCATAGACCGCGCGGCTCCACCTTCAGCAGACTTTGGACAAGACCAGCGGTCAACCCGGGAGACCGCAGCTAGCCTTAGATCAGCCAGACCGCAGATGCAGACCGCCAAGTCGCGCGAACTCGCCAGACCGCCCGACCTCCTCCCAGACCGCCCATGTCCAAAATCCTCCAAACTTCCACTTCAACAATTTCAACACTCCCCCTTGAAGTGGGAAGTTGAAACCAGGCCCAGTAAGCTCCTTAGTCGTGTGAACGACCCCTTTGCCAGCGCCTTTTTGAAGATGTCTGCGACATTGTCCTCACTACGCACATGCTCGACCGAAAGAGACCCCTCCAGCACCTTCTCCCGTATGAAGTGATGCTCGATCTCGATATGTTTGGTCCTTGCATGACAAACTGGATTGGTTACCAGTTTGAGAGCACTCTCGTTGTCACCCGCGTAGCAGAGTCGGCTCCCGAACCTCCTTGTGGACGTCTGCCACCAACCTCCTAAGCCAAATGGCTTCTTGAGCTGCCAAGGCCGAAGCCTTGTATTCCGCTTCCGTGGTAGAGACCGACACGGAATCCTGCTTCTTGCTGCACCATGATATAGCCGTGGGGCCCGCCATGAAGACGAATCCAGACGTCGACTTTTGATCATTTGAATCTCCCCCGTAATCAGCATCCATGTATCCATGCACTTCGAAGCCCGCATCCCTCCTGTATAGGAGACCCATGTCCGAGGTCGCCTTGACATACTTCAGAATATTCTTGGCCGCTAGCAGATGAGGTACCCGTGGCTCCGCCATATACCGACTCACTCTGCCAACTGCATATGCAATATCCGGCCTTGTGATCGTCAGATAGATCAAGCTCCCAACCAGAGCTCGGAACACCAACGGATCTTGCATAATCCTCCCCTCATCTTTCGGAACCTTCATAGCCTTCTCCAGAGGTGTGGAAGTGCACTTCCCTTCCTTCATGCCGAATCGCTCCACGATCCGCTCCGCATATCCAGCCTGGGACACCAGCACTCCACTTTCCTTCCTCTGCACCTCGATTCCAAGGAAATGGTGAAGCTCACCTAAGTCCTTCATCTCGAACCTGATTGCTAGCTCGGCCCGTAGCTTTGCTACTTCCTCCTTCGAGTTCCCCGTCACGATCATGTCGCCGACGTATAGCAGCACGATGACTTGAAGCTCCCCGCTCTTCTTGATGAACAAGCTTGAGTCTGAGTCTGAAGCACAAAACCCACAGAATAGGAGATATTCTGCGATCTTCCAGTACCACGCCCTCGGCGCTTGCTTCAACCCATACAGGGCCTTCTTCAGCTTGCAGACATGCTCCGGAAAATCTTCAGACACAAAGCCTGGTGGCTGGACCATGAAGATGTCCTTGTCAATCTCGCCGTACAAGAAGGCGTTCTTGACGTCGAGCTGCCAAATCTCCCATCCACTGAATGCCGCCAAGGCAATGATGAACCGAAATGAAGTCATTTTTGCCACCGGACTGAAAGTCTCCTCGTAGTCCTCACCGTATTGCTGCGAGAACCCCCGAGCCACAAGGCGAGCCTTGTACCGCTCGATACTGCCGTCAGCCTTCTTCTTGAGCTTGTAGACCCACTTGCATGTCACCGGAGTGGTGCCCTTTGGCTTGGGCACTAGAGACCAGGTCTCATTTTTCTCAAGAGCTGCCATCTCTTCTTGCATTGCAACATCCCACTCCTTCACGCCTTGGGCCTTCTCAAAGCTCGACAGCTCCCTCTCATCCAAGGGACCAGCGAAGAAACATGAGACAAAGCTCACTGCGTTTCCTCCTGTATAGCGATCAGGGGCAATGATTGCTCGCTTCGACCTCCTCAGCTCCTTCCCCTGAACCGCATTATCTCCAGCTGCTTCTTCCCTAGCTCCTCTTCTAGACGTGCTAGGAGCATCGCTCCCCCTGCTCCCTGAACCAGAAGCCCCCGTCTCGGAACTAGAAGGAGATGGACCACCTGGTGACACAGGTAGCTCCACCTGAAGATTCTCAACAGCTTTCTCCGGCACCTCCACCCTGCTCTCTGGTAGCTCCACATCAGAAGACCCCTTGTAAGATGTCACCTCATCGAACACGACGTCGTGAGAAACAACAAATCTCCGCGTCTCCGGGTCCATGCACTTCCAGCCTTTCTTCCACTCATCGTATCCCACGAAGACTAGCTTCCATGCTTTCACATCTAGCTTCGTCCGAAGAGCATCTGGAACATGCACGTAGCAGGTGGAACCAAATACCCGAAGGTGAGCCACGCTTGGCTTCTCCTTGAACATCATCTCATGAGGAGTCAACATATTGATGGGACTCAAAGGCATCCGGTTGATGACGTAGGCAGCACAAGACATTCCCTCCGCCCAGAAGGACTTTGGGATACTCTTGGCATGCATCCAACACTTGCAGGTCTCCGTCAGATGACGGATCTTCCGCTCTACAACTCCGTTCTGTTGTGGAGTATGAGCACAAGTGAGCTCCCTCCGGATGCCTGCCTTCCTGCAAAAACTGGAGAACTCAGCAGAGGTGAACTCCCCTCCGTTGTCCGTCCTCAGCTTCTTGATCCGCAGATTCAGCCGACCCTCCACGAGCTCCTTGAACTCCACAAACTTGGCAAACGCCTCCGCCTTCTCCTTCAGAAAATAAACCCAGACATATCTAGTGTAATCATCGATCAACACCAGCATATACCTGCTGCCTCCGAGGCTTAGGGTAGCAGTTGGTCCCATCAAGTCACCGTGGATGCACTCCAACGGCACACTACTCCTTGTCTGCGCGACTTATCAAACGGCAGTCGATGAGACTTGCCGAACTGACATCCTTCGCAAACATGACCTTCACCGTAGGAAGATAGATTTGGCAGGCCCTTGATCAGACCTCTCACCGCCATAGCTTTCAGCTTATCCATCCCTACGTGCCCCAACCTCTCATGCCATATCACGGCACCATCATTCGTCTTCATCTTGTCGACATAAGAACTTGTCGATAAAACAAACAAGTCTTTCGCTCTCCTCCCAACATGGACGACCTCGGCCTTCACGGCCTCTACATTACGTAGAAATTTCACTTCTGTTGGGCCGAACAGAACGTGATACCCATCGTCAACAGCGTTGGTCACGGAGAAGAGGTTTTTCCTCATACCGGGCACATGATAGACACTCTTCAAGGTTAATGGCCCTCTATCACTGCCCAAGGAAACAACCCCGACCTTCTCGTCTGCATGCACAGTATTATCTGCAGTAATAATAGCATTGTTACCTGTGTAGGGCTCCGCTGAAGAAAGCTTCGACCCATCCCCGGTGAGGTGATGACCACACCCCGAGTCCACGATCCAGTCCTCCTGATAGTTGATAGGAACCGAGACTCCAATAGAAGCCAAGAAGGCTCCTCCGCATCCTCCATCAATATGACTGGCCGGTGCTTCCTCCTTCTCAGCAGCATGCCCTGGCTGAGTATTCAGCCTGCAGTCCTTCTTGAAGTGCCCAACCTTCCCGCATTTGTAGCATTTGAGACCTTCCTTCTTCTTCTTCTCCTCAGCCTTAGTAGGATAGCCCCTCTCCTGCTGTCCAGAAGTTGAAGGCCCATAGCCTCCAGCGGTCTTCTTCTTCTTATCCCACTTCTTCTTCTTTCCTGAGAAGAGAACCTCGCCATCTCCCCCAGACACGGACAACCCCGCCATCTGCCTTGCCAGACTTTCCTGCGACGCTAGCAGATTCTCCAGCTCTATCAAAGACGGCTGATTAGCCCAACCCTGCACCGACATCACAAAGGCCACATATTCCTTCCGCAGGCCGCAGATGATGTGCCTCTTCAGCTTCGCCTCAGAAATTGGCTCATCAGGATCCAGTGCTGATATCTCAGCGCAGAGGTTCTTCATCTTCAGAAAGAAATTTGAGATAGAAAGATCACCCTGAGCCGACCTTGCCAGCTCATTCTCTAAGAACTGTAGCCTAGCTACATTCTTCTTGTTAAACAACCCATCCAGGGCTCTCCAGATCTCGGCAGCTGATCCACACCCTAAGATGTGATCAAATAGATCAGGTGAAATGGCACGCTTCAAAGTGAACTCGGCCTTAGCATTGGTCTTTCTCCACGCCCTCACGGCCGGACCATTGTTACCCGCTTCTGTTGCCTTCACCTCTTCAGTCGCATCTCCTCCAACAACCTCCCAGAGGTCCTCCCCAAGAAGATAGCTCTGCATACACGACTTCCACTTCTTAAAGTTAGTCGATGTAAGCATCTCAATCCAAAGACCTCTTGCAAATCCACCTTCCATTGTTCTTCCTCTGGTTCCTTCTTCACAAAGGCGATGGCTACTCTAAGTTATTCGCTGCTCTATCCACTCCAACCTAGCTTTGATACCATGTGAAAATTTCTCGGACCTTGTGAGAGCAAGCAGGAATAACAACTAGAGATATAAGCCAAAGCAACCAGAAACAATCTTAGGCAAACAAACGATCTTTATTGATAGCAAACTTCAATTACAGGGTAAGACATGCTTGACGAGACATGATTTCGTCAGCATAAAACTCCAAAGAGAAGTACAGAAAAAGCTGATAACTGGAGACCGCCCAACCCGCGCGACCTCCCCTGTGATCTCTGATAGTTGCTAGACCGCAACTCTCTGCCGACCTCAGAACACCACCAGACCGCTGCACAGACTGCTCCCTTCTTCCGACCTCCTGATTCTCCCGAACTCCAGCACCACAACTCCAAGCCGCAGACCGCCCGAACACTTACAGAGGAAGAGGTGATCGCTGCTGCCCACACTATCCGCAGAAGCTGCACAAGAAGAGTTCAATCAGAGACTGCCCGGTCAGAAATAACCAGACCGCAAGAACAAGAGCGAACTCAGCTTACACTTGGTGTGTCTGATTGCTGCTACAGTGGCCTCCTATTTATAGGCGTGAGACCTGATCCAGTCACCACCCTAAGAGATAGGATCACCACCCCCCCCCCCAGACCGCGCGACCAGACCGGTCAACCCGCGCGATTAGCAACAGTACTCCTGCTTCATTTTGGTGAACACGCTAGCTTCAACATCGACCATGAGAGACCGCTACTCTCACAGCAGATCGCGACTTCAAAGAAGATCACCAGACCGCCCGAAGCTATTCAACACCTGTGTTCGCACGAGACCGCGAACACAGTCAGTTCGCCATCAGATCGCGAACTCCTGTCTGTATGCCGATCTCCTCCTGAGACCGTGAACAGCAACCAGCTCGCATACCAGTCTCCTCCTGAGACCGCGAACTGAGACCGCGCGACTAAGACCCTTAGTCCGCGAATACCCCCAGAAAGCCCGGTCAGCTACCAGACTGCATTCCGGAGAGAACCTGGAACAAACTGTGCGGTCACACTAGACCGCCACAGCATTGAAGAGGACAGCACGCCACGCAGTCACGCACAGATCGTGCGGCTCCACCTTCAGTAGACTTTGGACAAGACGAGCGGCCAACCCGGGAGACCGCAGCTAGGCTTAGATCAGCCACACCGCAGATGCAGACCGCCAAGTCGCGCGAACTCGCCAGACCGCCCGACCTCCTCCCAGACCCGCCCAGGTCCAAAATCCTCCAAACTTCTACTTCAACAATTTCAACAGTTTTATCAGGCCGAGTTCGTCGCCTTGGGGTGCTCCGGTTCTGTTCGTAAGGAAGAAGGATGGGTCGATGAGGCTTTGCATAGATTACAGAGAGATGAACAAGGTCACTATCAAAAACAGGTATCCGTTGCCGCGGATTGATGACTTGTTTGACCAGTTGCAGGGTAGTTGTGTGTTCTCGAAGATCGACCTTCGGTCCGGTTATCATCAGTTGAGGAATCGCGACTCAGACATTCCGCGAACTACTTTCCGGTCACGTTACGGACTTTTTGAGTTCCTGGTGATGTCCTTGGGGCTGACGAATGCACCCTCTGCTTTCATGGATCTGATGAACAGGGTATTCCGGGACTTTCTGGACCAGTTTGTGGTGGTTTTTATTGATGATGTGCTGATCTATTCTTCGAGTGAGGAGGAGCATGCTCGGCATCTGTGATTGGTGATTTCTACCTTGATGGCACACAAGCTGTATGCCAAGCTGAGCAAATGCGAGTTCTATCTTTCGCAAGTCTCTTTCTTGGGTCCTGTGGTGAGCAAGGGTGACATCTCTGTGGACCCAACGAAGGTCGATGCTATTTTGGACTGGAAGAGGACGGCATCGCCAAAGGAGATCCGAAGTTTCTTGGGATTAGCAGGCTATTATCGGAGGTTTGTGGAAGGTTTCTCGGGCATTTCCGCGCCTCTGACTAGGTTGATGCGGAAGGGAGCGGCTTTCGATTGGAGCGAGCAGTGCGAGGAGGCATTTCAGGAGTTAAAGAGAAGGCTGGGTTCTGCCCCAATTTTGTCTCTCCCGGTTGAGGGAGTGGAGTTTCAGGTCTACGTCGATGCTTCGCTGATAGGCCTTGGGTGCGTCCTCATGCAGGGAGGGCAAGGTCATTGCGTATGGGTCGTGGCAGCTAAAGGTGCATGAGTGGAACTACCTGACGCATGATTTGGAGTTTGTTGCGGTGATATATGCCCTGAAGCTGTGGAGGCATCTCTTGCATGGGGTGGTGTGCAAGATCTATTCAGATCACAAGAGCCTGATTTACGTGTTTCCCCAGGGAGAGCTGAACCTACGCCAGCGTCGGTGGATGGAGTATGTGGCTGATTATAATGTGGAGATCCTCTATCACCCCGACAAGGCGAATGTAGTGGCGGATGCCCTGAGCAGGAAGTCAGCTTCTGTTTTCGGATTCTCCGTGCAGTCCCTGGTGGAGGAGTTTCTTTTGTTGAGCATCGCGGTGAAGCCCAGTGGTGGTCCATATTGTATGGAGGTTGAAGAGCCGTCCTGGATTGCTTTGGCAAAATTGCACCAGAAGGATGATCTGGATTTGCACCACCTCCGGAGCAGAGCTGAGAGAGGTGAGTTGCCGGATTTCTCGATTGATGTTGAGGGTACCTTGAGGTACCGGGGTAGGCTTTGCATACCCGCTGTGGAGGAGATTCGAGCGAAGATTTGTGAGGAGGCTCACGACTCCAGCCTATCCTATCATCCTGGCTCTACGAAGATGTATCGCGATTTGAAGCAGATCATGTGGTGGCCAGGTATGAATAGCGATATTGCGAGGTTCGTATCGCAGTGTTACACTTGCAGCGCGTCAAGGCGGTTCATAGGAGACCCGTGGGCAAGTTGACACCATTGGATATTACCTTATGGAAGTGGGAGAGCATCTCCATGGACTTCATTACTGGTTTGCCGAGATCCCCTCGGGGACATGATGTAGTGTGAGTCATCGTGGACAGGTTGACCAAGTGTGCTCATTTTGTGTCGTACAAGACAGGTTATTCTATGGAGAAGATTGCGTTTATGTATGTGCAGGAGGTCATTAGACTGCATGGAGTGCCCGCGAGCATAGTGTCTGATCGTGATACCAGATACACTTCTCATTTTGGCAAAGTCTGCAAGGGGCTTTGGGCACCGATCTCAGATATTCTACAGCTTATCACCCGCAGACGAATGGGCAGATATAGAGGGTTAATTAGATCATGGAGGATATGATCCGGTGTTACATTCTAGAGCATGGAGGAGCTTGGGATGAACGCCTTGGGCTCAGGGAGTTCGCGTACAATAATAGTTATCAGGAGAGCATGCAGATGGCTCCGTTTGAGGCTCTGTATGGGAGGCGATGTCGGACTCCCCAATTTTGGGCTGAAGTTGGCGAGAAGCCAGTTCTGGGTCCTTAGGCTTTGGAAGAGATGGGATTTGCTGTGACGCAGATCCGTGAGAAGCTCCGGATAGCTCAAGAGCGCTATGAGAAGTACACCAATCGGCGTAGGAGTGAGTTGGAATTTGCGGTGGGGGACATGGTGTTCCTTAAGGTGTCACCGATGGCAGGTGTTAAAAGGTTTGGGAAGAGCCATAAGCTGGACCCCAGGTATGTAGGCCCTTTCGAGATCGTCAAACGCATCGGAGATTCTGCTTACAGATTGTCGTTACCTGCCGCTTTCCCTGGTGTGCATGACGTATTCCATGTGAGCCAGTTGCGGAAGTGTGTCCGCAGCGATCGCCATGTTCTGGATTCCGTGCCAGTGCTGCAGCCCAATCTGTCGTTTGTGGAGCGGCCTGTTCGTATTTTGGAGAGGCAAGATCGGGTATTGCGGAAGAAGTCCACCCTTATGGTGAAGGTCCTCTGGGATAATCAGGATGTTCGCGGTGCGACCTGGGAGCTAGAGTCAGCGATGAAGGAGTCTTATCCTCACCTTTTCAGCTAATTTCCCCGGTAAGTTTCCGTCTTTTGTGTTTTCCCCCGTTTTGAATTGTTATTGCAACGTTTCGGTCCAAAACTTTTTGTTATGGGGTGGTTGTAACGCCCCAGGTTTTTTTTCTTATAATTACTTTAATCGAGCGCAGAATATGTGATAATTAATTTTAAAACTAATATTTAATTCGAGGCGTCAAGGCGAAGGGGCGTTACCCTTTCAAAAACGGCGTTGCCGTCCGACGAGTTAGTTCTGGGAGGGGTCATTTATGCTGATATAAGTGGGTATATATAGCTATATTCATGTATGAAAATTTATGTGTGAGTAATCATACATAAATATAGATGTATTTGTACTTAGGCCTTCTTGGCAAAGGCTTTGTTTTCTTTTCCTGGAGGGCAGCTGACTTATGTCTATATAGGTGTGTGTGTGCCAGGGGTTTTATATATAGGAATAAATATATAGCACATTATATATATATACATATATGTATGCGGAATTGTTCTGTCCTTTTTTGGGTAGTGCTCATATCAAAATTTATATATATATGATGTTATATATTTATTGGGGGAGGTTTGCTTTGAGGCTCCATTTTTCTTTTTGCTGGAAGCATCGTTTATCGTGAGCCATATGTTGTTGTTCCTCCCTATTCCATGAAGCCGGCGAGTCGCGAGAGCTAGGATTGGCGTGGGGCCGTCGGTCGGTGTCAAGCATCGCCGGAGCCATCGGAGGTGTGAGGATCGTGGTCACCGGGGCTTTGTTTCGTCGCCGGGGCCGAGGATCCAGGCGGCTCCTTCCCCGCTTGTCGTGGTCCGGCCGTTCATCGCCGGTTATCCAAGGCAAGAAAACCTTTCTTCTCCCCCTTCCTTCCCCCCTTTCCCGTTATATTTTTTCTGTATGGTGCTTGTGCTGGCTTTGTTTTACCCGATTCTAAGCTTGGGGGCTGTTCTAGCAGTTTTCTCTACCCTGGTTTTGATTTCCTGCACCCGAGTACATAGGTTGGGAGCTTTTACCAGCATATTTTCTTCTTCTTACCTGATTACTTAAGTTGTGAAGGGGTTTGTGCTGGCAGTCCTCATCACCTTGTTTTTTTTGATTCCTTGCTACCCGATTAGATCTTGGAGGCATATGTTGGCAGCTTTTTTTTTTTTCTATTTTGTTCATTTTATTTCACCCATCAGGAGGCTATGTTGGCTGGTTTTGGGGGCTTATGTTGGCTGGTTTTTGGCCAAAATCGGGTTAATCTATGTATATGTGTGTGTGTGCTGATAGCAATCTTGGACCCCTTTTTGCTATTGAGTCCTGCGCTCCTACTTTTGGTGGGGTTGCTTGCTAGGTTCTTTTGGGACCCTCGGATCATGTCTCGGCAAAATCCTGCATTGTTATGCCCTGCTCTGGTAATTCTCTGCTCTTGTCGTTGTTGGAAATTTGGACGGTGTCCCGGATAGGTATTCATACCAAAAGAATTAAATGACGGATTGTTTGTCGGATCCTAGTTATAAGCATGTGGCTAATTCTGATTGGCTAAAGTTTAGATAGCTCCGTTCTCCATTTAGGGCCTGGCTCAGCTCTAGATGTCCTTAATTCTGAATGTTCATATAAATGTATATATATATACATATATATATATATATATATATTTATATATAAATATATATATATTTTATAGGCATTTGGTGAAGGTGTTGTTGGTTTTGCTATGTTTCGTGGAGCCTTGGATGTTAATCCTTAACGGTATGAGGAACCAGATCTTAAATTCCCTGGGAATTTCGTTCCTAATTCCTAGCGAGTCGGGGAAATTAGAGGCCAAACTCCTCTGGGAATTTCTGTGTCTAGTTCTCGATGATTCAACGAAGCCTTTAATCGCTAAACTTGAGAAGGGGTGTAGATAGAATTCGGCTTCGAACTTTATATCTGTACCGGTTATCGACAGTTTCATACCTGCTGCAGGATATCAAGGCTATTGTATAATTTTGTTGCATATGTGCCAATAGCAGATTTATTCCCCTATATTAAGCATAAGACCCTCTTCGAGCGTCAAACCCCGTATGCCGCTAACAAGTTTTGTT
The DNA here is from genome assembly GCA_033032865.1 of Dactylorhiza incarnata. NCBI lineage: Eukaryota > Viridiplantae > Streptophyta > Magnoliopsida > Asparagales > Orchidaceae > Dactylorhiza > Dactylorhiza incarnata. Next base: position 27,724 of record JAWHQI010000619.1, on the reverse strand, counting down.
GGATTTGATTTTGGACTGGTGTGTGGGTGGACGTAGGGGCCTCCACCACAGTTGTTTTTGGACTGGTGCGTGGGTAGACGTAGGGGCCTCCACCACAGTGGTTTTTTGGACTGGTGTGTGGGTGGACGTAGGGGCCTCCACCACAGTGGTTTTTGACTGGAGTGTGGGTGGACGCAGGGGCCCCCAACAAAGGGGTTGTTGACTGGAGTGTGGGTGGACGTAGTGGCCCCCACCTCAGTTCTTTTGGCTTGTTGTGCAGCAGCTGGGTTTGGCTCATTCTTTCTTCTGGCTACTTTATAGTTTCTTCTTTTCTTCTGTTGTTTTCTTGCACCCTTTGGGCTGAGGCATTCTTTTCCTATGGATGCCTCAGGTTCAGGTTTGTAGCTGCCGCCGGAGTTTGAGCAGGGCCGTTCTGTTCCCTGTCGAGGCCTTCCCTCTCTAGTACGTAAGGATGTAGTTCTTTTGTTGTAGCCTTTACTTTTGGATTGTCGGCTCTCTTCCTGCGGGTTCGTGTCAGCTGTTGGCGCCCGTATGGTTTTTGTTCAGTTACTTGCTTATGATGCTACTTGCACTCTCTTCTTATTTTGGTTTTATAAGGCTTGTACTCTTTGGAAAAAGAATGTATTATTTTCTTTGGTATACGTGAAACCCTTTTAAACAAATTAAATTTTCATAGCATGTCATGCTTTACTTACTATTAAGTATCACATATTTGCAAAAACTTAAACCAAAATTAAATGATATTTCCTTATTAAATACTAAATTTAGTCCTGCGTTCGGCCTGGAGACATCTCTGGTCTTCAGCGCCTTTAGGAATAAAATGAACCTATTTTCTCCCGTTGTGCGCGCATATCTTTTATAAAGAGTGGCTTTGTAAACCATAGGGCCGAGGGGCACAGCTTCCTAACCAAATGAAGGTAATCTTAAAAGATAATTCTTTTTTTTATTTGCATAACTTTTCTCGTAAACAAATGTTCGTTTGAGTGCTCGCCTGAACGTCTGTAGTTGTCCCCTACAGGTCGTGGCATCATGACGCGTATTTTCCCCTTTACTCTGATATCTTAATTTATTTCGGGAAAATACGGGTTGTGACAGTATATGTATATATATACACCTATTAGACCATGGTTTATTCCAATTGGTGCCTTGCCAACTATTATTGATAACCATACTGTTTTCTTGCACCCTTTGGGTTGAGGCATTCTTTTCTTATGAATGCCTCAGGTTCAGGTTTATAGCTGTCACCAGAGTTAAAGCGGGGTCTTTCAGTTCCCCTGTCGAGGCCTTTCCTCTCTCGTAGGTAAGGATGCAGTTTTCTTTTGTTGGTTGTAGCCTTCTCTTTTGGTTTGTCTTCTCTCTTTCCTGCGGGTTCGTGTCAGTTGTTGGCGCCCGTATGGCTTTTGCTCAGATTACTTGCTTATGCTGCTAATTGTATTTCATTCCCTATTCTAGTTTTGGTATACATGCATCCTCTAGGAAATGTATTACTTTTTGGTCTATGTGAAACTCTTTAAGCAAGTTAATTTCTTTAGCATGCCTTGCTTTATTTACTATTATGTATCACCTATTTGCAAAGCGTAAAACAAAAAAAGGTATTTCCTTATGCTATACTAAATCTAGACCTACGTACGCCTTGGTGACCTTTCTGGTCTTCAACGCTCTTAGGATAAAAGGAACCTATTTTCTTCTGCTATGTACGCATATCTTTTCTAATGGTGTCTATGTAGACCACTGGGCCGAGGGGCACGACTTCCTAACCAAAGAAGGAATGTTAAAAGATAATTCCTTTTTTTCAAATACCTATCTTTTCTCGTAAAAATGTTCGTTTGAGTGCTTGCCTGAACGTCTGTAGTGGTCCCTTACAGGACGTGGCATCATGACGCATATTTTCCCCCTTTACTCTGATATCATAAAATATTTTGGGAAAAATATGGGTTGTGACAGTTGGTATCAGAGGGAGGTTGATCGGGTTGCTGGAAATGGTCTGGTTGGCCTGGTTAACCATTCAGTGAGAATCGTTATTCATTGCATACACTCACCGATGGGTCATCGGTAGATCTCGGCTGAAGCATGAACACTACACTCATAAGCATGAAATAAGTATATGGGGCATATTAAGTAGTATGGGATGCATAATATGTGTCTGTATATGGATCCTTATAGGTGACAACATGCGACTGTTATGTAGTATGGGATGCATAACGTAGGTCGCATGCGTGTCCATTAGATTTTCTTTTTCATTGCATGCGATAATATGTAGTATGAGATGCATAAGATCGCATGTGTATGCCGCTCATAGCATGCATTAAGACCTTTTTCTTAGTTTGCATAGCACTTCATGCATAACATAACATTGCATAAGCACACGTGCCAAGCTAGAGATCTACACGATGACACATGTACACACATGATTTCAAAAGTAAGATTCTAAGTTTATATACATACGAGAGAGGTGCACGAGAGGTAATGGATGGTATACCATCCCGAGTGTAGCGAAATATTATGTATTTACCTTTCACAGAGAAAAAGCAGTGGCAAAAGCAAGTATTTGTATGTCTCCCTTTCCTAGAGGTTTGAGTCCAGTCTTTTCATGTTGTTTGTTGTTGTTTCTGCTAGATATGGCTTCTAGGCATCGGCATGTGAAACCTGTTCCCCAGTCTGAGGGAGAGACATTAGGTGCGCATAGTGAAGCGGTAATTGAAGTGCTGCATCTGAATAACAAGACTTTGGCGCGACTGTTGGTCGCGATGCAGGTGCAGATGCAGGCATTGTTGGCTGCCACTCAGCGGCATCAACCAGTGACGAGTCAGCCGGAGACCGTCCGGCCTGCACCTCTTGTCCCCCCTGTCACGTTGCCGCTGGAGATGAATTTTATTTCGCATTTCCAGAGGTTAGGACCCCCGACTTATGACAGGAAGGCAGACATTATGGCGCTTGATGATTGGATCTTGGCAATGGAGGAGATGTTGTCATATTCTGGCGTGTCGGCGGACTAGATGGTGATGATTGCTGCCTTTCAGCTGAAGGGTTTGGCAAAGAGTTGGTGGATCAGGGAGAAGGAAGCACTCGCAGAAGGTTGCTCTTGGGAGCAGTTCAAGGGGAGACTGTTGAAGAAATTCCTGCCTTTAGTTGAACAAGATCGCCTGATGAAGAGCTTCTTGCACCTGAAGCAAAGACAGCTCTCAATAGGGGAATATGAGATTGAGTTCAGTAAGCTGAGCAGGTTCGCCACGGATTTGGTTGTCTCTGAGGAAAACCAGGTGAAGAGATTTTTGGGAGGTCTCCGTAGTGAGATCCAACAATTAGCTAGTGCCTACCGGTCCGTGAGCTTTGCGGATGCGGTGGAAGCCAGACTGAAGGTAGAAGCGATCGAGAATGCCAAAAATAGAGTAAACGAATTAATAATGGAGAAAAGAAAAGCTGACGATGGAGGCAGCCTTGCTCCAGGTAAGAAGGGCAAGGTGGTATGCAGTTTTTTCGGCCGTGTGGGCCATCCGTTCGAGAAGTGTTTTAAGAGGTTGGGCACGCAGAAGCAGCTTCAGGAGTTGGCTCTTCAAGGGGCTCCGAAGAATGATCTGTTTTGCACATCGTGCAAACTGAGGGGGCACGACGACAGTCATTGCTGGTCAAAGGATAAGGTTTGTTATTAGTGTGGACAGAAAGGACATGTGAAATACCGATGTTCGCAGTTCCAGTTGGCCGGCCAGAACCTTCCTCTTACAGCTCTGGCACCGCCTCCTCCTCAGCAGCAGCAGATGGATCGAGGAAAAGCTAGGTTGAATGCAGTGACAAAGGAAGTAGCTGATGTAGGGGTACCGTGACGACGTGGACGTTACGCTAACGGAACAAACATTCATCACAAAGAATAAAATAACATGGAGTGATCCGACCAAAAGCGAACGAAAAGGGGTCGGTTGGCTATCCAAATCTGAAAGATAAAAATATGCGGGACTCGATACAACGTCCTTAGGACCTACCTCTCCAACAAGCACATAACTCACCGTAAGCCGGACTCGATACAACGTCCTTAAGACCTACCTCTCCAACAAGCACACAACTCACCGCACCTACACAAGCATCTATTCCATCAATCGATTCATTTCAAAACGTAGAGGCAATTTTCTTGGAGCGGTGGTGAACATTCAAGCGGCAATAAAACGTTAGTTGAGATTAACTCCCTTGTTAGCGCCAAGTGCGCCAATCTTGGAGAGCAAATCAAGGCTATGCCAAGTTTCGCTCCCGCACCGGATCTACCCGATCCGAACAACAAGAGATTCAATAACAACACTTAGATTTCAAATTTTTGCAAGCGAGAAAATTAAAGCCACGGATAAAATGATTCGACAAAAACTCCACAAACTAAGGCGTAGAAAGAATCACTAGCAAGGAAAGGGATAAGGTGGGAGAATCTCTCTCTCCACGATTCCACCGGCGTCGCACCGAACGGAGAAGCACCCTTTCTTCCTTAGAGTCGCACCGCGGAAGTCTCGCCGGAGTCGCACCGAAGAGGATGGAGGGAGGCGGCCTTGGAGTCACACCAAGAAGAGGGGGGGGGGGGGGGGGGGGGGGGCGGCAAGGAGGAAGCACCACCTTGGCCGAAACTTCCCAAGGGGGGATTTAGGGTTTGCTTTAATCTTCAATGCTCATTCCATCATAAGGACCCCTTTAAATAGGAGTTTACACAAAATAATAACCATCCATGTTGGAGATGAAATCTCATCCATCCGCATGGTTAAATACACACCAACATGAAATTAAAAATTAAAAATTCAAAATTACAACCATTATAATAAATATAAAATTATCATCATGAAATAATTTTATATTTATTAATATAAAATAAAAGTGCATGCATAAAAAGTTTAATTCTTCATGGCGGTTTTGGCACGCCGCGGGCGGAGATTATAATGCGGATTTCCAACAGCATCATCATGGCGCCTCAGATCTTTGTGGCGCAGCGCCTCGGCAGCCGGGTCATCATCATCAAGGAGTGTCGGAGGGGACGCGCCATCAGAAGCGTAGTGCTCGAACCACGTGATATCAGGTTCGTCCTCGTTCTCATTATAGTTTAATCTTGTTATGATAAATTAGTCGCTATATAAATGCCTCATCCTTGTTTTGTCGGGTGTATATAATGCTTTGTTAGGCGATTTAAGGTTCGAGATTGTTAGGCGCACGTTCTTTTTGACTCTGTTGCCACTCACTCTTTTGTGGCCAAGAAGTTTGTTGATCGATATCGCTGGGCTTTGGAGCGAGTTGATGATCCGTTTTGTGTCAAGTACCCGTCCGGAGATTCGGTGGTGTCAGATTTGTGCGTGAGGCAGTGTCTGATTGTTTTGGATGGATTTTTGGGCTATGCAGACTTGAAGGTAATCAATTTGGAGGACTTTGACGTGATCTTGGGCATGGATTGGCTAGCCCATTACGACGCTGTGATCCAGTGCAGGGATAAGCATTTAGATTTCTTGATGGATGATGGCCAGTCCAGGAGCGTGTTTGGCTTCCCGCGTCAAACTTCTTCAGTCTTGTCGGTGGTCTGTGCCCAGGCCTTGGCGGAGTTCGATGGCCTTGTCTGTTTTGTTTCTATTTTGCTTGCGGCTTGCGCATCGTCGCCTTGTGTTGAAGATATTCCTGTGGTGCAGGAGTACCCGGTCGTTTTTCCCGACAACCGTCCTGGTCTTCCTCCTGAGCGAGAAGTAGAGTTTGAGAAAGATTTGGTGCCCGGGACCCACCCTATTATAAAGGCACCCTACCGTATGGCACCGCGGGAGTTGGAGGAGCTGCGCACTCAGTTGGATGAGCTACTACAGTTTGGTTTTATTAGGCTGAGTTCGTCGCCTTGGGGTGCGCCGGTTCTGTTCGTAAAGAAGAAGGATGGGTCGACGAGGCTATGCATCGATTATAGAGAGTTGAACAAGGTCACGATCAAAAATAGGTATCCATTGCCGTGGATTGATGATTTGTTCGACCAGTTGTAGGGTAGATGCGTGTTCACGAAGATTGAACTTCGGTCCGGTTACCATCAGTTGAGGATCCGTGACTCAGATGTTCCGCGAACTGCTTTCCGGACGCGTTATGGACATTTTGAGTTCCTGGTGATGTCGTTTGGGCTGACTAATGCGCCCTCTTCTTTCATGGATCTGATGAACAGGGTATTCCGAGACTATCTGGACCAGTTTGTGGTGGTTTTTATTGATGATGTGCTGGTCTATTCTTCAAGTGAAGAGGAGAATGCTCGGCATTTGCATTTTGTGATGTCTACCTTGAGGGCACACAAGCTGTATGCCAAGCTGAGCCAATGCGAGTTTTGGCTTTTGCAAGTCTCCTTCTTGGGTCACGTGGTGAGCAAGGGTGGTATCTCCGTGGACACATCAAAGATTGTTGCTGTAGTGGATTGGAAGAGACTGGCAACGCCTATGGAAATCCGGAGTTTCTTGGGTTTAGCAGGTTATTATCGAAGGTTTTTGGAAGGATTCTCAGGTAGTTCCGCGCCTCTGACTAGGTTGACGCGGAAGGGAGCAGCTTTTGATTGGAGTGATCAGTGCGAGGAGGCCTTCCTGGAGTTAACGAGAAGAATATGTTCCACCCCGTTTTGGCTCTCCGTGTTGAGGGAGTGGAGTTTCAGGTGTATGTTGATGCGTCGCGGATAGGCCTTGGAAGCGTCCTCATGCAAGAGGGCAAGGTCATTGCGTATGGGTCAAGGAAGCTAAAGGTTCATGAGCGGAACTACCCAACGCACGATTTAGAGTTTGCTGCGGTGATTTATGCCCTGAAGCTATGGAGGCATCTTTTGTATGGGGTGGTGTGCAAGATTTATTCAGACCACAAGAGCCTGATTTACGTGTTTTCTCAGCGAGAGCTGAACCAGCGCCAGCGTCGGTGGATGGAGTACGTGGCCGATTATAATTTGGAGATCCTCTATCACCCCGACAAGGCAAACATAGTGGAGGATGCCCTGAGCAGGAAGTCAGCTTCTGTTTTTGGACTCTCCATGAAGTCTCTGGTTGAGGAGTTCCTTTTGATGAGTATCGTGGTGAAGCCCGGGGGTGGATCGTCTTGTATGGAGGTTGAAGAACCTTCCTGGATTACTCTGGCGAAGTCGCACCAGAAGGATGATCCGGATTTGCAGCATATCCAAGGTAGACTGGAGAGGGATGAGTTGCCGGATTTCTCGATCGACGTTAAGGGTACCCTGAGGTACCGTGGCAGGATTTGCATACCCGCTGTGGAGGAGATACAAGCAAAGATTTGCAAGGAGGCTCACGACTCTAGCCTATCTTATCATCCTGGCTCTACGAAGATATATCGCGATTTGAAGCAGATCGTGTGGTGGTCAGGCATGAAGGGCGATATTGCTAGGTTTGTAGCGCAGTGTTTCACTTGCCAGCTCATCAAGGCGGATCATAGGAGACCCGGGGGCAAGTTGACACCGTTGGATATTCCTTTGTTGAAATGGGAGAGTATCTCCATGGATTTTATTACTGGTTTACCGAGATCCCCTCAGGGATATGATGCAGTGTGGGTGATCGTGGACAGGTTGACCAAGTGTGCTCATTTCGTGCCGTACAAGACTGGCTATTCGATGGAGAATATTGTGTCTCTGTATGTGCAGGAGGTCATTAGACTACATGGAGTGCCCGCGAGCATTATGTCTGATCGGGATTCTAGGTACACCTCCCATTTTTGGCAGAGTTTGTAAGGGGCTTTGGGCACAGATCTCAGGTATTCTACAGCTTATCACCCACAGACGAATGGGCAGACGGAGAGGGTAAATCAGATCGTGGAGGATATGATCCGGTGTTACATTTTGGAGCATGGAGGACCTTGGGATGAACGCCTTGGGCTCATGGAGTTCGCGTACTATAATAGTTTTCAGGAGAGCTTGTAGATGGCTCCTTTTGAGGTTCTATATGGGAGGCGATGTCGGACTCCCCTGTTTTGGGCTGAAGTGGGCGAGAAGCCACTCTTGGGTCATGAGGCTTTGGAAGAGATGAGCGTTGCTGTTACGCGGATCCGTGAGAAGCTCTGGGTACCTCAGTAGCGCTACGAGAAGTATGCCAATCGGCATAGGAGTGATTTGGAATTTGCGGTGGGGCACATGGTGTTCCTAAAGGTGTCCCAAATGGCAGGAGTTAAAAGATTTGGGAAGAGCCATAAGCTGGACCCCAGGTATATAGGCTCATTTGAGATCGTCGAGCACATCGGGGTTTCTGCTTACAGGTTATTGTTACCTGCCTTTTTCCCGGGTGTGCATGACGTTTTTCACGTGAGCCAATTGCGGAAGTGCGTCCTCAACGATCGCCATGTCATGGATGCCGTACCTAAACTACAGCCTAGTTTGTCCTATGTGGAGCAGCCTGTTGGTATTTTGGAGAAGCAGGATCAGGTCTTGCGAAGAAAGACGATTCCTATGGTAAAGGTTCTGTGGAGCAATCATGATGTTCAGAGTGCCACCTGGGAGCTGGAATCGGTGATGAAGGAGTCTTATCCTCAACTATTCATCTAGTTTTTCCCGGGTAAGCTTTCCTCTCTTGTGCTTCTCATTTGGGTTGATGTTGCAAAGTTTCGGGATGAAACTTTTTGTTAGGAGGGGTAGTTGTAACGCCCCAGAATTTCTAATGAGATATTTTAAATGGAAAATAATAATTATTATGTTAAAATGAGTTATTAAATCCAAAGAGCGTTCTTTCGACGAATTCTTTGAATTCGTTCGATGAAATCCAAAGAGCGTTCGACGAAGTCCTAGAGCCTGCGTTGGATGAAGTCCTGGAGCCTGCGTTCCACGAACTCCTGGAGCCTGCGTTCGACGAACTCTTGGAGCCTGCGTTCGACGAACTTCTGGAACCAGCGTTCGACGAACTCCCGGAGCCTGCGTTCGTCGAAGTCAACCTGCGTTCGACGAAGTCGACCTGCGTTCGACGAAGTCGACCTGCGTTCGATGAATTCAAACTGCGTTCGACGAATTCGATCTGCCTGTCCACTCGGTGAGCTTTAAGCTATATATATATATATTTAATATAATAATACGTGAGTTATTATTATGAATATATAAATATTTACGAAGATCGAAGGATTAGGTTTTATTTTCATTTCCTTTCCCCGTGAAGCTTCCGCCAGTCGAGAGAGAGCTAGGGTTATGGAGCCTTCAGAGACGAGGGAGGTGTTGCGGCCTTAGGTCTTGGTTAAGGCAAGAAAACTCTTCCTCCTCTTCCCCTCCATCTCTTTCCTCTTGCTTGATTGATTCTTGGCCCTGATTATGGAGTTGTGCTCAGGATTTTACTAGTTAAGAAAATCTGGATGGTTTTTATTTTGGTAAAAATCTTGATGGATATATGCTTGGTTTAATTGGCTAGTTCCTGATCAATTTTGCTTGGCTAATCTTGTATATTTCATTAGCAAGAAAACTTTTCACCTTCTTCTCCTGCATCCCCTTCCCTTTTTTCCTAACTGAACTTGGCAGATCATGGGGGTTAGGATGTTGGGTTTTCTATACCCCTAACGGGATGACATATCGAATATGCGCAGCGGAAATAATAACAAGAACAACCCAAAGAGTAAGGATCTTGCAGTTTTCATGATTCAAGAGAATAATCAAATCGAAATACAAAGTACCTTTGCGGGATTGAGTCAATACTCGACCAAGGTGCTCCAAGATGAAATCGGGTAGACAAGATCTGAGTTCCAAGAACCGAAATGTGTCGGCTCCTCTACAGCGATCCACACGAACGATGGAGAACCCCAAAGCCTTGTCGAACAAGGAATGGGTGGAGAAAGTACTTCCTCTGCGTCCCCACGAACTACTAGATCCGTTGAAGGGGAGGCGGCGACTGTCGGCGGCGATTAGGTCGGCGGACGGAATGAGAGCGATCACAATACTTCTGTCTTCGGCTCTCCAGAACTCGCGAAAAGGCTCGATCTTAAACCATATCTTCGAAGCCCTAATCATGTTCCTTTTATACGCAAGGCATAAAATAGGCTCTCCGCAGACCAGAGGAAAAACAAAACATTTCTGTCCAGATTTACATTCGCCGAATTCGACTAAACAATATAACCGAATTCGACTCAGATTCGGAGAAACCATTTCGACGAATTCGTCTATATAAATTCGGCTATATCAATTCTTCGAAACCATTTCGTCGAACTGACATGATTCGGCTAAACCCTTTAGTCAAATCTGTTACAATTTCGGTTAATCACATTAGTCGAATCTCATTAGTCGAATCAAGCTAATTCGGTTAAACCCTTTAGCTGAATTTGACGCAGTTCGGTTAAATCCTTTAGCCGAATTTGTCAAGTAAATACCCATTCGTTTAAACCCTTTAAATGATTTCCCGTTGAGACATTCTCAACTTAATTCCAAGCAGTCACAGGATTGGTCCGCCACTCATATCCAATATGTGTAAGGCCAACACAATCCTTTCTCCAATTTCTCCAAACGCTTTTATGTGCGACCCTATATGCTTATATTGCGTTGGCAGTAAGACTAACTGTTGATTGCTTTGAGATTACCTCAGAAACTCCCACATAGGAAGGTTCTCCCTGCTATCTATGCTAGAAATTATTCTAGGTCATTATGCTGTTCATTGGCCGATTATGGGTTTGCTCTTCAGGTTTTTTTTCCAGGTTGCGTTATTATAATTTTTTTGGGGAAATATGGGCTAATTGGTTGCTTGGTATATGCTAGGGATTTACTTGGATCATATGCTATAAGTGGCTTGGTTTAGGCTAGAAATTCGCCCTGTTTTCTTATGCTAGCTGCCAGGAAATTTTTGTTGGCTAAGCCTTGATAGCTTTGTTCCGATCCTGGGCTAATTCTAGATGGTTTACTCTGGATGATTTTTGTTCCTGATCATATCTACTTGACTAATTCTGCATATTTACTTGGATAAATATTGATGGACTTGTTTGAACTGGAATGATGGGTAAAGGGAACAATGGGTCCTCCATCGCAGTTCTTTTAATACTGGTAGGTAGGACAATGAGACCACCACCACGGCGCCTTTTTTATTTGGGGTGAACGCCCCCTTTATGTGAGTGGATAGTGACATTGTTTGGGTCTGCCACCACTGGTTCATTTTGCACTATGTGCTTAATTTAGTTATGCACTTGCTTATCGGGTTGGTTTTATGCGGGCTCTTCTTAAATTACTACTGCTGAAATCTTTGTATAATCTATATGTATATATATACTCCTATTAAACCATGGTTTATGCTAATTGGTGCCTTGCCAGCTGTTATTGATAACCATACTGTTTTCTTGCACCCTTTGGGTTGAGGCATTCTTTTCTTATGAATGCCTCAGGTTCAGGTTTATAGCTGTTGCCAGAGTTAGAGCGGGGTCTTTCAGTTTCTCTGTCGAGGCTTTTCCTCTCTTGTAGGTAAGGATGCAGTTTTCTTTTGTTGGTTGTAGCCTTCTCTTTTGGTTTTTCTTCTCTCTTTCCCGCGGGTTCATGTCAGTTGTTGGCGCCCGTATGGCTTTTGCTCAGATTACTTGCTTATGCTGCTAATTGTATTTCATTTCCTATTCTGGTTTTGGTATACATGCATCCTCTGGGAAATATATTATTTTTTGGTATACGTGAAACTCTTTAAGCAAGTTAATTTCTTTAGCATGCCTTGCTTTATTTACTATTATGTATCACCTATTTGCAAAGCGTAAAACAAAAAAATGGTATTTCCTTTTGCTATACTAAATCTAGACCTACGTACGCCTTGGTGACCTTTCTGGTCTTCAGCGCTCTTAGGATAAAAGGAACCAATTTTCTTCTGCTATGTACGCATATCTTTTCTAATGGTGGCTATGTAGACCACAGGGCCGAGGGGCACGACTTCCTAACCAAAGAAGGAATGTTAAAAGAAAATTCCTTTTTTTTCAAATATCTATCTTTTCTCGTAAAAATGTTTGTTTGCGTGCTTGCCTGAACGTCTGTAGTTGTCCCCTACAGGACATGGCATCATGACCCGTATTTTCCCCCTTTACTCTTATATTAAGAAATATTTCGGGAAAAATATGTGTTGTGACATTGCTCTTCCCATGCTTCCTCCTCATCATTTTCTTGAAATGCCTTGAGAAGGCAGCAAACTCCTAATCAGAAGAGCTGCTTTTAGATGGGCTGGACTCAAAAATTTTTTAGCCAGCATCCTTCCTTGGAGGAGTAGGCATCCTTGCCTTGCTCATCTTGGATCCCTCAGCCTTGAGGTCCACTGTCCTTTCCCTTGCATGAGGCCTTAAGGGTGTGTCCTCCTCCTTCCTTGCAGACAACTGCATCTTGTAAGAGAGTAGCTTCCCAAACAATGTGTGGGTAGGTGTTTCACCCAACTTAGCCACTTCCCTGATGGCACATATCTTTGTGTCCCAGTCTCTAGTTAGAGATCTTAGGAACTTGTCATTTAGCTCATAGTCACTGAATACCCTTTCATAGGTCCTTAGTTCATTGACTATCCTGAAGAACCTTTCATAGTAGATGGATATGCTTTCCTGGATGAGTTGCCTGAAAGCTTCATATTCTTGATTGAGGAGGGATTTCCTGTCATCCCTCACTTCAGCAGTCCCTTACATTTACACCACAAATGTATCCCACATCTCCTTGGCTGTTGTATAGTGAACCAAGTTCTGGAAGGTGGAATCATCAATTTCATTCACAATAATATTATGGGCTCTTTTATCCATTGTGAATAGTGCAAGTTCATCCTTGGTTAAGTCAGCAAAGGGCTTGTCCACTCTCCTAGTTGGATCTATGGTGGAGGCTGTTTGAAAAGTGAAAGGACCCTGCTTCACAGTAATGTAGATACTAGGGTCTGAGCCTTCCATGAACAACCTTACCCTTGCTTCCATATGCAAATGTTTTCTTTGTTGTATATGGGAAACTTCGTAGAACCCATCTCCTTCTGCAATCCACTGGATGCCATTGCATTCATATATGAATACTCCTTTATAGGATCTGGTTAGACAGTTATGTCCTTTTTGACCAATCTACCTCTGATTCCACTTGAGAGTTTAAAGGTAGTAGTCTAGATCACCTAGAAGGGGGGGGGGGGGGGGGGGGGGGGGGGGGGGGGGGGGGGGGGTGAATAGGTCACTTTCTTTTCTTGATTTTTTAACCTATATGTTTTTAGTGAATATTAAGATTATAGGCAAACACATAGAAAGTACACAAGCATATATAGAGGTTCCTCAAGACAGGGTGTCTTGAGCAGTCCTCTTTCCCCCTTCACCCTTCTAACAATGAGTTAGACGGGGCCAATACCTCCAACTCAGCTTCAAAAGCTTACAACTCAGATTCCTCAGAATCTCTCAGCTTTTCTCCAAACCTTACCTCAGGCTCAACAACCATATAAGCTCAGAGTTCTTCAACTCCTACAACTCAGAAATCTCCTAATTTCCTACCTCATACCTATCAAGAAGTCCTACCTCGGATCTTCACGAAAATCTTACACACAAGCTGGGAGTACAGCTCTACACTCAGGTTAATCAGCCCTACATCTCAGGCACAAGGGCCTTATAGATAAATATAGAGTGAATATTACAACAGAAGACTGTACAAAGTTAACCTTCAGATCTTGTCTTCTGTTGTGCTGAACAAGACTGTGAAGCAGCAGCTATAAGTCTTGTTTCTCCTTGATCGTCTCCTTCAGCAAAGTTGAAGATCTACTTGTTCTTCTTGATTCATTCAGAAAGAACAAACTTAACTCCCAGCAGATTTGAGGTTTAGCTTGAGAGAATGCCCTTTCAGGAGGCTTGAAGAAGATCGGCCCAGCAGCACACAATACTGCTCTTGCAATTGAACCGTGCTCTTACTTTAGACCTAACATCTTCTTTTATACATCCTCCTTACTTTCAACGACTATTAGAAGCCCCTGACACAGCATGGACATCTAACAAAAGTGAATCTTTCTTTTCCCCTACTTGCACCAAAAATAGATCGCGCCAATGCTTTATTCTTATTTGAATCTATCTCAGCGGTTGGGCCGAGACAACCTTCAGACTCAGCGACAACTTCTGTCTTCGTCTCAGCGGCTCCACTGAGACAGACAACCATCTTAGTGATTTTCCTTTATCTGCAGCTCAGCAAACCTAGACTCCTTCTTAGCGGCACCTGGCCTTGTCTTAGCGGTTGAGCCGAGACTGAGAGGTCGTCTCAGTGGATTTGGCATTTAGACCTTTGAACATATTCCACTTCTTGGAATAACCTAACCCTGCTTTAGCATGATACAAAATAGGGTTTATAAAATATAAATTGTACTTAGCATTGAGTGTGATGTCTCTTCAAATTAAGAGAACATTGAGGGCAATATTCCCAACAAGAGCCGCCTCCGGGTCAATCTTCTGGGCTTCACGAATTCGGTCCCGAATATCTCATTGAGTTTCCGTCCAACACATCTGAGCTTGACATTCTACTGGATCTCTTCGAGTAATTAGGGTGATACTCATATATGATAAGGATCACAACAATTCTTTAGGTATTGCCAACATCTAGCATCCTGCCACCATAGGTTGACGACTCAGGGAATCGACAACTTAATTGGCCTTACCAGGGTGGTATTGAAATGTGAAATCATAATCACAAGAATTTCCAACCACCGACATTGATGAAGGTTCAACACTTTTTAGGGGAAGACATATTTGAGACTTTTGTGGTCGGAGATGATTTCACATTTAATTCTGTAGGTAATGCCTCTAGATTTTTAGGGCAAAGACTACAATACCCAATTCTAAGTTGTTGGTCGGGTAGTTAGGCTCATGCAGCTTCAATTGCCAAGAAATGTAAGGAATAACTTTATTGTGTTGCACCGGTATGGCTCCCAGTCCCCTTAGCGATGCATCCGTGTAAATCTAGAACCCTTTGGTTTTGTAAGGAATAGTAAGAATCGAGGCTGAGGTCAAGTGCTCCTTCAGTTCATTGAATGCCGCCTCGCATTCGGAAGTCCACTTGAATATTGTTTCCTTTTCTGTGAGCGTGGTGAGGGGTAATGCAATCTTGGAGGAGAAGGAAGCACGTTGTCGTTGATCGAATAACTCGCCGATTCATTCCATGGGACAAGTATTTCAAACCGTAAGTAGATTTAACTCTCTATCTGTCCTAGCGGTCAGAGAAGAAGTTAAAATTATGCGTGAGACGGAGGGAATACATTTCAGCGTGATGGACTGTCCGTTCAAATTTTGGAGATTGATCTCCGTGGTTGAGCAATTATTTTGAGTCCTGTGGTCGACCTGCCAGTCCATCCCCAGAGTGATGTCAAAACTGATTATTGCTAATATGGCCGCGTAAACTTTTAATTCCATATTTCCAAGTAGTGCTTGGAATGAACACTTATCCGTAATGGTTATATCTACTCAATCTGGAAGTCGAATACGCATTGGCTTTCTGGTCGTTGGTTTTTGAAGAAACAAAGTCTTGTGATACAAAGGAGTGCGTGGCTTTTGTATCAGATAGGGTTTTGGCAGGTTGGCCTTCTACTATAAGTAATCAAGGAAAGATTTATTTATCTTATAACATCGTTTATAACAACCGAGATTACATCAAGCTAAAAGATAAGCACCATCGAGAAAACTATATAACAGTAATTATATCTGAAGTTGTTCCTTGCTGTAAGCCTAGAGCATAAGCCTCCAGAGGTGCAGCTCTGCCATTCCTCTGTGGCTCTCATCCTCTAATTGCAACTCCCTAAATAGCTCCTAGACCAGGCCTCTCCGAGGCCTGCGGGCAGAATGCTCGGATGTGTCTGGATGATGGCACAGAATGCAATTCCCTATTAAGTGTACATCCCATCACACTACTGGTAGCGGCTGGGTGCTGATCTGTACGATTGGTGGCGGCGATGCTATCTCTTACCTAGAAACTATTGTCGAGGATCAACTACCCTTTGCCATCCTCATGGTGCAACCGATGTCTCTATAAGTATTCCTTGCTGTTGCGCCACCGTCAACTGGTCCATTTCCGAAGCGGCGGCATAGGTGGCAATGTTGTGGAAAGTGGTCCAGGTAATCATAACCAGAGCCTATCGGAGTTCATCGTATAGTCCTCGATAGAACCTAGCGACCTTGTCTTTATTAGTTACTGCTAGCATTCCCGCAAAATAGGCTAAGTGGTTGAATTCTCTCTGGTACTCTGGTACCGTCTTATTCCCTTGACGAATCCTCCGGAAGCACTCCTACAACTCAGCTCGACCAGCTTTGGTATGAAGTGTTTTAAAAACACCTTAGGTAATTCCCCCCCAAAAATTGTGTTAAGCGAGCATCTTATGAAGGCATAATGTGTAGCTGCCCACCACCAGTCGCGGGCATAACCGTCAAGTACGGTTACCACCAAGGAAACTTCAAAAGCTTCTGGGCATCTCATTCCCACTAGCAGTTCCTCGAATCTTTCTATCCAGCCTATAGCAGTCTCGGTTCCTCAGTAAGTAGGGGGTATCAATCCTCAGAAGGTCATTAGCATGTCATTCTTGTGAACGAACTATTGTTGCTGGGCAATGACGGTCTGGAATGTGCCTAGTAAGGCTGTGAGGGATTGTGTTAAAATTTTGAAGTGGAAGTGGATTTGAGCTGGGCGGTCTGCAGATTGGAGACCGCAGAAACCGCGCGGTCTGTGTTGGTTCTCTGGTCAGTTTTTTGTCTCAGCAATTTGGTCTGAGCGGTCTGATTTGGGAGACTGCCTCTTCTGCTTGGGCGGCTTGCGCGGGTTGATCTGGCGACTTGTCCTAAGTAGACCAGATTTTCTTGGAAGGAGTCCGGGCGGTCTACTTATTAAGACCGCGGTCCTCGGGCGGTTTGGTTGTAACCGCAAGGATAATAAAGGAGGTGTGAGCTTTGCCGAGCTCGGGCGGTCTGCTTTGCGAGACCGCTCGCGATCTGATGGGCGGTTATTGTATCTCGATTGTTCGGTGACGACATCGGTCTACCCGCCTATAAATAGGGGTGGAGGGCCCGTCATTAATAACAAGAACTGTAAGAACCAAAGTTGGCTTGATTGTGCCAGTCTTAGTTTGAGGTCGTGCGGTTTGAGATTTAGTCTGACTGGTTTCTGTGTTCGTAGGTTAGCGGCTTGTAGCTTGCGGTCAGCTTGTCTCCTTCTTCCAGCTTTGAATAAACCAGTCCGGGCGGACCGTGTTTAGGTGTTCGCAGTCTGTGCAGCGGACTCAGTTGATCAGGCGGTCTTAAGTGACCAGGCGGTCTTGAGTTGCGGTCTGTCTTAGATAGCAGTTCTTCATTCAGAGTTCGCAGGTTCTTCTTTGATCAAGTCCGTGCGGTCTGGGTGATCAAGAAGTGTGAACTATTGTTTTCAGCAGTGGAATAAAGCAGCGAGTTGGCGGTCTATGGTTGCGGTCTGGCAGGTGCGGTATGTACCCTGTTCGCGCAGTCTCAGCAGTTTTCGCCTAGCTTGTCTATTCGCGCGGTCTGGCGGTCTCAAGTTCTAGGTCGCTGCAGCTTGTTTTTACACTTGTGTTTTGTGCTTCTCTCCTCCGTGATTCTTATGAATCATGTCTCGCCATGTATACCTCGAATTTTAAAGAGATAGTTAATGCCGTAGTACTATTCATTCTTCTCATTGTCACTGTTGTGCTACACTTGTGAAAGGATTTGTGAAGTGTGTTCCGCATTGTTTTACTTCACCTCCGGACCTCAAATTTTTCAACAGATTGTCCCAGCTCTGTCTTAGCAAAGGGGACTGCGGGAGTAGGTGGTAGATTCAAAGGGTGGTGCTGATTCCTTGAGAAAAATCCTTCGTTACTCGACTCCGGTATCTGGAGAAGTATCAGGAAGGAGTCGAGAGTTTGCAAAGTAGGGGAATTTGCAAAACTGACTAAGGTAGAAACGAAATATGTACAAGTGTGCAACCTAGAATCCTTAACTCTATGCTTAAAGGTCCACCAGGCTTCTACTACATGGTTCATCCCAAACCAAGGAACGAAGCGAAGGATAGAAGGATTCTGAGACTTCCCAAACAGATAGATCGTGAATGCTCTGATCCAATTTTAAGACCCTCCCTCCCCTAACCGCAACCGGGTCGAATCTGAAATGGTCCTTACCGCCCAAGACGGCCACCCTATGCTTCCTGAGTGGCACCAACCCACTCTCCAAACATATAATGATTGCCTTGTAAGGCTATGGAACTCATCACTTCAGATCACAGTGGAAGTAATTCAGAAACCAATATATTTATATATATATTTATCAAAAGGCCGTAGCCATAAGTTTATACATGCGGTCCATTGGGCTAAAGAAAACTACAACACCCTCTCTCTGCTTCTACCAAGCTAAGGGATCACATCTCTAAGGACTGGAGATGAGACTGGTCTGTCTACTCGTGTGGGCTTTAAGGCGGTGATGCTCTTACGTGCTAACTGAACTTCGTGTTGTTCCATCTCTTGTGAATGGTTATTCAATGACCGTTAGTCACAGACTAAGTTGATTCACACCTCCTCCCCAAGATCTCTAAATTGGGGACGAGAGTGAGCCTCAACACTATCAACAATAGCCAAAGCAAAAGAGATTTAGCAGCATATTTTTATATTTACATTTTCTAGAAATAAAACTAGGAGCATTAGACAGAACAAACACAACAATATATAATAATAAGCTGCAGTATAAATATCAGTTATTCTACAAAGATCGTTACCTGCATTTTCACAATCACGTAGGTGTTCACAACTTGCAACCACACTGCAGGTGTTCATAACCTGCCATCACACCGCAGGTGATCAAAACCTGCGCAGACACCATATGTCGACATAGTTTGGACAACTTCTCTTCCAGCAGGGTAGCGAACCCCACGGATCTCACCGATGTGGCCATCGATGACAATGAACAGTGTTGCAACTTTTGAGTGTGGACATACCACACTACGCATACTCCAACGTACAACCCCGTGTACTCTTAGACGTAGGAGACGTCCGGTAAAAAACTGAATTTGGTTAACCAGCAGAGGGACCCAATAGGGCATATAAGACACAACTGAGCTCCCAGGGTGCACATCTCCCTATCACCTAGTGTCGTAAACCTTCCCGCACTGGTACGTATGGACTACGGGCATGACTGACCCGCAAATTTTTTCCGCATACAATTCACGATACAAGCCTTTTATAAATCAGATAATAGGCACTCTCAGGTCTGCGGTGGCTTGCCTTACTCGACATGAAACTATTCGGGTAGGCCACCACATAATATCAGCGTGCAACTCAACTTTAGACAAGGAGCACGACGAGCGCGTGAGTACATTAGTTGGGGCTAACTTGGGAGGATCAACTCGACTCGTGATTATCCCCAACTAACGCACCAATAGAAGTCAAATGCTCGTTAGAGCAGGGCCCAAGCTTAAAGATTCAAAAATAGTAAATTGCAATAGATAAGTGCGGTAAGAGAATGCTGCTAAATAAACTGCAAAGTGAAGTACTGGAATAAGGTACTGGAATAAACTACAGTAAGTAAGTGCTGAAATAAAGTGTTGAAAGAGACTGCACCAGTACTGAACTGGAGTAAAAGAAATACTAAATGAAAGTGCGAAATATGAAATAAATGAAAATAAGAAAGTTAGTAGTCCTTCAGTTCCATCTCCATCACCGGAGGCAAGTTTAGTTATTCACTCCGTTCCAAGGAAACTTCTCCATTCCAAGGAGGCAACTCCATTTATAGGAGGCTTTTCCCTTCGAAGAAGGCAAGTTAAAAATTTTGCGGTGAGTTCTTAATATTTTACCATGTTAGGGTCTGCTGGTTTGATTGTATATGATTATTACTTTTAGTTGCCCCGTTTTGGGAGAATCATCAAATTACAGGATTTTGATCGAGCCTTATCATAATACCAAGCCTCTTTAGTGTACACACACGATTTAATCAATGAGACTCCAATCTCTGTAAGAGGCTTAATACAAGTTATTTTAACCTCAATTGCTTGCACCGGAGCGAATCAAGTTCTTGTATTACGACTGATATTAATTCTTCCAATTTAAACCACTTTTATTCAACAATTACCAAAATGAGTCGGAAATCGATGAAATCAGAAACCAAATGTTAAAATTTCCCTAACATAAACCCCATAAATATCTCCAATCATTTTATGTTTCCATTTGACCTTAAACAAATCATTTTCCTCAAATAAACTATTACAACAATTCCAAAAATACTTTTACCAAACCAAAAGTTTCCAAATTTTTGTCGAGGGTTTATATAATCACAAAGAGTCTTCCATAACTATACGAAACTCATGTTACAAATTTGGAGTTCTCTGAAGTATTTCAAATAATGAAAAGACCATACATTAATTCCTCAAAATAGATAAACTTTTCGATAAATAACTAAAATTTATCAGTGAGTTCACCATCACCTCATAGTCCCCAATAGTCTATTTCAGAGTTTTTCACCTTAATAAAAGACCTCTGATTTAAAAAGAGCAGTCGATTTTTCCTGTAAATAAATCCAAAAACATATCAGGAATATTTAATAAATTCTAAATTAAATCTAGAGGGTGTGTCACTCTATAATACACAACATATAAATTTTCTAGACATTTTAATCATGAAAATCTTTATCTGGGATTTTTAAAGAGAAAATGGCTGACTCATTTAAAACTTTAAAAATAGCATATGATTATCAAAATTCCTCAAAACTTGCAGAGAGTGTATTTTGGCCCAATACATTCACTTAAATTTCTCAGAATTTTACCAGAATTATTAAGGTCTCTATTAAATAAAAAACACAAAATATCACTGTACAATAATTACTAAAAATACTTAGTGTCTTCGTTCAAAAAATTATCAAATTTTTACTAAGAGTAGCCCTTTCCAAGATGAAGACCTTTCATGTTCAAAACTTTTACATTTGGGCTTTCTATAAGGCCCTCAAAATAAAAAATGCCATAATAAGCTCCCCCCTTGCAGGCCTTCCCGCCGGCGTCCGACCAATAGCCGGCTTGGCTCTACCCCGACCGACTCTATGGTGGTGGGCACCCCCTCTGGTGGTGGTCTGGTGGCCTACCGCCGCCGGCCACTGCGGATTTTTTTTATATTTAATATTGAACGGAGGAGAGGGGCGGGGTGGCAGCGCTCTGGCCGACGGAGATCGCATGGGACATATCCAGATGATAGGGAGAAAGGAGAGGAGCAGGTGCTACCTGGTTGGGAGGCCATCGGGAGATCTCGGCAAGATCCGACGTGGAAGGTGGTGGAGGTGGCAGAGTGATGGCGACGACCTCCACGACGACCAACATGGTGTTGAAGATGACGTCCATGGCGCACTTGATGATGATGTTGAACCGCCGGCCAAAGACTTGCGGTGCCGTAGCGGTCACGACTACAATCTCTGCTCACGCAATCAGAAAGTCATTTAGTTTATTTGCTAATTAATCTAATTAATTAATAATAATAATTAATTAAATATTATCCCTATAATATTTAATTATAATTATCATTATTCAATTATGATTATTAATTAAATATTATCATGTCATGTTTTAATGTTATTGTGTGAACCATATTTCATGAATGGTGCGTCTAGTATTTATTTTATTATGTTGGGCTGCATGTAGCCTTGTACGTTTATTTTGGTATGTTGTCATCGTTTATTTTGGTATGTTTTAATTTTGTAAGCCTATAAATAGGCCCTCCATGTAATAGAATAAGGGATATTATGAATGAATAAAATTTGAATTCCTCTTAATTGAGAAATCTCCTCTTGCCTAATATTCTTCCCCCCCCCCCCCCCCCAAAAAAAAAATACGTATCTCTCTCCCTCTTCCTCTCTCATTGTCGCCGCCCCCCTTGAGGGTTTCTTCTTCCTT
This sequence comes from Dactylorhiza incarnata, assembly GCA_033032865.1. Taxonomy (NCBI): domain Eukaryota; kingdom Viridiplantae; phylum Streptophyta; class Magnoliopsida; order Asparagales; family Orchidaceae; genus Dactylorhiza; species Dactylorhiza incarnata. The sequence goes on along the minus strand of JAWHQI010000619.1, from coordinate 5,955 downwards.
CCAAGGTTCGGCCGCCCCCCTCTCTCTCCTCTCCTTTCCTTCATCTTCTCTCCTCCTCACTATTCATCCACCACCTTTCATCTCTCTACTTCTCCCTTCATCCTCGGATCCAAAACTCTTTTGCAAGAAGGATAGACTTGGGTGATCTTCTACGGCATGAAGCGGAGAAGACGGACGTGTTCTTCATCGTTGGTGCGCTTCCCGTGGTTTTCGAAGGAAGGTGATCATTTCTTGTGGATCCGACATTTCGGATCGACTTTTCCGAGAGGGGTAACAAAAATTACTACTCAAGAGATTTCTTTTCTTAGATAGTCTTGTGGTGGACGATTTTTGCGTTGATTCTCGAAGTTTTAAATTATCGCAGTAGTTTTAAAATAGATCTGTGTTTTCGTTTGGTTTTCCGATAACTCTCGAGAGGATTGACGATCCTCATTCTTTTTCTAGTTGGGATAGATCCTACCACTTTCGAATCGTGTTTTATTTTTGGTGGATCTGTTTTGGTACAACTCCAAGCTCGTCGGAATCAATATTATTCCTTTTAGCCGGAGCGGATTTTGACTTATAGTCATTCTCCGAATCAAGTGCGGTGTGGCTACCCATACGTTAGCGCGAAAGATAAATAAAACTAATTGTAACGGCTGCGATTCGTTAGCGTGTCGTAAAGAGGGCGTAGAACATAGCGAGAGACGTTGTTGCGTCATCCGTGTAGGATCGATTTGGTCGGCCTACATCAATTTGGTATCAGAGCTAGGTTCATGTCAATTTCTTAATTGACGCATTCCTTAGGTTTTTTCTTAGAACGCCGACACTCACAATCGTTACACGATTTGACATTCAAAATTTAAAAAAAAAATTCGTCGGTCTGCGAATAGCGGCCTAAAATTCTCATTTTTAACGAAATTCATAAAAAAAAATTCTGGATATTCTAATTAATATTTTCTTAATGAAAATCAAAAAATATTTTTACTTACCTTAGTTATTAGGTGAGAATAAAATTATATTTCGTAAATTTTCTGTCCTGATCTAAAATTCTTGTCTGCATTTAGTAAAAAAACAAAACAAATTTTCAGCAAGAAAAATTTACAAAAACATTTGTCCCGTTGTTTATGCCCACTAGGCGTGGTACGGAATATCTCCCAACCGCTTCCACCATGGCAGACGACCATGATGACGATCGCGCTCCTGCAACGATTGTGGAGCTACGAGACGAGTTAATGCTAAGTTCGATGCACTCACACAGTTCAAGCGGCGCCTCGAAATCCATTGCCAACCAACGAGATGAGAGGCCAAACCATCCCCGTAATCAGAATGATGAGCAAGCGCCTCGAGCTCCTCATGAGTTCGATGTAACTAGAGCCGTGAAAATTGATCCACCGTCATACGATGGAATGGGTGAACCCCAAGTATTTTTAAACTGGATTATGGAGATCGAGTGTTACTTTGAGTGGAAGAATCTGACGGATGGTGAGAAGGCGCGGGTTGCACGGATGATGCTTTTGGGTAGAGCCAAAACATTCTGGTTGAACGAAGAGAGGCGTCTAGGTACAGTGAATGGGGGCACCCCCAATTGGGTGGGCTGCCATGAAGGCACTTTTTGTCTGACCAATATGTCCCTGCGTATCACAGAACTCAAATGTTCGACGAGTTAGCCACCCATCGTCAGGGTAGCAAGTTGGTATCGGAGTATATGGGACTTCTGAAAGATATGATGGTGTGGTGTGACATACGGGAAATGCCCGAAGTTATATTATCTCGCTTTCGTAAGGGACTTAACTCAGACATCCAAAGCAAGCTTTTGCGTTATGGTCATACGGACCTTAACACGACATTCAATGCTGCTTTAGACATAGAGAAGCACAACGCTTACAAGTCCAAGGGACGAGCATTCTTGAAGGGAAAATCCCTTTTAGGAGCCCCACCTTCGTCCTCCATGAGGGACAAAGGAAGATTTCGATCGACTGATTCGAATTCGGTAGTTATCACCGCTAGGAACATTAGGAATCCCACTGGCGAGAGAGTTTCGGTAGGACGGATTAATAAGACAAATGCCACATGTTATTCTTGCGGGATCCAAGAACATTACTCTAGTGAGTGCCCCACTAAGAGTAAACCACTAGCACTATTAGACTCCACGTCTGAACCCGCCGAGATCGTCTATGAAGCCGACGATGAATCTGATGCCGAGCCGAGTGATATTGAAGATGAATCTTATATGATGGTTATAAGGTGCATTTTGGCCACACCGCGTGCGTCAGATGAGTATAATCGGACGAATATCTTTTCGTTGAATTTTAAAAGCGGTGAGAAGTGGTGTAAACTAATAATCGATAGAGGTAGCAGCTATGAACGTCATTTCGGAGAACGATATCACTCGTAAGCATTAGACACTGAACCGCACCCCCCATCCATATAAAATAGCGTGGGTAAACAAAACGTCTATTGCGGTCTCCTAATGTTGTCTAGTGCCGCATACGGTAAAGAGCTATGTCGACAAGGTGTGGTGCGACGTCATCCCCATGGTTGTTTGTCATGTACTACTAGGACGACCGTGGCTTTATGATTACGACGTGACCCATTTCGGACGAGCCAACACATACGAGTTTAAGTTTAATGGCAAGACTATTGTATTGAAACCATCCCCGCATAAGGATCCATCGATTGCCTCCAAAGACACAATTGTGCCTGCGGAAAAGAAAACAATTGGCTTGATAAGTAGGAAGGAGCTAGAGCGTGAGACTTTCATGAATGGCGTCATCTATGCTTTAGTATGTCTACAAGCTAAGGACGATTCACGATCTTTAGAGAATCTACCGTTATCTCTGCGAACGCTTTTGGAAGAATATAAGGACGTCTATCCGGTGGACTTACCATCTAAGTTGCCACCCATGAGAGAAATCCAGCACGAGATTGACTTTGTCCCGGGCTCATCATTGCCTAATCTTCCCCATTATCGGCTCAATCCTTCCGCACATAATGAATTACAAACTTTAATTTCAGATTTATTAGCAAAGGGATATATCCGCCATAGTAAGAGTCCATGTGCCGTCCCTGCACTTTTGGTCCCAAAGAAACATAAGTCTTGGATGTTGTGTGTAGATTACTGGGCCATAAATAAAATCACTATTAAATATAGGTTTCCCATCCCACGTTTGGACGATTTATTAGATATGTTATCGGGAGCCACCATATTTTTAAAGTTGGATCTTAAAAGTGGTTACCACCAAATAAGGATACGGGAGGAGACGAATGGAAAACGACATTTAAGTCTAAGGATGGGCTCTATGAGTGGTTGGTGCTTGGAGAGGGGCTCACCAATGGACCGAGCACTTTCTTGCGGTTGATGACTCGAATATTTAGACCATATATGGGTAAACTTGTAGTGGTCTATTTCGATGACATTTTAGTATTTAGCCTCTCGTCGATGGACCATGAAGAACATTTGCGGACGATCCTTACAACATTGCGCCAAGAAACTTTTTTTATTAATATTAAAAAGTGCGCTTTTGGTGTGACTTCCGTAGAGTTTCTAGGATACATAGTGAGTTTCGAAGGTATTCATGTTGACCCTAAAAAGGTCCAAGTTATTCGAGACTGGATGGAACCGAAAAATATCCGGGAGGTTAGAAGTTTTCATGGATTGGCAACATTTTATCGAAGGTTTTATTCGTAATTTTAGTAGTATCATGGCACCAATTACTGAATGCATGAAGAAGGGTGATTTTAAGTGGCTAAAGCGGCCACTACGGCATTTCAAGCGATTAAGAACGAATCCGAAGCACCACTACTATAGTTGTCGGATTTTACAAAGTGTTTGAATTATCATGTGACGCATCTGGGATAGGAATCGGAGGAGTGTTAAGTCAAGAGGGTCACCCGATAGATTATTTTAGCGAGAAGCTTGCGGGACCGAAATTAAATTATTCCAATTATGATCGTGAGTTCTATGTCGTAATACGTTGTCTCCAACATTGGCGACACTATCTTATATCTAAAGGATTTTGTAATCTCATCAGATCATGAGGCGCTAAAATATGTAAACTCCCAAAATAAAATTAGCCCTCGACACGCCAAATGGGTTTCGTACCTTCAAGAGTACACGTTCATTATCAAGCACCTTAAGGGTACATTAAATCGTGTGGCGGACGTTGTTAGTCGTGTCACCCTAATATTATCTGCAATGGAGGTAACAGTCATAGGATTTGAGAGAATTAAGGATGAATATGTGCTATGCCCGATTTTAAGGATATATACTTACGGCTAGCGGCTCAGGAAAATTCCCCGTCTACTATATCTGCATACTACATCCGTGATGGTTATCTATTTAGGCATACACAGTTATGTATTACCCGTTCCTCACTACACAATTTCAATGTATGGGAGTTACATAGCGGAGGGTTAGGTGGACATTTCGGCCGGGATAAAACTATCACACTAGTCGAGGATAAATTCTTTTGGCCAGGCCTCAAACCAATGGTCAATAAAATCGTTGGGAGTTGTCGTGTATGTCAATTAGCGAAAGGTAACAAGACCAATGCAGTCTTTACACACCACTGCAGATTCCGTCTGTCCCATGGGAGGACGTTAGCATGGACTTCATATTGGGTCTACCCTGACATTTAGGCGTCACGATTCTATTCTGGTTGTGGTAGATCGGTTTTCAAAAATGGCATACTTTATCGCATGCAATAACACCAACGATGCATCTCATGTTGCTAAATTGTATTTTAAGGAGGTCGTGGCTCATCGGGCATCCCCAAAATGATAGTGACGGATAGGGACGTTAAATTTACTAGCTATTTCTGGAAAACACTTTAAAAGCTTATGGGAACTAGACTTATGTTTTCGTCAGCCTATCATCCCCAAACGGATGGGCAAACGGAAGTGGTTAAACCGAAGTTTGGGTAGTTTACTTCGGTGCCTTGTGGGTGATCATAAAGGTACGTGGGACCTTATTCTTCCTCATGCTCAACTAGCTTATATAATATTCTAAGAATAGGTCCACTGGTTTATCACCAAATGAGATTGTACATGGATATAAGGCGCCCGTGCCTCTTGACTTGGTTCCGTTACCGCCATCTTTTAAATCCAGTCAATTTGCACAGGACTTCGCCTCGCACGTTCACACTCTCCATAAGCACATTAGCGAGACGTAGCTAAGCAATATTCTATTTATCAATCGAATGCTAACATACATAAGCGAGCAGTCTCCTTTAATATTGGTGATTTTGGTAATGGTTCGTCTCATCCCAGAACGGATGCCTTCGGGTACCGTAAAGAAATTGGCGAATAGGCAAAAATGCATATCTATGAAGTTACCTGCTGATTGGGGAATTTCCCCTGTTTTTACGTTTCAGATTTAACGCTTTATGTCGCTCCACCACCTGAACTGTCTGTCTCTTACTTAATGTTTCCACTATATCTTCTCATGGGGTGGGGGTGAGATTGTTTCTGGATCGCTCTCTCCTTCGGAGTCTACGGGAGGTATGTTGCCTAATGGTGATAAAACATGTTTTTCTTCTTTGCCTAACGTCTTTCCAAGGTTCCCCAGGACCGAGTTCTTGCCTGACTGGATCTTGCAGGATGCAGTGTTTTCTACTCCCGATGGTGACGTTCACAGGTTTTTGATCCGATGGCGGAGGTCATCCTGCTTCAGACGACACTTGGCTCTACGCCTCGGAGTGGATCTTCTTGATACGGATCTCCTCCGTAGCTACCTACCCTACCCGCACACTCATCGGTGATGAGTTCTTTCGAGCGGGGGAGGATTGATGGCGACGGCCTCCACGACGCCAACTTGGGTTGAGATGACGTCCATGGCGCACTTGATGATGATGTTGAACCGCCGGCCAAAGACTTGCGGCGCCGTAGCGGTCACGACTACAATCTCCGCTCACGCAATCAGAAAGTCATTTATTTTATTTGCTAATTAATCTAATTAATTAATAATAACAATTA